>JAKELL010000340.1:0-50428 GCA_021524915.1 Lactarius akahatsu
CCTCTGCCACCATCACTTGGCAGGCATCAAGAAGCTGCTCTCAGGCAACCTGGTGATGGGTTTCAAGCTCGATTCAGAGGCCTACCCTGATCCAGTATGCGAAGCCTGCAAAGCTGGCAAGATGCATGCAGATCCCTTTCCATCATCATCCTCTAGAGCCTCAAAACTGCTTCAGCTAGTCCATAGCGACGTCCATGGCCCTGTCAGGGTGCCTACACATCAAGGGTATCACTATTGGGTGACATTCATTGACGACTTCTCTCGCTTCAAGGCAGTTTACCTCTTGAAGCGAAAGTCTGAGACCTTTGCTGCCTTCAAACAGTTCAAGGCTTGGGCTGAGAATCTCACTGGAGCGAAGCTGATCACTCTGAGGGATGATAAGGGTGGGGAGTACATGTCTGGCGAGTTTGAGGTGTTCTGCATAGAGCATGGCATTCAGAGGCAGCACACTGTCAGGAATCGCCCTCAGCAGAATGGGGTTGCTGAGAGGGCCAACAGGACGATAGAGGAAGCCATCATCTCCATGCTGCATGAGTCTGGCATGTCTACACCATTCTGGGGCAAATCTCTTGCCACCTTCATTCACACTAGCAACAGACTCATCACCTCAGCACTCCCAGACAGCACACCTTATCAGGCATTCAATGGGAGCAAGCCAGATCTGTCTAGGCTTCGTGTCTGGGGCTGTACTGCATATGTGCTGATCCAGAGGGACAAGTGTAGTGGTATGACACCTCGCTACGCTAAGCTCAAGTGAAAGAGTTGATGAAGTGAACTGTCAGGTCTTCAGGACTCAAGCCTAGCGCGGAGATAAATCACGCGCCGAACTTACAGTCACTGTGGAGCGTGCAAGATCAAAGGTGATCCTTATACAGGAGCACAACTCGCAATGTCACACAGTGGTAAGCTGAGTGGAGAACCAAGAGGACAAGTTGGTATTGGAGAGTAAGGAATACAAGGGAGATACGCACCTGAGTGGAGAACCAAGAGGACAAGTTGGTTCCACTCAGGACGCTACAGGAGGGATTATATACGCTACTGGAGCTGAGCTTGAATTGAGTCTAAACACTATTACTAAGTGTACAGTAAGACTCCATGACTCAGGAGCTGACGCGTCGTGTCTAATAATAGCGCTATCTATTGTGCTGACTGATGCACTTGTCATAGCGCTGACGCGATGCCTTATCTTTGCTGAGTAAATCCTAATACAGCTAGTAAGCGTAATTACTAAGTAGAGTCTAGAGCTATCTAGAGTGTTCCATCCTTATCTACCAATCACCGGAGTCCGTATGTAAATGGAATGTGACTGGATTAGGTTGTCCCGTTAAGGGTGCAACTGTCTCAGGGTCACGTGCTTGTAGGTGCACATGGTGGCAACATGTGACTGACGATATCTCGTACTTTGGCCTTTCATATCTTCCTCTGATAATTCCGTAAAAATACAGAAAAATAAGGAAAATAATATACGCGTCCATGACAACAAGCGTCCACTTGGGAGCCTTGGATCGCACATGGAGAAGTGTGTATTCATTGGATACCCTCAGGGCTACAAGGGATGGAAGTTCTACAACCCTGTGACCAAGAAGGTGTTCATATCAGAGAGGGCTGACTTTGATGAACGCTTCTTCATGCTCCAGGCTCACTCTGTACCCCACCTGCCTCCCCCTTGTCTCAATTCCCTGCTTGAGACGCCTCCTACCTCAATTTCACTCCCAGACATCTCAGATGATGTCCTGGATGCTCCATCTGACTCACAGATACCAGTTCATGGGGGAGATGGGTCCACTGCTTCTGATCTGCCATCTGTTTCCCATATCTCACCTCCAAGTGTTGCTCCAGTGCCTCCTCACTCACAGACACCTCCATCCATCTATCACTCACTTCCTCCTTCATCTTCATCGCCTTCAACCCCTCCAGCTCACCAACCTCATCATCCTCCTGTTCCCCCTCGTCCTCAGCGCTCCAGACGTCCCAGAGATGAGTGGCTGCTGGAGCAATGGGCAATTCCAGATCGCTACAAGCAGCCAAGGGAGCCTACACCAGCAGTGGCCTCTTCAGACAAAGATGACGACTCTGATGATCCCCTTGACATCATCCAAGCTGGTGCAGTGTCTACAGCTGAGCCCACATCCTATAGGCAGTTGCAGCAGCGCTCAGACACAGATCTGTGGCACAAGGTGTGTGAGGAAGAGATGGAGGCTCACAGATTGAATGGCACTTGGGAGGTCGTCAAGCTGCCGCCTGGGAAGCGTGCAATTGGCTCCAGATGGTTCATGAAGGTGAAGCACAATGCTGATGGCTCTCTGGACTGGTACAAGGCGAGATTGGTGGCCAAGGGCTATTCTCAGCACCCTGGCTTTGATTTCAAGGAGACATTTGCTCCCACAGTTCGCTACTCCACCATTCACATTGTCCTTGCCCTAGCTGCTCTGGAAGACCTTGAACTTTGCTCCATTGACATCTCTCATGCATATCTCAATGGCACTCTGGAGGAAGAGATCTACATGCTGCAGCCTGAGGGATTTGAAGTAGGCGGTCCAGATCACGTCTGTAGGCTGAGAAAGTCATTGTATGGCTTGAAGCAAGCAGGCAGGGTCTGGAACAAGACCCTTCACACTGTGCTCACATCTATGGGCTTCAATCACATCCAATCCAACCATGGGCTCTACATCTACCTCAGAGATGATGTCAGGATCATGATGCCTGTGTTTGTCGATGATATCACACTTGCCTGCAAGGATGGAGCCAAGATCAATTCAATTGTCCAAGAACTGTCCAGTCACTTCAAACTGTGAGATCTTGGCCCTACCACCCAGTTACTTGGCCTGGAAATCATCAGGGACCGTCCTAATCATACACTCTCCATCTCCCAGAGCCAGTACATCACCAATCTCCTCCAGGAGCATGGTCTGAGCGATTCCAAGCCTGTCTCTACTCCTCTCAACCCTGGCACGCATCTTTCCACCTCCATGTGCCCCCAGACCGATGCAGAAGCGTCAGAAATGTGCCAGTTCCCGTACATCTCTGTTGTAGGCTGCCTGATGTATCTGGCAGTCACCACAAGGCCAGACATTGCCTATGCTGCCAGAGTTCTTGCCAGATTCAACTCCAATCCTGGCCTGGCTCATTGGCAAGCTGCCAAGCATGTGCTTCGCTATCTGAAGGGTACAATCGACTACAAGCTTGTCTACAAGCCCTCCACATCACCTGAGCCCTTCATCACTTACTCAGATGCTGATCATGGAGGTAACCCAGACAATGGCAAGTTGACTGGTGGATATGTGGTCAAGATTGGCTCTGGAGCGGTGTCTTGGAGCTCCAAGTTGCAGGCTTTGGTTGCCTTGTCCACAACTGAGGCAGAGCACATCTCTGCTGTTGAGGCGGGCAAGGAGATCCTGTGGATGCGTCAATTCATGGGGAAGCTTGGCTACAGCATTTCTGGCCCATCACTGCTGAGAATGGACAATCAATCAGCCATTGCAGTGAGCAAGAACCCAGAGCACCACAGCAAGATGAAGCATCTCTCCCTTCGCCTGTTTTGGCTAAGGGATGCTGTTCAGGATGGGCTAATCACTCCTAGCTTTGTGACAACACAGGAGATGGCTGCTGACATCTTCACAAAGGCGCTTGACCGGTTTAAGGTGCAGAAGTGTGCCAGCATGCTTGGTTTGTTTAGTTAACAGTTTGGAGCCTTGCACATTCATGGGGGAGTGTTATTTGTAGCTAGAGCATGCTATTCTCTGTTGTTCTGTGACTGTACAATGCTCCAAGTGGAGTTACCTTATTTAGATATGCTTAGTCAGGTTGTTATATCCTGCAGAGGACAGAAAATATCCCCTTAGTCTTATATCCTCCTCTGCAGGTGAGTAATTAGTTTTACCTTGATCAATATAGTCTTATATCCTCCTCTGCAGTCCCCTTGTGTCCCCTGTGACTCAAGGACCCTCTATAGGTCGCATTTTAACATCAATATCAAAATTGGGTTCCTCACACCACATACACTATGCTCCAGCACCCCCAGATCTGCTGCACAATGTTCCTTGCGCAGCTAGAAGAACTGTGGTGCAGACTCATATGATCCTGCCAGCAAGACCAGAATGGAGCTTGCACACAAGGAGCGCGGACGTAGCACTGAGGGTGCGGGTGCAGGAAAGGCCACAGCACAAGGAGGACGCTGTAGCGGTATGACACCTCACTACGCTAAGCTCAAGTGAAAGAAATAGTTGAAGTGAACTGTCTGGCCTTCAGGACTCAAGCCTAGCGCGGAGATAAATCACGCGCCGAACTTACAGTCAGCGTGGAGCGTGCAAGGTCAAAGGCGGTCCTTATACAGGAGCGCAACTTGCGATGTCACACGATGGTAAGCTGAGTGGAGAACCAAGAGGACAAGTTAGATTGGCAAGGAGTAAGGAGTACAAGGAGATGCGCACCTGAGTGGAGAACCAAGAGGACAAGTTGGTTCCACTCAGGACGCTACAGGAGGGTTTATATACGCTACTGTGGCTGAGCTTGAACTGAGTCTAAACACTATTACTAAGTGTACAGTAAGACTCCATGACTCAGGGGCTGACGCGTCGTGTCTAATAATAGCGCTATCTATTGTGCTGACTGATGCATTAGTCATGGCGCTGACGCGATGCCTTATCTTGCTGAGTAAAACCTAATACAGCGGGTAAGCGTAAACTACTAAGCGAAGTCTAGAACTATCTAGAAGGTTCCTTCCTTATCTACCAATCGTGTGAGTCCATACGTAAGTGGAATGTGACCGGATTAGGTTGTCCCGTTAAGGGTGCAACTATCCCAGGGTCACATGCTCAAAGGTGCACATGATGGCAGCATGTCTCGTACTTCGGCCCTTTATGTCTTCCTCAGATAATTCCGTAAAAATACAGAAAAATAGGGAAAATAATATACGCGTCCATGACATCACCCCCCTTCTTAAGGGTCGACGTCTGTGTTGGCCTCTGTGTACATATGAGATGCTTGCCAAGGCAAGGACGCGTAGATGAGTGCTGCTATTTTTCTAGGTGCACCTGGATTTAAGGAGTGGAACTCCTTGACTTTGTCCAGGGCATGCGCTAGGTTCTTAGCTGGCTCCCAAGTGTCCTCGCCTTCACCGTAGCCCTTCCAGCGAACTAGGTACTTAAGAGTACGACCGAAGAGTTTCGAGTCTCTGATGTGGTCAACTTCGTACTCTTCTTCCCCTTCGACTGTGATGGGTTCAGGTGGAGGTGGCATAAGCCCATTGACTTCGTTTCCCTTATAAGGGGAGAGGCGGTCTACATGAAATACATCATGGATCCGTAATGCGGGGGGGAGTGCAAGCTTGTAGTCGACGTCACTCCTAACTTCTGTGACTTCAAACGGGCCTAGTTGTTTAGGGCCCAGTTTGGACGACTGCTGGTGTATCTTTATTTGTTTGGCTTGCAGCCAGACTTTATCCCCGACGTTGAAGACGTATGGCTTGTGTCTTTGTTCAACGTCTGTTTGCATTCGCCTTTTACTTAGGCGTAGGGCTGCCTCTGCATCCTTTCTTGTGGAAACTAGGTGTTGTAGACGTTTATCGAGTGTTGGGATGCCGGTGGGCCTACCAGTGGGAATGGTGAAGTCCGGTGTGTAACCGTATAGTAGCCCAAAGGGGGTGTGACCCGTGGCTGAGTTGAGCCTACTATTGACTACGAATTCCGCTGTAGGGAGCAGGTCTGCCCAATCATCCTGTCTCTTACTAATGAACAAGTGCAAGTAGACTTCTACTTCTTGATTTTTGCGCTCTACCTGTCCATTAGCTTGAGGGTGATAGGCGGTAGTAAGACCTGCGTCTATCCCTAGTCGCTTGTATAATGCCTGCATGCTCCTTGCAGCAAACTGGGGTCCCCTATCACTGATGATTTTCTTGGGGATCCCGTGCAAGGGGAAGACTTGCTCGAAGTAGATGGATGCTACCCTGTCAGCCGTAATTTGGGATGTCACTGGAAATAGATGGATCTGTTTTGTATAATGATCCACTATGTTAAGGATCATGTCCTTTCCACGTGACATGGGCAGTGGACCGATTAGATCGACTCTGACTATCTGCCATGGTCCCTCAGGTACTTCTTGCGGCTGAATTATGGTTTTGGGGTGCAGATCCTTGCGATAGCGTTGGCATCGATCGCATCCTTCTACGTATGAGCTTATGAAGCCTGCCATGCGTGGCCACCAGTAGTAGCGACTGACTAGCTCAATGGTGCCATTTTTACCAGGATGACCGGCGGTGACCGAGTCGTGGCATGATTTAACTACGTCTCGTCTTAGCGTCCGGTCATTGGGAACATACAATTTCCCTTTGTGGTAAACTAGGCTGTCATCTTCCTCCCACATCGCCACTCCGTCCATGAGAGCTTTTGGAGCGGTCTTTTGTAAACTTTTAAGACCCTCTATGACTTCTGCTTCTCGAATGGATGCGAGTCTTATGCGATTCCCTAGGGAGTCCACTTCTGGGCGGAAGTGTGCTTGGGCGGCATTGAGGAAGTGCTTAGGTTGTAAAACCTGAACCTGGCGGTTATCCTCGTTGTCTCTGATGTGGTCTTTCGAAAATCTACTTAATGCATCGGCTTGCATGGAGTCTCCCTTCTTGTAAGTGATTTTGAAGGCGAAGCGACTTAAATACAGGGCCCATCGGGCCTGTCGACGGTTTAAGTCTTTCATGCTTGCCCACCATTCCATGTTCTTATGGTTGGTGATCACTTCAAAAGAGATGCCTTCGAGGAAATGTCTCCAGTCCTCTAAGGCACGGATTAAGCTGAGCATTTCTCTGTCGTAGATTTCGTAGTTGCGCTCTTCTTTGCTCATGGACTGTGAGCGATACGCAATGGGGTGCCAGAGACCATCAGGATACTTTTGAGTAAGTATACCGCCAGTAGCAAATCCTGAAGCATCGGTTTCGACTCTTGTTGGAAGCTGTGGGTCATATACTTTGAGAATGGGTTCTCGTACGAAGCTTTCCTTCAAGTGGTCAAAAGCCTTCTGCTGTTCAGAGTGCCATTGCCATGGAGTGTCCTTCTTCGTGAGGTCATGCAAGGGTCGGGCAATAGCCGCGAAGTCCTTGATGAATCGACGATAGAAGTTGGCGAACCCAATGAACGCTCTGACTTCTTTGAGCGTTGTGGGTGTAGGCCACTCCCTTACTGCAGCGACCTTGCCAGGGTCCATCTGCACTTCTCCAGGACGAATAATCATCCCTAGGTACTCCATTTCCTGCCTTTCAAAGTCGCATTTCTCAGGCTTGAGATAGAGGTCATGTTCTTGCAGTCTTTTGAGCACTTCGCGTACAATCTTGCGATGGTGCTCCAAGGAGTTACTGTAGATGAGGATGTCATCCATGTATACTGCGACCTCTCCTGCTGCGATTAGATCGGCGAAGACGGCGTTCATGAGGGCTTGGAAAGTGGCTGGACTGTTGGTCATTCCGAAGTACATGACCTTTGGCTCATACAGCCCACGATTGGTGATTATTGCACCTTTCCATTCATCTCCGGGTTTGATCCGGATGTTGTGATACCCCCATCTTACATCGAATTTGGTGAATACCTTTGCTCCTTTCAACCGGTTTATAATGTCGGCGGCGAGTGGTAGTGGATATCGGTTCTTAATGGTGATTTTATTGAGACGACGGTAATCCTGCACTAGACGGAGCTTGCCGTCTTTCTTTTTAATAAAGAATACTGGTGAAGCCATCAGTGATTTGGATGGGACCAGATATCCTTTTGAGATGTGTTCTTGCAGGAATTTGTCGAGTTCCACTTGCTCACTGGGTGACATAGGATATGTTTTGACCCTCCAGTGTTTAACGGCATCTGGTTCGAGGTCTATAGCGTGATCCCATGGTTGATGTTCCGGGAGCCTCTGGGATTCCTCCTCAGAGAAGACTTTCGCGAAGTCTCTGTAGTGCTTTGGTACCATTTCTTTGAAGGTTTTCTTTGGTTTGGAGGCGGTGGCTTTTTCGGCAATCTGCTGAGAGTATGTGAAGCCTGCCAAACAGAAAACTTCATCTTGGACCGTATCGAGCACTTTCTCCGCAAGGAGACGGCGGCGTTCCATCCGGTTCGCCATGATGCGCGTCACCTCTACCTCTAACTCTGGTGGCGCTGTTTCAGCGGTCGAGTTAAGGCGCATGATGCCTTCCTGCCAGTCTATTTGCGGGTTCCTTTGCCTGAGCCATGGTAGTCCCAAAATGACGTTCTCTGGGCCGAGTGAGGTGACTAAAAAGTCATAGCTTTCTTCACTAGGGCCGACCTTCAGAGAGAGTCTGACTTTGTGGGTGATACTACCAGCTTTGTTGAGAGTCCCATCTATATTGTATAGGGTGATGGGACTTGCAAGAGGAACCTGCAACATTTTGTGGCGGTCAGCGTACCTTTTGTCCAGGAACAACGAAGTTGCCCCAGAGTCTACCATTGCTGCTACTTTTACAGTACGATGACATCCTTTTAAATACACAGAAATATGAAAATGTGATTTTTTATCTTTTGTTTCTGGAATAATAGTAGAAGACAGTGCTGCATCAGAAATCATCACGTGCGGCATTGCTTCTGAAGAAGGTGGAGCAAAAGGAACACTACTATTGTTCATCTCCGAGGCAGATGTAGATGTAATAGAATCAGGAAAACAAGAAGCCGAACTAACACTACTATCTAACTTACAGGCATGAATCGTATGAATTACAGGAGGTGAGTCCGAAACGAGGCGAGAGCGTAAACATATATTACAACTACATGAAGCCGAGTCATCTACTGTAGAGGGGTCGGTCGCAGCTATACGCGACCCCTGATCTAAAAAGCCGCTTTGAACGCATCCAGCTGTTCTTGTTGCTTTTCTAACATTCCCAACAACTTCGCCACGTCTGCCTGGGACGTCTGGGCGGGGGAAGTACTTGTGGCGGCTGCTGCCGCAGTATTGGACGATGGTGGTGGACTAGGGGATTCCGTTGTTGCTGCAGCTTTCGCTTTAGCTGGTTTCCCCATTCTCTTGTTTTGGCAGACGTTTGCTCAGTGCCCTGCTCTTTGGCACCAGTTGCAGACGTCGCGCTCATGGTTTCCATCTTTCTTTGTGTGTTCCTTTGAGCCACACCCGTAGCATCTCCCCCTCATCCATAGTTGGAACTCGCCCCGAGTTTTAAAGATTTCCTCCTTCGGCTTGTTGCCCTGTTGGCGCGTGGCGTCAACTTGCATAGCGTCAGGGTTGGAGGTTGTGTGTGGTGATGATGATGAAGATTTCCCTTTCTTCTCGCTCTGGCGTTGGCGCAGTCGTTGATCGATGACTTGCGCGCTTTGCTTGAGCTCGTCGTATGTGTTGTGGGGTTTGTCTGTGATGGCGAGGAGGTCCTTGATCTCGTCTGTGAGACCATTGTAGAAGCGGGTGCGGAGGTCGATGATGGACCACCCGGTTTGTCCGGAATACTGCTCGAATATGGATGCATATTCGGCAACCGTCTTTTTTCCTTGTCTTGTTTTCTTTAGCTCTTCTCGAGCTATGTCTTGTACGTCCAGGGGGCTAAACCTGCGGTTGAACTCTTTGACGAAGTCCGACCAGTTTCCTCCAAAGGGGATAGTCCCTTGGTTGGCGGACTCCAGGTATGGGAGTGCCCAGGTTTTGGCGTCCCCTTCCATCAGGTTGAGGGCGGCAGCTATCCATCTGTGCTCATCCGCGTACCATTTGTTGTCCACTGTATGCCATGTATTCATGGCGTCCCCTAGTGATCCTGCCCAGTTGTGGAAGGCAGCAAGAAAATGACGGGCATCCGAAGAGGAGCCTTTCCCATCCCAGGCTTTGGGGCGGGCCACTATTTCCTTGTTCTTCCCGTTTCTGGGGCAGGTGGCGGTTGCCGAGGCCACCTGCGCTGTTAGGGCTGTAACTTGTTGCGCGAGGTTACCGACGGCGATGCCGAGGTGATTGATGAGGTCCAGGCAGTCCTGGACTGTGGGAGGGGGGAGTGGTGTGGGTGGTGCGGCGTGAGGGAGGGTGCTTCCGCTTGGTTGTGACATCTCGTCTAGTTTCTTTTGTCTCTCCTTTCGTTCTGCTTCCTCTTGTGCCCGACGGAATTCTTCCAAAAGAAGGAGTTGTTCGTCTGGGGAGATCTCGTCCCAGTCTTGGATGCGAGATATGAACTCTTTTTCTTTCTTAGTTGGAGGAGGGAGGGCGAATTTCGAGCGAGCTCTGCTGGGATACTGAGCTTGTGCTAGACGAGCTGTCTGTTTCCCTTTCTTGGGAGCCACGTTCTTCGTCTTCCCTTATGTGGGAGAGGAGGGGGTGAGGAGGGGTTTCGAGACGAGGGATAAGGTTTGCAGCGATAGCTATCAGCTGCGGGACTGTGAATTCTGTGCCAAGAACTGGGATTTCTAGGCCGTAAAGCTCTAGTAAACCGTAACGGTACTTGGGGTCGTGGTAGATTGCCTGCACGTATTGCTCGGCGATGTTACGAGGGGGTAGTTCTAGTTGAAATCCCTGGTAACGGATATTGATGCCATCTTCGTCAATGAAACTTTCGCCTGACTGGGCGAGTGTGGCTTGGGAGGAGGAGTGGGCGGAGTGGAAGGAGTTTACTGAGGCTGTAGGTGATGGTGAAGCGTACACTGGGGAGGGGATCCGGTCTTGTTCGGACTGGGTGTCCGGGTGTATGTGCAGCGATGCCGAGGCAGAGGCTGTAGTTTGTGGTGGTGTGATGGATGCTTGTCTCCTCCTGAAGAGACGACGAAGTCGGGTTCGAACGTTCGCAAATATGCGAGGCAGTTTGGAATATGTGTTGGTGGATTTAGATGACGGGATACAACGAGCGCGCAACGCTAACTCGAGGATGATAGGAGAGATCTGATCAAGCGAGACCAATACACAGTGATGTTTCACACTGCGCGAGGCTGCGGCAATAACAGAAAACTCAGGAGTGGTGTAAGGGGATGTTTAGAGCCACAAGGCTGTCTGCCTCAGTCTTCTCGACCTGTTGGCTGCCTCTCACGCCGAAGCGCTCTCAAACTTTTCTGGTTACTACGCGTACAGCTGTCGCAGGCTAGGCCTGGCTGGCTCAATGTCTAACTGCAGCTTATCTGGCGTGGTGACCAGTTCTGCAGCCAGTACCCAGAGGCGTCTACTGATGACCAGATAGACCCAATAAAGGCAAGCACAATCTATGCCGATTTTACGGACACTAGAGTTGTACCACGAATGCACAGATTCTGCGTGCGGAGGTCCCCAGGCAAAGAGTGAGGTGGGTAATACAAAGGACTGATGGTCGTCAACCACCTAGAAGGGAAAGTGATAAAACTGGTGAGTGTGGAGCTCAAGAGAGTGTAAAGGAACTTGTCCTAATGTAGCGGTATGACACCTCACTACGCTAAGCTCAAGTGAAAGAAATAGTTGAAGTGAACTGTCTGGCCTTCAGGACTCAAGCCTAGCGTGGAGATAAATCACGCGCCGAACTTACAGTCAGCGTGGAGCGTGCAAGGTCAAAGGCGGTCCTTATACAGGAGCGCAACTTGCGATGTCACACGATGGTAAGCTGAGTGGAGAACCAAGAGGACAAGTTAGATTGGCAAGGAGTAAGGAGTACAAGGAGATGCGCACCTGAGTGGAGAACCAAGAGGACAAGTTGGTTCCACTCAGGACGCTACAGGAGGGTTTATATACGCTACTGTGGCTGAGCTTGAACTGAGTCTAAACACTATTACTAAGTGTACAGTAAGACTCCATGACTCAGGGGCTGACGCGTCGTGTCTAATAATAGCGCTATCTATTGTGCTGACTGATGCACTAGTCATGGCGCTGACGCGATGCCTTATCTTGCTGAGTAAAACCTAATACAGCGGGTAAGCGTAAACTACTAAGCGAAGTCTAGAACTATCTAGAAGGTTCCTTCCTTATCTACCAATCGTGTGAGTCCGTACGTAAGTGGAATGTGACCGGATTAGGTTGTCCCGTTAAGGGTGCAACTATCCCAGGGTCGCGTGCTCAAAGGTGCACATGATGGCAGCATGTCTCGTACTTCGGCCCTTTATGTCTTCCTCAGATAATTCCGTAAAAATACAGAAAAATAGGGAAAATAATATACGCGTCCATGACAGACGCTGAGGGAGAAGAGATGGAAGCGGCGCTGGCCTTTCTTGGGTGTCTGTGGCCGGCTGGAGACGCATACGGTGCACAGGGTGTCCCTTGTGGGGTTCCTGGCCAGAGGTGAAGCAAGTGCAAATAAAGGAATAGAGAAGTACATGATGTACTCTGCTACGAGGTGCAGTCCGCTGGGCAAGAGATGTCCCCGAGTAAAGGATAACAGCTGTGCGCTACAATAAGGTATCACATAATCTGACTCTAACTAAAGGGGTAGGCTCGGACCAGCCCGATTTTCGAACTCAGATGCTCCGCTCATTTCGCGTCGTCTCTCGTTCTAGACAAGTGACTCGGGTAGCAGCACCCTTCAAACCCCGACACATTGCAATCTCTGCTACCCGAAAGTCGCTTGTCGAAGTGCCTGGTTTCACGAGGCTACTAAAGGGGTGCCAGTGAGGTCTGACTGGGTCAGACCCGCGTCATGACAACACTGAATTATTTTCATTTATAATAAGAACTGTCGCTGGTGAATATTGGTGAATGTTAGCCCTCCCGTCTCCCTCTCTCCCAACCTTGTCACTCTTTTGTAATCCCACATTCCTTTATTTCCCCCACTTTCGAAATGCTGTTCAAGTTCTCCCTCGTCGCTATGATTTCTTCGGGTCTTATGGTCTGTGCCTCTGCGACAGCCGCAAATGTAACCGAGCGTGCAAGTCTAGCCCAAGTCATCACTTCGTGTGTTAAACCCCAAACTGCTGCTCTGACATTCGATGATGTGCGTCGGTTTTCTATTTATTTAAAAACAGTCTCTAACTAGTTTGTGTGCCATACTTAGGGTCCTTCCTTGTACATCTACGTGCGTGCTATTCTTATTTCTCTACTTAATTTTTCCGTTCTCGTTGACATATCTCCTTGTCGTTTTTCAGGACATCTCGAGGCAACTCATTGCTGCCGGTGCAAAGGGTACATTTTTCTGGAATGGAAACAACTGTCAGTTGCAGTTCTACCTCGAGCAGTCCAAGCACTCTAATAATTTTACTACAATTTAGATCAGTGTATCTACGATCCCGAAAGTGTCAATCGCGTCAAATACATCTACGACAATGGACACATGGTAGCCTCACACACTTGGGCCCACAAAAACCTCGCCACCCTCACTTTCGACCAGATCCACGACGAAATGTGGCGCGTCGAACAAGCCCTCCAGCGTATCCTCGGCGTCACTCCCGCGTTCATGCGCCCCCCTTATGGCAGCTACAACGATCTCGTCCGCGAAGTATCGTTCCAACGCGGACAGAAGATGGTTACCTGGGACTTTGATGCGGGTGATTCGACCGGGTCAACGGCCGCGCAGAGTAATGCGGCTTATGATGCTCTTGCTGCGAAACATCCGTCAAACGTTTTGGCGCTCAACCATGAAATCCATGGTAAGTAGTTAATTTTGATATTGTATGCTGGCTTTGGCTGACCTTTTGCGTGTTATCTTAACTTGTAGAACAAACTGCACACGTCGTTGTCCCCCATGCCATCAAAACGCTCCAGGCTGCGGGCTACAAGCTCGTCACTGTCGCCGAATGCTTGGGCCAGCAGCCGTACCAGTCTGTCGTTGCCCCTCAAACCGTCAGGGTTATCTCTCGTTGCATCCGTCAGCCAGGGCTTCAGTTTTACTGATTTATTTTTTCTCTTGTTTCTAGGGCTCGTGGACGTGCTAGTCGACTCGTCCGAACTACTACCCGTCGTGAATTGATGTACGCGGACAATGATTACAGTATCACTTTCGCTCTTATACATACTACGGACTCGCCCCCAAGGGGTGTGCGGAATGAACATTTTACATATGTATTACACAAATCTGCTAAGCCAGTGTGGGTGGAAAGAGAAATATTGCGACTGCGGCCCGGGATTGTAATAGCTTAGCGCGCTAGATCTTGAAGGAGTAACAACCTTGGTAACAACACCGTACCAGGACGCCACTCATGACTCTCAGTACACTCAACTATGACGTGCTCCTCAAAATCTTTGATTGGTACCGACTCTACAATACGACCGATGAGAATCAGATCGATCAGGGCTGGAATCTCGAACGCTGGTGGTACAGGCCCATCCACGTTTGCCGAAAGTGCCAGCTTATCCTGTCATCGCCAACCCGCTTGGACCTACATCTCGTTTGCACGTATGGTATCCCTGTCGAAACCATGCTTTCACATTCGCCACCCCTACCTATTATAATCTACTACCCCGAAATCACGGGTAGAATACCCGCCGCGGATGATGAGGAGAGCGCTCTTTTTGCGCTCCAGCACCGTGAACGTGTGCGTCGTATTCACGTCGCAGCACCAACTGCGATTTTGTGCAACCTCTTCAAAGTCATGGACAACGAGTTCCCGGTGTTGGAAAACCTTACACTTCACTCATCGACAGAAAGTCGAACAGGCTCGATGCTTCCAGAGAAGTTGGAAGCACCGTCTCTGCACCAACTCACACTATCTAACATTGCTCTTCCAATACAATCTCCGCTACTCAGACAAGCCGAGGGCCTCATCACGCTCAGACTTTGGAACGTCCCAGCCTCCCCCGAGTTCCACCCAGCGCACCTGGTTGCACAGCTCTCCGGCATGTCCCATCTCGAGGTTTTGATGATTCATTTTTTTGTAGCCATTCCCAACCACGAGGTCGAGCGGAGACTCAGGAGTATCGCACAGCTGACACAGATCGCCCTTCCTAGCCTCAAAATATTTGCCTTCCGGGGTGGCAGTGCCTATTTGGAGGGGATCCTCGCTCGGCTCAGCGCGCCGCTCCTCTCAACGCTCAACGTTGAATTCTTCAACCAACTCACGTTCCACCTCAGCCACCTGCGGGGGTTCGTCCCCACGATCGGCGAGTTCAGGTTCCGCTCCGCAGAGATGCACTTCGACAAAGACTTTGTCTCCGTGATCGTGGACCCGCACCCCGAACGCGTGGGCACGTATCCGCTCCTCCTGCAAGTGAGGTGCCAACCACTTGGCTGGCAGGCCACCTGCGCCGTGCAGATCTGCCACGCTCTCGAGCCATTCTTCGCAGGGGTGGACAGCCTCACCCTTGGATTTTACAAGGACGGCCCCGCGTCGTGGCAGGACGAGATTGACCACGCACAGTGGCACGGACTCCTCCGGACGGTCGCCGGCGTGAAGAGCCTTCAGGTGACTTCTTTCCTTCTCTAAAGCTCGACGAGGGGGATCTCCCCTCAGAGCTGCTCCCAGGACTGCAGGAGCTCGTGCCTAGCGGATGGGGACATACCGATGATGCGTTCACCTCGTTCATCTCTGCACGCCAGTCCGCGGGTCGCCCTATAAGTCTGGTACGAAACTGATGATGGCTCCCATGCGAGCCATGTAGCACCAAATGCGGAACCGCACTTCGGGTCCCTGCCCCGGCCCCCGGTTAGTTCGTTGCCCCCACATATTTGTCATAAATGCCAATTCAATATGTTCGCTGATGCGCCGCCCTTTTTTTTTTTTTTTGAATCAATTTATATTCCGGGGCAGTGGACTACACAAAGCTGGTCCTAGACTCCCTACAGAGCTAGATTTATGAAACATGGTTATAAGGTCCAAGGACCTGCACTAAACGATTGTAGTTAAGTGTCCAAGGAATTGAAACCTCAGCACAGAAGCCCACCTCCCAGAGGAAGGCTGAGTAAGACCAATGGATATAGAGTGTATATAGTGAGTCCATGTTGCTCTGTGTGTGTCATGCACCTCAGCAATCTCCCATGCCGGTCCCTCACCCTTCCCTACATTCCTTGGCTACTAATGAACACAATGTACTTGTGGTCCCTCATGGACCCCGCAGGTGCCGTGACCTTGCTTTCGATGCAGTACTTAGTGTAGCAGTATGACACCTCGCTACGCTAAGCTCAAGTGAAAGAGTTGTAAAGTGAACTGTCAGGCTTTCAGGACTCAAGCCTAGCGCGGAGATAAATCACGCGCCGAACTTACAGTCACTGTGGAGCTCGCAAGGTCAGAGGTGATCCTTATACAGGAGCACAGCTCGCAATGTCACACAGTGGTAAGCTGAGTAGAAACCAAGAGGACAAGTTAGGATTGGAGAGTAAGGAGTACAGTGGGATACGCACCTGAGTAGAAACCAAGAGGACAAGTTGGTTCTACTCAGGACGCTACAGGAGAGTTTATATACGCTACTGGAGCTGAGCTTGAACTGAGTCTAAACACTATTACTAAGTGTACAGTAAGACTCCATGACTCAGGAGCTGACGCGTCGTGTCTAATAATAGCGCTATCTATTGTGCTGACTGATGCACTTGTCATAGCGCTGACGCGATGCCTTATCTTGCTGAGTAACACTTAATACAGCGAGTAAGTGTAAACTACTAAGCAAGTTCTAGAGCTATCTAGAATGTTCCTTCCTTATCTACCAATCACGGGAGTCCGTACGTAAATGGAATGTGACCGGATTAGGTTGTCCTGTTAAGGGTGCAACTATCCCATGGTCACATGCTTGTAGGTGCACATGGTGGCAGCATGTGACTGACGATATCTCGTACATTGGCCCTTTATATCTTCCTTGAATAATTCCGTAAAAATACAGAAAAATGAGGAAAATAATGTACGCGTCCATGACACTTAGGTCCATCTGACACATAGGCCAGCAACATCAGGGGTTTCCCAGCCCCTGGAGCCTACCGCAGTGCCACATCTGTAACTGCAGTAGGTGTTCGGAGCTGTTCGGAGCTGTTCAAGGACACTCCAAACAGCTCTGAACAGCTCCGAACACCTAATTGCATTTACAGATGCAGACCGTCACATTACTGGCTGCACTTGAGGGTGTGTTCCAATTGGGGTGGTTCCACCACATCCAAATTGGCATCAGAGTTTCAGTCGGGGGTTGGTTAGGGAATGGTGCAGATTGCGGAGAGTGAAATTGGGAGTGAACATGGAAATGCAGTAATCTCCCACTAGGGGAGGTGTTGGGTAGTGGGGGCCGGAGCCTCCTGGGGTGGTAAAGATTGATATGGTAATGATCATTGTGGGGGCTGGAGACCCCTGGGTGGTAAGGAGTGCCCCTGTCAGGAATATTGCCTGAGTGAGGATCAAACCCACAGGTCCAACCCAAGCTCTCCCGAACAGGGTGGGGGGGGAGGGCAAAAGCCACTGCACCATCCACCCCCCGATGCGCCGCCCTTGCACAACCCAGCCTGGCAGGTATCGTGACATCGACTATTCATCAATATGGTTGGACCAATAGTAGGGCCTTCGGCCCAAAGAGACACGAGCTTTCGAAACGGGTGCACTCGATGGCCTGGCGCCACATCCGTCGCCTTGTCAATTTGGCCGATCGTTTCCGGTCTCCGTACAATACACCTTCTTTGTCTATTTCCCTTCACATACGACTCCCATTGTGCTTACCGAGACCCCGTTGATTGAAACGCCTCGTCACCGTCGTGCTTCACCACCGCGTCTCTTTCGTCTTGCGTTTGATCTAACAATGTCACTTCTTGTTTTTCCCTTTCTATTTTCTACCGTCTCCTCTAAGTTAGCACGCACGCTCTCGGGACCCCGAATATGCATCGGTGATGCCGTTTCCACTTCAGGTCCTGTATTTGTACGACTCCATTGATGCCAACGCCGACTCCTCCGCTTTCGGTCCCGTAACTCTGAGTTCACTTCATCGCCCGATCACCGGTATGCCCATATAAGATGAGGCTTGCCTGGTGATAGTCAAGATTCAACCCCTGAGAGATATCATGAGGAGGCGAGAGTAGGTTAATGAGGAACGAGAAGGGAAACTGGAAGGAGACCGACTTTGAGGAGATGACTGTGAGCGTCTTGATGAACTCGAGCATTGTGTTGAATATGGGGAGATTATAAGCCTTCACCAGCTCTTCAGCTCGTATGTGTACGACGATCTCTGCGACGTGGGGTGGAAAAGTGTTGGAGTGGAGGCGAGATGGGGGAAAAACATGGATCGCATCGTCGGAGGTTGGATCGTTAAGATCATCTTCCGGTTTGACCAAGTTGCGCAGGAGTACAGAAGAGCACTTATTGTCCCTGTATTCCCCCGTCACTGGAAATAATGTTACCGGGAGAGTCGGCCATCCGCAGGACATGCTCGAGGCGGACAGATGGTAGCTTCTTCGTACGTCCCGCCGGCCGGGACGTCACGGAACGCACCTCCACGCGCGTGTCTGAACGCTAAACCACCAAACGGGGATGGAAAAAGAAAGCAGGCCACCTTGCGCGCTTGAGAGTGTTGGATCAGGTTGCCTTACCGACGTTCGGGAGGCCGACAACAATGAAGCGCTGTGCCCCGCTGGTCTCTTACTGTACACCTCCAAAAGGTAAAGGAGATGGCCGGTGAAATGCCAAAGGAGAAGTTGGTCCGGACCCACGAGGGGAAGGCGTCGTTGGGGTCACGGGGCGGAGGTCCTTCAGCGAATACCTGAGCATTCTCGCGCGGCACCGGGTCTATCCAAGAATATCGGAAAGTGGGGGGATGGAGATAAAGGGCTACGCACCGATCATGTTGAACACGAACACGAGTCGCTTGTCCTCCACCTCGCACCTGCGCCTCGACCAGCTTGCCGCGGCACCAGTCGTGTCGCGCGCATCAAGCACGAGCAGCACTGCATCGGTCTGGTCGGCGACCTTGCGCAGCGTGCGGATGCAGTGCCCTTTCGTCTTGCCGCTCGCGGCGGAAGCTCGCCCAGACACATCGGACGGGATGTCGCGGATCCTGTCAGGTACGCAAGTGACGAAAGTGTCAGCTCAGACTTCATCATTGCGTCTTAGAGTCGTGGATCGCACGGTGAAGACTGGGCAGAATGGCTTGGTGGCCAGGTCAGCAAGTTGGACAGGGATAGACGTGTGGAGCCTTTGCGCTACAAACTTTGTGATGAGGCATGTGAGCCGCGCCTGAATCCCTTTTGAGTTCCACGCCAGCGCGAAGTTAGCTGCATCGCTCTGCGCGACAAAAATCAAGTGCATACGAAAAGGATTACAGGTTTGTATGCTGTCGAACTGACTGTTTCGTCCCGTGATGAACTAGCGTAAATGAGAGAGAGGGATGTGAGAAGCGTCGGAGCGGCGCTGGGGACACGAGTGGCCACAAGTCGAACAAAACGGCGTAGTCGACTATCCAATATCCTCGGGTGTTGAAATCGCTAAGGGAAAGAGGCGTAAGTTGGCATTGGCAGAACATCGTCAATGAGATCATGAGAAGTTGAGGAGAACCCGCGTCAAAGTCGCGTCTACTCTGAGGCGGTCCGGTGCTGCCGATTTTCACACGTGCGTCTCTTCACCAGACCGACCTTCGAGTTAGAATCGAGGACCGACTCTCAGCGATTCAGAACTACAGTATATTCAGACCCCGGATTGCATGTCACAATCACTCGCTGTACTTGTCACCATTGTGTGGGAAAGCCCCCAAACACCCTCACCGCAGCTTTGCGCGCAGCACAGGCACGATGTATTCGTCAAAATCTCGTCTTCGTAATGCCCGGGCCCATGTAGACGCGGCGCTGTGGTCAAGATCGATGGGCTCTCTCCTTGCGCTGGCGCTTAGATGATGGGCGATCCCACGCGCCACTGCAGAATCAGGAGAGTGGGAGATGGATTTGAGCGTCCATACCAACACCCGTTGGTCTGCTTACATAGCCTCGTTAGCAGCTAGACCGCGCGGGTGCAGCGGGTGCAATGTTGGGGTAGTCGCAGAGGCAGGGGCAGAGGCTGACGCCGCGCAGCAAGGGCGGACGCTGGAAGTGCGTCGCCCGCTGTGCTCGTACGGAATGGCAACTCGGACGCATGCTTCGGTCTGGCGACCTTTTTCAGGCCAAATACGGGTGGCGCGCATCGGCCTGTGCGATCTTCATGAAGTTCTGTCCCCAACAGCGTCCTGTCAGATGACAGGGCAGAGAAGGTGGGCAAGTGGACGCGCGCTAAATGGAGGATCTCGTCCGTCTTATTCGCGCATGGGATGCTCAAGAGTGCCATGGGTATGACACCTGGGGTCTTTCCCACGCGCTCGCAGATCGGTGTGGGCAGGCAGTGCTCTCCTCGTCTGCTCTGCAAGCGCACGCATGTGTGTGCGAGGGCTGTATTATAGTGCGAGATTGTAGTTCGGTTGTTTGGTAGGATTCAGATGACGGCCAGACTAAGGTGATGGTGATGTTGTTGAGCAGGCAGACATTCGTCAGAGTTCCGTGTGCTCAACCAGGAGTTCGATCCGACCCTTCCAGCAAGGTAGCGACCCTCGACCTCCTGGCCTGTATCTCATCAAAGGGACCAGTCATGATGACCTTGCGTTACCCCCGATCGAGGATACCGTCATATAGTGGACCAGTGGGTCACTCACCTCGGCCCCCCACTGTACGTCCATCCGCTCCGCCTATCCATTTGGACAGAAGCTCATTATCGGCTTGTTCGGCTCTTGTTACGGTGAATGACGGGAAGAAAAGGTCGTGGCATTGTGTTCATAGCTAAGCGAGACTACTCAGCAGCCCCTCGCTCACTGGCGTACAAGGACCGGGCTCGAGCGGGATGAACGCGGTGCGAAGAGAAAGAGTAACGCGACTTGGTGATCGAGGGACATGCAGCGGCCCGGGAGAACCGAACGCGAGTCCGCTACGCTAGTTATCGACTGCCCCCGTTTTGAAAATTGAAGCTATATTGAAGGTTCGTGCTTTTCTGTGGGCCAGAGCCTGTACTAGCGTCGACCTCGACAAGGCCGCAGGTGGTACCTACTCTCTCCTTTATCCCCCTACACATCCCTCACTCACTCACCCGCGCAGACTTACGATCTGATGGCGTAGAGTTCAACTTGTGTACGTCACTGTTCCCCACTTTTCTCTACACTCGCCTCACCATTTTCGGCCAGGTACTTCATAAAGGATGGCCTGCGCGGCGTGTGCGTTTTTATCCGGCCCCAGACATCCAAGCAAGGCCAGCGCGGCTTTCATCTCTCCACCCTCGACATCCTCTTCCCGCGCTCCCTCCGCCCTCGCCCTTGGCGCTACGTCCACGTACTCAAAGCCCTCGTGCGCGAACTCCACTCTGATCCTGCTGCACAGGGAGATAGCAGCCGGAACGTCTTGGCGCCCGGCGTCCGGGCGGCAGTTCTTCTGGCTGCGCAAGGCCCGTCTCGCAATTCTGGGTGGCGCTGACGCATGGTATGTGTCGAGTGAGGAAATAGAATTCAGTATCGACAATGGAGGAGTCGAGGATAGCGTTGATGCGTATGAGGTGAGTCGTCACGCCTATGAGAACCTCCATCCAACTCATTTGCGATAGCACTATACGTACGCCTCTCCGACGTTGTACCTCCCCCACCTTCTCCGCGTACTGGGGCCCTCCTCGCTCACGCTATATGAGCATGTGCCCGGCCGCCGGCGGATCCTCATATACACGCATCTGCCCGTCAAAGCGGCGCTCCCTCTGTCAGGTGGCTGCAGATATGTACTTCGAGGACGACTCCCACGACCCAGGGGAAGAGCCTAATACTTCCCCGGAGTTGAAAGGCGAGTTCAATGAGGGCATCGACATCCTCGGCGTTGTCATGCTACACAATATCGACATGCCCAAGCGCGAGTCGCACCGACCGCGGCATGGATAGCATGCATGACCGGCGCGGTCTTCCTCGAGAAGCCACAGTACCACGGATTGATAATCGACCTGATCTCTCATGCACCCACCGAGCGCGGCGCGACCGCGCGCTCAGGCTTGCAGCGCGATCAAGGAGCCGTATGCGCGCAGGCCGACATACCGCTTCTCCACGGTGCGCTTCACCTGGAGCGACATAAAACTAGTACGTGTCCCCCGCGCTCAACATCGTTCGTCCTTGAACCTTGGGAAGTGGAGCGAGCTCGACCGCATACCCCAGTTCAATGCGGACCCGAACGGCGCCCCGCGCGCACATCGCGCGTCATCCCCGGTCTAGGCGTGGACGGGCCGCGGCCGCAGCGAGCTGGTGGAGGAGCAGGTGCGGGGTAGAGGACAGGCGGCTCGTGTCCATGTTCGACAAGATTGGTGCGTAGCCGTCCGCCTCCATCTCCCGACACTCTCCCAAAGACCCAGTGCCGCGCGAGAGTGCACTGAAGGACCTCCAACCATGACCCCAATGATGCCTCCACCGATGGGCCCGGACCAGCGTCTCTTCTGGCGCTGTACCGGCGATCTCCTTCGCCTTTTCGAGGTGTGCAAGACTAGCGGGGCACTGCACTTCATTGTTGGGCGTCGTCGGCCTCCCGAACGTCGGCAAGGCGGCTTAATTAACACCCTCAAGCACGTAAGGTGAGCCCCTTTCTTTTTTTCGCGCCCACATGATGGCGAATATTGTTAAGACGCGCAGGAGAAGGTGGATTCCGTGGCGTCCCAGGTAGCAGGACGTATGAAGGAGCCACGATCTATTCAGCTCGAGCATGTCCTGCAGATGGTAGACTCTCCTAGTATCATCATTGACAGAGGTGAGGGAACGCAAGGAAAAAGGTGGTCAAACCGGAAGATCCCGACGACTCTACCTCCAACTGTGCGTTCTGTACTCTTCTTCCCATCTCGGTTCCGCTCCAACACTCTTCCACCGCACGTCGCGGAGATCCTCGCGCACCTACGAGCTGAAGAGCCGATGAAGATTTATCCTCTCCCCATGTCCAACACGACGCCCGAGTTCACCAAGACGCTCGCACCCATCTCCTCAGTGCCAGTCTCCTTCCAGTCCTCCTTTTTGTTCCTCCTTGGCCATTCTCCCCTCCTCATGACATCTATCTTGACCATTTCCAGTCAAGCCTCGTACATACGGGCGTGTTCGTGAAATGAGAGCTGCGGTGCCCGGACACGAAGGAGGCGGCGTCGAGCTGAGCTTCGACATTATCTTTTTTTTTGGTGAGCGTCAATCTGATCGGGCTTGACGACTGTAAGCGTGTCTAAGCCAAGTGCTAGAGTCATCAATAAATACAGGGATCTGATTTCCAAGTCGTGCAAACACAGGATCTGAAGTAGAAACGGCACCACCGATGCATTTTTGTGCCTGAGAGCGTGCTAACTAGGTTGAGGTAGTGGGGATTGGTATAGTATAAGGGGAACAGCAAGAGAAAGCGACATTGTTTTTGGAAACGAGATGAAATGGAAGATGGAAGAGACGCGGTGGAACACGACGGTGAAGTACAATACAGGTAAGCACGAAGGGATGGGCAGCCGCGTCTGCCATAATATCAGTATAGAATCCATGTCAGATGTGATATCATAGGATCCCTACCTTTTGCACGTTGTAGCCTGTACCGACATCGATAATCACATTCAAGTTCCCGACATCTCGTAGCTTTCCTGGGACGTATAGAGAAACCGTGAGCGGCACCAGAATACTTTCAAGTCATTATTATGAGCAGGGTCGGGAGACAGCAAGCCACGACAGTCACTCACCGTCCGTAGAGCCAATAGACATTGTCAGTAGAGAAGAAATATAGCGAGCCGCCACGGCAGCCACCCACTCTCTGGAGAACCGAGGACAGTCGTCGTCAGCGGGCTCAAAATGCAGTGAGCCATGGCAGCCACTCACTCCCTGGAGAGCCGACGACGGGCATCATCTGCAGCATTGAAAAGCAGCGAGCCACGAGCCATGGCAACCGTTCACAAACTAGAGAGTAGAGCACCGGGGTGGTCAGGTCAATCAATCTGAAAACCCTGAGTGATAGCGGGTATTCACAAACTAGGAGTCGTGGGCCATCATTAGTCGTGCGCCACAAATTGAGACTCTATCAACACTTACCCAGATGTATGGATGCGGGACAAGACATCTCCGAACTATCTGTGTAACATTAAATCCAGCACGGCGACGTGCACTGTAACGCTTGTTGTCATCATCGCTCGCTTCGCCCCTTCAAGTGGCGCACTCACCAAAACATTAGCATGTAACTGTGGTATCTTTCGTCTGAACTCACTTTCTCATCGCACGAATCTAACATCGTCACAAAGGGGACATAGGTATTGCTCTCGAAATTGTTTGTCTGCCGCATCAAATACATCGTCATCTGAGCTTCCGAAATCCTCCAGATAAATTTGGACGTTTCGCCGGAATTGGTCGTATTTGGTGGTAAACTTCGCGATGACAGGGACTGAAAATAATGAATACTATCACGAATGACTGTAACGACGCATCTTTCCGATCGGGACATATGTCGTCGAAAATTTTGAGGTCGAGCCGTGGTCGTTGGTTGTCTATTAGCACACAGTACCTCAAAACATGGACGTCAGTTTTCGTAATCGTGAATACTCAAGAGTACAAACCATATCGCATGCAATCAAATTACATGCAATATGGTATGTCTGCCAGTCGCGTTTCTCTATACTACTTGTGTCAAATGAATTGTTGCAAAATCCCGAGTTTTTCTGTGCTTCCTGACTCAATTCCGCGAGAGTCAAGAAAAACATAACTTTCATGATTGGAGAACTCAAGTTTATCAGTACAGGATCGATGACGAACTTGTGTTCTCCAATCATGAAGAGAGAAGTCCTATTGTCACCAACATTGATGGACAGGTCAATTATAACCTTGTCGGCCGTGAGATCAGACTCATAGACAAAAGGTTGGACCACGTACCTTCTCCTTTCCCCAGAATATCCGGTACAAAATGGGGCTGTCCGTTGTCTCACAGATTCATTGTAGGACGGACGTTGTTGCGTGTCTAACGGAGCGACGGTGAACAAGAGTTGTCGACTCGGATCGATTACATCCTCTTCCCACGGTTCACCTTCCTAATTTGACCTCGACCTCTTTTCTCTGCCGCAAACTGAATGCGTCCGCAACGTTCCGGGACAATAACCCGATCCAAGTTGGTAAGAGGTTTCTCTAGTGTCTTTGCCTGAGATATCGTGCGTCGCGTTCTCCTTTTATCTTCGCACTCCACTCTCTACCAAGGTCCCATCTGAAACTTGATGAATGTCTGCTTGCTCAACAACATCATCCTGGCCAAGTCGAAATCCGAGTCAACCACCTACCAAACGACGGAACCTCATACCCATACTATAAATATAGCCCGAGAGAACAGACGATGCAGGCCAGTACCTCACAGCCTACAAACAGTCCGAGCACTACCTTCCCCACGCCGATCCGCAAGCGCGTGGACAAGACCCCAGATGTCCAACGCACGGCGCTCATGACTCTCGGAACATCCCAAGCGTGAATAGGACGGACGTCAGGATCCTCCGTGCTTCATTTAGTGTGCGTTCACTTGCCCGCCTTCTTCCGTCTCTTTCTTCTGACTGTGCGTGTCGAGGACAGAGCTTCGCGAAGATCGCACAAGCCGATGCGCGGCTCCCCGTATTTGGCCTGGAAAAAGTCGCCAGGCTGAAAGATGCGTTCGAGCTGCCCTTCCACACGGGCACGGTGGGCGACGCGCTCCCAGCTTCCGCCCCTGCTGCGCCGCATCTGTGTCTGCATTACCTCTGCGACCGCCCCGACCTTTGCACCCACGCAGCTTAGCGGCTACCGGGACGACATGAGCAGACCAATGGGCGTTAGCGTGGACGCTCTCTGGGGCTTCGAACTCGAACTCACCCCCCGCTCTTCCGACTCTGCGGCGGCGCGTGGGGATGTCCATCGTCCAAGCGTGGGCACCACGACAGCGCCCGCTGTGAGTCATTCAAGTTCGTCCACGACGCCGCGTTTCCCGCTGAAGACGAGATCCCGACTTCGTCCGACTACACAGACGGAGACATCGCGTCTGTGCCAGTGCTTGCGCAAAGTGGCGACGGGGATGGTTTGGGGGCTTTCCTACACATTAGTTACGGGCACTACTGTAATTATTTGTGATCGCATCCAATCCGTGATAGTTCTGAATCCGAGTCACTGAGACTCAGAGTCTTGCTCGGAGTCGACAGCCTGAGGTCCTCCGTTCGAGACCGTGAGACTTGCACGTGTGAAATTAGGTGCCGGAGCGGGGTACTGGACATTGTCTGTTGTCTGTTCCTCCAGAGCCTCTCTCATTCATGACATCCTAGAACTGTGAATTGACATCACTTGATGACATAGGTGGTCGAGTACGCCGTTTGGCCTCAAGTGCGGTATGCATTCGATTTTCGACTCGCAGAACGGTGCGGCTAACCTCACGTTGGCCCGATATCAAATAGGACCGAGGCGGGGCGCACATGCCTCATCACAAAGTCCATAGCGCAGATGTCCATGCGTCTTCTGCCCATCCCCGTCCGTCTTACTCGCTGACCTGGCTACCACTGTAATCCGCTCCGCCCAGTCTCCACCGCGCGACCCAGGGCACGAAGACGTAATGATGACGTCTGAGCTGATGCTTTCGTCACTTGCGTAGCGTCCGCCGCCTTGCTCGCTATGTATCCCGTATCGGAGCAACCTCTGTCAGGAGCGGCAAGATGAGAGCACACTGCATCAGCATGCTGCGCAAGGACGCCGACGAGGCCGGCGTTGTGCTGCTCGTGCTTGATGCGCACAATATGACCGGAGCCACGGAAAGCCGGTCGAGTGGGAGGAAAGGCTCGATTCGTCCTCGAGACCGTGAGAGACTTGCACGTGCACCACCGGACCGTCTCAGAGCCGTTGTCCGTTTTTTCCCTCCACAGCCTCTCATTAAGATATGATATCTTTCATGACGGTATCCAGACACCGCGGACTCACGCCTCTTGCTCTTAACACTGGATGGCATAGGGTAGCCGACTACGCCGTTTGGTCCGATCTGTAGCGACTCGCGTTTCTCTCAAATATCCCCATCGCCAACGCTCCGACCCTTCTCACACCCCTCTCCCTTACACTAATTTTTATTGGATAAAACAGTAAGCAACAGCGCCCGATCTTGTAATCCTCTCAAACAAAACCAATACTCGAGTGTAGTATGCACCTGATTTTCGTCGAGCAGAACAATGCGGCTAACCTCGTCCAGCTCGCGCTGACCCGGTACTCAAAAGCATCCAGGCGCGGCGCACATGCCTCGTCACAAAGTCCGTAGCACCGATCCTCTGTACGCCCATCCCCGTCCAACTTACTCGCCGACCGGCCACCCGTCCGTTCCGCCCAGTCGACGCCGTGCGACCCACGGCACGAAGACGTCTCAGCTGACGCTTTCGTCGCTTGCGCGGCTTACAGCGTCCGTTACCATGCGCAACTTCCCGTCCGCTGTGTCGGAGCAACCCTCTGTCGGGGACGGCAAGACGAAATGACACTACATTCGCACGCTGCGAATGGTCTCCGACGAGGCCGACGTTGTGCTGCTCGCGCTCGATGCGCGCGACACGACCGGGGCTGCCCGCGGCAAGCTGGTCGAGGAGCAGGTGCGGGGTGGATTGGTGCGTAGCCCTCTGTCTCCCTCTCCCACACTCTCCCATATTCTTGGATAGAGCCGGTGCCACGCGAGAATGCTCAGGCATTCGCTGAAGGACCTCTGCCCCATGACCCCAACGATGCCCTTCCACCTCCGATGCCCGGACCAACCTCTCCTTGGGCACTGCACCGGCGATCTCCTTCGCCTTTTCGAAGTGTAGAAAACCAGCGGGGCACGGCGCTTCATTGTTGGGCGTCGTTGGCCTCCCGAACGTCGGCACGGCAACCTAATCCAACACCTTCAGGCGCGTAAGGTGGATCGCTATCTTTTTATCGTGCTCGCTTGATGGTGAATATCATTAAGACTCACGCTAAAGTGCGTTCCGTGGTATCCCAGCTGATGGAACGTACGAATGATCTACAATCTGTTCAGCTTGAGCGTGTCCTGCGGATAGTCGACTCTCACGGTAGCGTCATTGACAGAGACGAGGTAATACAGGGACAAAAGGTGGTCCTACGCAACGTGGTCAAACCGGAAGATCTCGACGAACCCACCTCCGACGATGCGTTCTTCCTCCCATCTCGGCTTCGCTCCAACACTTCTCCACCGCATGTCACTGAGATCCTCGCTCCTACCCAGACCGAAGAGCCGAAGGTTTATAATCTCCCCATATTGAACACAACGCCTGAGTTCACCAAGATGCTCGCACTCACTCAATGTGGGTCTCCTTTTCGTTTCTCATTAGCCTACTTTCACCTCATGACATCGCCCAGGGGGTTGAATCCTGACCATCCCCGGTAAAGCCTCCTCGTGTATGCGGGCGTTCTGGAGACTGAGCGATGGCGTGAACTTAGAGTTGCGGGCCCGAAATTGAAGGAAGCGGCGTTGACGTCAAATGGAGTCGCACGAGCACAGGATCTGAAGTGGAATGGCATCGCCGATGCATATTCGTGGTCCCGAGAGCGTGCCAACTAGGTCGAGGTGGAAGAGATGGTATAGCGTAAGGGACAAAGCCAGAGGGTGTGTCATCGTTTGGGGTATCGGTAAGCACAAAGGGAGTCGTATGTGGAGGGGGGTGGGCAAAGAGGCTGTATTGTACGGGACCGGACACTGGCACGCGGCGGAGACGGACGTACATGAAGTAAAAACCAAGTTAGAAAACGAAGACAATGTTCGCGTCTTCGCTGTCGACAACGAGTGCGCGATCATGAAACTATCGGCGAAGTTGAAAAAAGGCTGCGATGAGGTGGGATGGCAAGGGGCGACAGCGGCAGTGCGAACGAAGACAACACAAAGCCGATAGCTAGAACGTTGGAGCTTTCTAGCTGCTAACTGAACTTCAACTTGAAGTTAGTGGAAAAGTGCTACGATCTTGTTTTCAACGCACATTAGGTTACAACCCCCACTATCGTGAACTTGAATTGATTGTCGCCTTGCGCCTTTCATTTCCGGGTCTTCTGACAATGGGAGAGAAATCTCATGATAGCCATCTGTACTGTCGCTATTGTGTAATCCGACGGGCGTCAATCCGATAAGCTGTTGAGACCGTCGCCATCAAGGTCACCGTCGCAAGCGACTCGGACTCGGAGGTGTTAACCCAGGTGCACTATTCGGCCCACTCTGCCTCAATCATCATGGGATCCATTATCGAAGAGGTCAAGATAGATAGGCTGTCGGTATCATTTAGAAGCTGTATTGTTTCTACTCACCCAAGTGATTTAGATTTCGCATCCTCGCAGTCGGTCGGGTTAGTCGCTTTCGGTCATCTTGTTCCATCGTTCCATCTAAACTATCTTCAGTCTGGTGTTGGAAAGTCATCCCTGATTAATCGTATACTCGGTATCGACGTAGCGGTAGGAAGTTATTGTTCCGGGTTAACGACGACTAATAGCCCTGTCGCAGCCTGTTTCCCACCTTGTAGTCGGACAATCGGATATCAGGCGAGAATATGTCTCACCAAGAAACAAAAATTTCGTTCTACACGATTCTGAAGGCTTCGAACCAGGAGATCTCACGAAGTTCAATATTGTGTGTGAGTTTATCTTGGAACGATCAAAGATGAAAAATCCGGAGGACCGAGTCCATGGTATATGGTGCGTGTATTTATCTTGTACTCTACGGATTACATCTCACCATTATCAGGCTCTGCACAGAGACACCTCCGGCCGGGGGTCGTGTGTTCGAGAGAGGAGACGAATTGTTGGTGAAATTTGCCCATGAGAACAAAGGTACGTTTCGACCTTCCGTCTTCTTACGATCCTACACTTCGATCGATTGGTGATTATCAATCAGTCCCCCTTGTAATTGTGTTCACTCAGTACGACCGACTACTACGGACGAAGAAAGCCGAGATAGAGGAGGATGAGGGGATACTAAATCCAGACCCTGCCCGATACGAAGAAGATGCCCGGATAGCATATGAAAGATGTTTGTACCTAGTCAGGAGGACGATTGAGGGGTGGCTCAAGGTTCCAATGCCATATTATGCCAACGTCTCAGGTAAATTATATTCGTTCCGTCGTGCTATCTGGCTATTGACTGTTCGCTAGTTCGTCCGAAATACCCAGCGGAAGTTGGAGATCTCGTCAGGGTTACCGTGGATGTTATCAAAAATGGGCTGAAAACGCGCGGTCCTTGAATAACGTGGGTGATTACACAACGGGAAAACTTCCCAGTCAACATCGACGCTTACACCTCTGGCACGCAGGCTCCATCCAACTTTTGGGATCATTTACGTATATTCTCCTCTGTAAAGCAAGGGCATGAGTTGTATGTACCCCGGTGTTCCGCAGAAATGTCGATATCAAGCGTATTGTCCTAGAAAAGAAAACGCGAGTGCAGAAATCTGGTGACGGCATCGAGACCCTCCCCTCCGAATGTCTATTTTAGGTAAGAGTACAATCGTCACTGTCTTGTTGCCGACTGTACCAGCCCCCTTGGGCCCTTGTCACCTGACCGGCTAGACTTTGTCTTGCTTCTGGCTTGGACTTCTGTTCGGAATTTTCGAAATCAAAACATTTGATGGCTTGCGATGACGAGAGTCTCAGGCTGGCCTGGTTGAATGCACCCGGTGTTCTTCCTCATCTTGTTCTATGAAAACCCTTGACTGTTGCCATCTGTGAAATGGCGGTGCTTCGCCTCGGGTTCTTTGAGTTCTCGCCAACCATCTGGTAGCCATATCAGTTCTTTGTCTCTGCTACCATCAGGAAAAACCTCCTGCACTAGCAAGCTTGCTAGCAAGAGATAATTTGAGATAATTTCCATATTGGGCAAGAATTATTGACATCTTAGTGACAGCTAGCATTTGCTAGTCTCAATTATCTCAAATTATCTCAAATTAGCAAAGTAGGTTTTTCCTGATGATGTTTGGATGCCTATGTTATCTCTTGCATTATCTTGCCTCATTTTCTTGTTTCACCTCCTCATCTTTGCATCATGTCATATATTTTGGTACCTTGGTCCTCGGCTTTCCATTTCACTTTTTGCATTCTTGCCATAGCTGTAGCGTGACTCTTCCCTCACATGCTTGTCCTCAAGCTACTGCTTACCTTGCTCCAAGGGGGTTGTGGAAATATAAGCGCACATACCCATGTTAGGGAGGGAGGGGTGGTCCATCAGGCCCTTAGCAAATTTCTGTCAACGGGTGCCTTGTGGGCGCTAATTGCTGCCCAGACCGTCTTTCAACGTTTCAGCTCCCAAATTACCAGACCAAAGGATGCAAATTTTTTTGCTAAGTTCCTTTGCACGAATTGCTGTTGCCAATGGCTGACTTCTAGCACTGAACTGCCCAACCAGATCATTATTTACAGCATCTTTTGGCATCCACCTTCCCACTCCTCACCTCGCTCCCCTTTTCACTGAACCACCACTGCCTCCTCCATTCTCCCCTCAAGACTTGGACAGTGGCTAGGGAACCACCCCTCTAATTTGCAAGCCCTGAAATGGGAGAAAAAAGGTGTGTATTTTTATTATTCATACATCCCCAAATCGTTCTAATATCTATCGCAGGCCTCTCACTGTCATGCAACCACAGTGCAACCACAATCGTCCACTGCACAGAGAAGTTGTCATCACCAGGACTGCCACTCCCACTACTGTCCCTGCCATCGCCACATCATCAATGAGTGACAATCACAGTCATAGTCCAAACACGTCTGCCTGTTGTATCCCCACTAACTAGCTTATATGAGCCAGTGTGCGCCTACTGCTGCCGATGTCCATGAGAAGTCACTGACATTGCTGATCTGTGAGTCAAAAAAAGGGGTATGAGCCCACTCAGGCTATGACACGCTGACAACTATTGTAGGTCTACACAGCAGCGCAAATCTGCACAATACCTTCCATCATCAACATCACCAATGCCACCGCCAACTGGTGCCCTAACATGCCACCTCCATGCCCAACCACCCATAACAATGACGCAGCCACAGCAGGACTATGTGCCTACGCAAGCCACAAGTGATGATGGGGAGGCAGTGCAGCAATATCAAGGTGACACCGTGGCGATGATGACAGTGGGATACGCAGCAACAACCCTGGTGGAAATGGCGGCGGGACAGTGTGGTGACTGTAACGCCACCACAGGGGCGTTAAGTACAACGTGTACTTCGACAAGTCAGCGGGATCGGCAAAGCGCAAACCGGTTAGGGTTCAGTTCGGTGGTGAACAAGTATCACTTGGCCTCCCAGGGACACAAGGATAATAGCGGAAAGTCAGGGCTCAAGCAAAAAGGGCGAGCAGCAAGGGGACTCAAGTGCAACGGCGAGTCAAAGGGGTTTGTGAGGCAAAGACGATGTGGTATTACACAAGAAGTCAAGTCTACCGTACATGCTAGATAGAGCGTGACTTATATACTAGTACAGGGTGTTTGTGAAGTGCAAACACAAGGCACGATCCTGAGGTACTGGCCCCAGCGAGCTAATGAGGAAGCATGAAGGGGAAGTCCATAAGAAGTACAAGGGAATTCCGCGGGGGCACGTGGGGCTCAAATGACGTCAGCAAACTCTAAAAGTTGTAAGCCCGGCTTCCCTACGGTCATGGGGTTGGTGCAAGATAAGAATCGGAGAATGAATCAAAGCAGGTCATGGGTAAAGGTACATGCAAACACGAGGTGAGATGACAGAGCATACCATACAGTAAGGCGAAAATCGTAACAGTGACGATGGAAGCGCGGGCAATGGCGATGGGAGGTAGAATCCCTATGTGGTGACGATGGCAGTGACAGGACTGTGCAGCAACATGACGTTGGGACGGATGACGATGATGGGACAGATGACGACGACAGGATGGATGGCAATGACGGGACAGTGCAACAACAACAACAATGAAGGTGTGAGGCAGGCAGTAGCGATGACAACAGATGAAGTAGCAACCTGTAGATAATTTATCCTACGCAATGAATACATTTTGTACAGGGCCAGATAAGCAGTCATGATATCTGGTTGGGGGCCAGTCATCGCACAGCGATGGGTTTGCCTCAACTGCTCGTACAGGCCTCTGCACAGTACTGCCGGTACACAACTTCATCCAGATATCTGCCTTGTTTTCAAGGACACATAATTTTTCAATCACTAAGGCTGTATGTAAGTGTGGTACATGCAAAAGATGAGTTGCTCCGGCTCTATGCCATGTTGACTGGTGATGCAAAGGGTTGCACACATCTCTGCACTTCACTATACTTAATAAACATGATCACATCTGTCTGGAGTGTCCTGAAGTTGAATAGTTAAGGGTGCGTGTAAGTGCAGCACTCTTGGGAATGCAGGCAAAGGGTTTGCAGAGAGTTTGGTCCGATATGTGAGAACAAAATACCATATTTAGATAGATGCTCACTTACATAACCCCCCCCCCCCTCTCTGTATTGACCTTATGAGAAAAAGGTACATCCTATATCTCACTACATTTCCACAACCCCCTTGCCTTGCTCCCTTAGGGTTTAGGGACTCATACTTCCAAGGTCATCTGGGATGACACACATCCAGACAAGTCATGGTGTATCGTTGGTCAAGGCATGTCCATTGTAACACCAACCCTCTGGTACTCATATCAGCTTTACACCTTCTCTCTGCTATGGTCAGATGCCTACGTTATCTTTCTTCACAGATTGTCCATCTTTCTCGGCCATTAGTACCGCGCCACTAATTATTATTTTTTTTATAAATTCCTGTTCATTGCAGTTTTTTCCCATTTATCTTCCCCTAGCCCTCTCTGCTATGGTCAATCTCATTTGGGGTGGGGTATTCAAGTTCCCTTGAAAGCACAACTCCAAAACACAAGCCAAAACATGCCTGGCTCCAAAGGAATTGTGGATGTCAGAAGAGTCTTTTGACATCTGCAATCCTTTGGGGCGGCATTTATCACACTGCTTGTCAGTACTACGTGAGTCCTGCTTGAGCACTTCCTTACAGTTACAGGCTTACAGCTATTTCACCTGCTATTGAACTGGTAGGCTCTTTGGTTTGACAATTGCACAGATGCGAATTCGAGTGAACGCGTTCTTTTTCGCACTGACCCACCAAATTTGCCGTTCTTGTAGAACAGTTTCCAAAAGTATATCCATGTCAGTGATGGATATACTTCTGGTAACTGGTCCTTGTCTCTGGATGCCAATGCAACAAACTGATTCGTCTAGGAACTATCAGAATAGAGACTCAAAGCTACTCAAAATCTTCATCATATTCGTGATGTGTGTAATGTCACTCAATTTCTAGCTTATCTAAGTTGCAATGTTCTCATTAGAACTGTGGATGGCTTTCACACAATTTTATGTGTCTACGCAATCCACTGGTGAGGCAACTTATGATGAGGACTTGGACGAGGCCTGGGCAGATAATACTTTGGAAGTATTATCTGCCTGATCCTCATTGTAAGCTATTGTAGTGGACTTAATGGAGCACCTCTGAATGTGGTTTTGCAGGCGGTGTTATGATGAACAGCGGACATGAAGGGACTATACTCACAGTGACAAGGTAGACTGTGGTGAGATACAGAGGGTGGCTGGAAGCAGCAACAGAGTGTAATCAAGCAAGTGAAGCAGAGGTAGTGTCTGGCACACAACAGATGAGAACTGATGTTTATACAAGAGAGGGAAACATACCTGGCACACAACAGATGAGAACTGATGTGGACCAGGAGCGTACAAGCTATACTACTTATACAAAAATACAGAGTGACGCAGGTAACAGCTGGTCACAGTAAATACAAGACGCATTGTTCTACAAGTGGACAAAGGAGTGTACTGTTCTGGAGAACAAGGCGTATAGAACAAAGAAAGTCTGGAACATGATATCATAGTGACATAAAGATAACAACAAGGATCAGAGTACAAGGACGAAATACAAGGGGAGTCCAGAGGAGTCCATGATGTCATTGTACAGTGATGTCATAGATAAGAAAGTCCGAGATTGTAAAGATCATATACAGTATAATCTAATCTACATAAGTCCAGTATATCTTATCTAAAGCAGTCCGTTATCTGCATGTCCATTGAGCCGCTAGATGCGCTCAGGTCACTTATCAACATGTTATTCTCTATTTCCTCCTGTACGTGCTCTTGTTTTCCCCTGGGTACATCTCTAATTGTTTCCCTGCACCTTTGTAGTCTCGATAATTTGTGATTTACCCGCTTTGCGTTCACCATTTGGTCTGTGAATGATTTCCAAACTTCGCTTGCAAGTTTTTCCTATAAAAGAGTGGATATAATTCTTCCTTGGGCATATAAAATAAATTGAAACCCATTTTTAGGGCTGCTGCTCTACCATAGGAAGACCAGGTTCGCAAGGTAAACCCGCACTTTTGCCGTGGACCTAGCTGATGTTCGTGCAGTGTTATTATGACCTTGATAACGTACATTATCGATTCCATCAAGGTCACTGCCAGTGTTGACGACTGATACAAAGAAAATGGAAAGGTTTTGATTTGCTGAAGATCCCTGCGCCTGAACAGCTGGGGTTTGACCAAGTAACTCATGTTATCCTGCTTTTCAGATCCACCTTGATAAACTCACTCTTTTTTTTGGCCCGTAGCGTGTAGTGCTTCACCGCCTGCACTTGTATCTGTCAGTAATCAGATCGAGTCCATTACTAACTTACCCGTACCTTTACATATAAGTACAGCAGTACCCAGTACTGATATTGTAACGCCACCACAGGGGCATTAAGTACGACATGTACTTCAGCAAGTCAACGGGATCGGAAAGGCGTGAATCAGTTAAGACTCAGTTCGATGGTGAACAAGTATCACTTGGCCTCCCAGGGGCACAAGGACAATAGCAGAAAGTCAGGGCTCAAGCAAAAAGGTGAGCGAAAACAGGGACTCAAGCGCAACAGCGAGTCAAAGGTCGGTTCATGAGGCGAAGACGATGTGGTATTACACAAGAAGTCAAGTCTACCATACAAGCTAGGTAGGGCATGACTTATATACTAACATAGGGTGTTTGGCTAAGCCAAACACATGATGCCAGATTGACACTTTGCGCTAAATCGAGTACAAAGGAGTGCACTATATCAAGGGTTATGAGGACACGTGGGTCCGCGCGTGCATCAGATTAACTCAGAAAGGTATAGTGCTTTTCAATGGCGCAAACCGCCAGTCGAAAGGAGTCGGGTGTAAGTGGAACGAAGTGAAACGGATGGGTGCGTGACAAATGAGAAGTCCACGGAAACCACGTATCGTACAGTAGGTGATGGAACAAGTTAGGACGCATACAGCAAGAAGTGGAAGTCGTAACAGATATCATGATTGGAGATCATCTCAACGTCCCGTGCTGGTAACTCTTGCGATAACGTACAGAACTTCATCATGAAAGTGCCATGCTTCTTCAAGACAAATCACGCAATGTAGCTCACTGTGACCATGTTGCTCATTAACACTGGCCGTATGAAGCCGAGGACATAGCCCTCAAAGTGAAGTGATGCATTGACTTCTAGCCGCTACCTTATGTAGAGTTGTGCAGGCTTTCGTGCCACATTGCATTTTGGTGGTGATCCCTCTTACACGCATGGTCCAGTTCAAGAACATGGAAAGTAGCGTACAAGCAATACCGTGACTGTACTGAGGTAGTAAACGCTTGGGATGGGAAATTGGGTAGAGGAAGTCACGTGCATTGGTTATGAGGCCTGGGCCAAAAAAGGCGATGAAAAGCGGTTGCATGCAGTGTAGTTGTGGACACGCGGAATACAAGTGTTGAACGTTGAACGTTGAGCTTGAACCACACGACTTAAAGGCGCAGCACCTTGACCGTGACATTCCTCCCCTCTACCCTCTTATCAGCGCTCTGCACAACTTGTAATGACTAGGAGATCCAGGGGAAGAAACAACTCTCGAGGTGTTGATATTGAGGCTCAGCGTCAGGAAGAAGGTGTGATTACAACTTGTCTTGTGTTCTCCACTCACCGTTCTTTACAAAGGGACCAGACAGAGGGGGGCTCATGAAATGAACACCCTCACGTCCAGGCGCAATGGTATATCCTCGGGAGCCTCTGAAAGTAATCCACTGGTGGGGGGGAAAGGAGACCGCGAAGATCTGGCTGCCTCGTCAACCCGGCCGCAGGACCAGGCCACAGAGGACGGACTCTCTAATTCTGGTGAGTTTCCTAGTATTATGGTGAGTCTGGACCTAACATGTTACAAACAAACAGGTGACAACCATCAACCCGGCGACCGTAGTACTGCCAGTGACACCAGCCAGCCAGTGCCCCCTGAGATGCCTCGCATGATTGGGGATTTTGACGACAATGCCAACGCCTTCTGGTCTCTTCACAAGAAGGAAGCGAAGCACCACGACGAAGCCCGAATTCAATCCCTGAAAGACGATATGGACGGCGTCCTCATATTTGTGTGTAGATACTATATATTCCCACCTGGCCTTTTCTAGCCCCAGCTGATGCGCCGTCGCCCAGGCCGGTTTGTTCTCTGCTGCTCTCGTTTCCTTTATCATCGATAAGGTTCATGATCTTCAAGTCAACCCAGCCCAGCAAATGGTCTACTATCAGCGACAGAATGTTGCGCTACTCGCCCAGATCTCAAACCAGGTCTCCCACATTTCCCCACAGGTGCCCAGCCCGTCCATTCCAACTCCACCCTACCCCGATTTCACTCCAAACTCATCTGATGTCCGGATCAACGTTTTCTGGTTCATGAGCCTAGTGTTCAGCCTTTCCGCAGCGCTCCTCGCAACACTTGTCCAACAATGGGTACGAGACTACATGCACGTGTTTCAGCGGTACAGCAACCCTCTCAAGAGCGCTCGACTACGTCAATATCTATATGAAGGTGCAGAGGGATGGTATATGCCAGCGGTGGCGGAATCTGTGCCAGGGCTTGTCCACGTTTCCCTGTTCCTATTCTTCGTGGGTCTCTGTAACTCGCTCTTTGCTCTAAACGTCACCATCGGCATCACCACCGTCGTTCTCATCACCGTTTGTGCGCTTCTTTACGTGTTCAGCACGTTTACTGCAATCGTGAACCCCCAATCTCCATTTCAAACCCCCTTCTCCCGCGCGGTTTGGTATCTGATGCAGTGGGTGCATCCGCGAAGTTTCTCCGATCGGGATGGTGCTCCCAAGATTGTGAGCTCCCACATGTCTGAAGGGCGGGCGCAACTGGCGATGGAAGAGAATGAACAACGCCAAGATCGTGATGTCCGGGCAATCCGATGGTTGATTGATACCAGTACAGAGGACGACGAAATGGAATCATTTGTCATGGCTATGCCCGGCACTTTTACCTCGAAACGGGGCGTCGAAGTATGGAGCGAGGTTTCGAAAGTAAAGCCATACGAAGACACGAATCCCAGGTCGAATGGCCCGCACCTCACAGCCAGACCGCGTCATAGTTCTCCACTTCCACCACGCGCTTACCAGCCTCGTAACTTTCTTCATCCCTTTGCACGTGATCCTGGCGCGAATGGCACCCACTACATGACGATGGTCCAGTCAATACCCCATGCACCTAATGGTCCTCACACAGCCATGTACGACCTTTGCAAACGAGTGCGACACCTAGTCGATACGTGCAACAATCGCAGCCAATTCGCGACCGATGAATTGTGGCGCAGGCGCTCACGTGGCTGTGTTGAAACGGTGGCGTCACTCGTGTTCTATGCTGACATCGAACTGGAACTGTTCGGGGACCTTGGAAGCTTGCTCAGCGAACTAGGCGGATTCGAGAAGACTCGTGCGCTATCAGCAACTCGATCCGATGAGTCGTTTGTCACACGCTGGACATACCTATCCCTTCTCGTCGTCACTCGAGGAATTTCAAATCACGGTACTATACAAGGAAATGCGCGCTCGGCTATCGATTGCCTTTCACAATTCCGAGAAGACGACAGCGAACATACAAACCATAGTGACACTGATGAAAACGCACTCGAGAATGCCCGAAGGATCGACAGATGTTTCGAGACCGCGAGCCAATTTCTCACGCGTGAATTGTATGGAGCAATCAGACCGGGCGAGAGAGGGCTGGATGAGGTGAAGAAGGTCCTAGCAAATCACGAGGCTAACATTTCCAAGCTCCAACGCATCACCCCCGCGGCGCGCCAGATGGAGCAGATTGACTCATCCCTTTCGGAAGTCAACAGTGTCATCCGTTCTGTTGACCATGGTTTGAGTGTAAACCTTCCTGGTGTATCTTTCGACGAGTTCAAAGAGACCGGACTCATCCAGCCGACCCGATTCTTCAATCTTTCAGACGACGGACGGCAAGGATTCACACCCCAGTTCATATTCCTGCGTCAGCGTCTTCGACTTTTATGCTCCTATGCCGATACATTCCGCGACATCCTCGACGAAAAAACCAATGGCGTCCACGATAAGATCCTTGGCAGCCTGCATGCCCTATGGGACAACGCTAATCATGGGCGGTCAATCGTTCATCAACAACATCTGATGGAGCGACAACTATGGCGCCTGCAAGATCTCCGTGACGGTAGCGGCTTCGGATTTTCGATCGAACTTTTCTTCCTTGTTCTCCCACAACTGTTGTTCGTGGCATCGTCCCGGGATACCCACTCCGCCCTTTATATCAGAACGTTCAGAGACATCACATCCAACTGGAAGCAACACAAGAGTTCTATCGGAACACAGCGTGTCATTCTTAACCTTGTCTACGACATAGCTATCCCTTTCCGTGGCATCTTTTCTGATCGCCAGTACCCAGAATATATTACCGACGAGCTTCTGGAATTGTTGCGGAACATGGTGGAAGAGCCGTCCGGTTCACATATTGGCGATGCGTTGTCGGACCTAGGGCCGTTTAACGCAGGCAATCCGTTTGCGAAAAAGGCAATGGACATTATCTCGCGCGCTCGTGTACCTTCTTCATAGTGCCTCGCAATGATAGCTAGTAAACTGTTGCCACTTTCGGGTTCGTGGTATATGGAGCCCAATCGATAATCCCTACCTTTTCGTATTACGGTAACGTGGACCAGTCATCCAGACTCATTGTAACTAACATTGCATTCGGTATCCTAATGCGCGGATATAACAAGTCACGAAACGAAAGACGGAAAGACGAAAAACTACAGGCCATATATTACGCAACGCGCGTGCTGCTAGGATATCGAATAAGTTGGATATTGATCTGTGATCTGAGAAAAGAGCCATGTCACAGCTGGTAAGATGAATAGCGAACGTAAAGCAAAGATGGGACCTGGGTAACTCGCAACGCAGGATATCGAGGTCAATGAAGAGGGAAGTAGGCGGGTGTGTGGCGGGTCGATCAGTCAGCAGGAGTGCTAGTGGTTCTGCGCTCCTCGGCTACCGCCGATGTCCAGCGGGAGAGTATACTATACGCTCGAACACGTCTTCATCCGCTGCAGAGCACCAGGTGCTCATGATCATCCTATCGCTCTCGCAGCACGCGTCCGTTCTCCTCGTAGATGTTGGACTCGTCCTCCTCCTCTCAGACCAGAATCGACTCGCGCTGGCCGCCGGCCCGCATTACGGAAGCGGAGAACGGCTTACCTGTTGTCATATCCGGCAGCTCGGTCGGCGATGCTATACGAGACCGGGAACCACATCGTAAACATTCTTTGATAAGGCTAAGCGCGCGCTCTCCAGTTTGCGTAGGAGGGTAAAACACGTCGAAGTACGCGCGCCGTGTGTGCGAACGGGTCAGTGGGATCTGTGCCCGAGGAGAAGTGCCGCTTCTGCAGTTCGTTGCTAGAAGGCGAGGTAGGGCGGAAATGCTGCAGCGGGTGTGTGTAGTCATGCTCGTCTGGGAGGGAGAGTAGGTTACTTCGGCCGGAGTGGATCGCGTGCGTTGAGAGCACGCAGAACGTCGAATTCATTGCTCGGCGATGTATGTCCGTTAAGGTTTTGTAGACCCGGTCTGGGGGCCGCGCGTGGCCGCCAGTCGTCCTCAACGACCAACAAGTCTACAGGGCTAGAGGTTTCCGAGTCTACCCCGAAAGTCTCAACATATTCATCTGTAAACGCAATTAGGTGTTCGGAGCTGTTCGGAGCTGTTCGGAGTGTCCTCGAACAGCTCCGAACAGCTCCGAACACCTACTGCAGTTACAGATGTTGCGTGAATGGTGGTAAAGTTGCCGCGGGAAGTGCGAGTGGTGGAGGGACGCCTGTGCTAGACGCGGCTACCGTATTTGAACGACGCGCAGACTAGAACGATGACCAACATAGAGCAGGGGTAGAACTCTGTTTTATTTTTCCAGCCCATCAATTGTGAAGCGGTGGTAGATGCCAGCGCGGGACAAGGACGTACAAGCAATACGAACGCTGCTTGGCGTGTGAAATTGGGAATCAAACAGGGACAGTCACGTGCATTGGTTATGATGCAGTGTGAACGGGATACTGTACGTGTGTTGAGCTCGAACCACACGACTTGGAGGTGCAGCACCTTGACCTCTGTGACCTTCCTCCCCTCTACCATCTTATTCGCGTTCTGTACAACTTGTAATGACTAGGAGATCCAGGAGAGGAAACAACTCTCAAGGTGGTGATCTTGAGGCTCAGCGTCAGGAAGAAGGTGCGTATTATAACTTGTCTTATACTCTCCGCTCACCGTCTTTTACAAAGGGAGAGAAATTCATGAAATGGGCACCCACAGGTCCGGACGCAATGGTATTGCCTCGGGAGTCTCTGGAAGTGATCCATTGGTGAGGCAAGTAGACGGCGAAGATTGGTCTGGCTCGTCAACTCGGTCGCAGGTCCAGACCCAAAAAGACGGACCCTCCAATTCTGGTGAATTCTGTAGTATCCTAGTGGCTTTTGGGTTTTTAGTAACACATTGCAAGCAAGCGACGACCATCAACCTGGTGACGCTCAGCCAATGCCCTCCGTAATTGGAGATTTCGACGACAGCGCCAACGCCTTGTGGTCTCTTCACAAGAAGGAAGCAAAGTGACATGACGAAGCCCGAATCCAATCCCGGAAGGACGATATGGATGGCGTCCTCATATTTGTACGTATCTCTGTTTTCATCCGGCATTTACTAGCCGAGCTGATGCGCCGTCGCCCAGGCCGGTTTATTCTCTTCTGCTCTGGTTTCCTTTATCACCGATAAGGTTCATGATCTTCAAGTCGACCCTGCCCAGCAAATGGTCTACTACCAGCAACAGAATGTCGCGCAACTCGCCCAGATCTCAAACCAGATTTCCTCTATCGCTCTTGCTATCGCCCCACAGGCGCCCGTCATCCCGTCTATTCCAACTCCATCTTATCCCCCTTTCATTCCGACCTCATCTGACGTCCGGGTCAACACCTTCTGGTTCATGAGCCTCGTGTTTAGCCTTTCTGCTGCGCTTCTCGCAACGCTTGTCCAACAATGGATACGAGATTATATGAAAGTGTTTCAGCGGTATAGCAACCCTCTGAAGAGCGCCCGACTGCGCCAATATCTATACGAAGGTGCAGAGGGATGGTATATAAAGGTGGCGGAATCCGTGCCAGGGCTTGTCCACGTTTCCCTCTTCTTATTCTTCTTGGGTCTCGGTGACTGGCTCTTTGCTCTAAAGAGGACCATTGGAATCACCATCATCGTTCTGATTACAATTTGTGGGTTTCTTTACGCGTTCAGCACGTTTACTGCAATCTTGAAACCCCAATCTCCGTTTCAAAACCCCTTCTCCCGCATGATCTGGTATCTTAGGCAGAAGATGAAGATCCGTCCGCGACGGTTCTTCGATCGAGATGGTGCTCTTAAGATTGTGAGCATGAACATGTCTGAAGGGCGGGCGCAACTGGCGATGGAAGAGAATGAACAACGCCAGGGTCGTGACGTTCAGGCAATCCGATGGTTGATCGATAATAGCACAGAGGACGACGAGATGGAATCATTTGTCATGGCTATACCCGGCACTTTTACCTCGAAATGGGGCGTCGAAGTTTGGAGCGATATTTCGAAAGAAAAGCGATACGAAGATACGAACCCCAGGGAACGGACCGCATCACAATTCTCCTCCACCTTCGCAAAACCCCCATCCTCGTAACTTCCGACGTAGTCTTGGCGCGAATGGCACCCACTACATGACGATGACCCACTTACCCCATGCACTTAACGACCCTCATACAGCCATGTACGACCTTTGCAAACGAGTGCGGCACCTAGTCGATACGTGCAACAATCGCAGCCAATTCGCGAACGATGAATTGTGGCGCAAGCGCTCACGTGGCTGTGTTGAAACGGTGGCGTCACTCGTGTTCCATGCCAATATCGAACTGGAACTGTTCGGGGATCTTGGAAGCTTGCTCAGCGAACTAGGCGGGTTCGAGAAGACACGTGTACTGTCAGCAACTCGATCCGATGAGTCCTTTGTCGCGCGCTGGGCGTACCTATCCCTTAAGGTCGTCACTAGAGGGATTTCAAACCACGCTACTATAAAAGGAAAAGCGAGTAAAGCTATCGATTACCTTTCACAGGACGACAACGGCAAACATGGCGACGCCGATGAACACGCACTCAAGAATGCCCGAAAGATCGACAATCATTTCGTGACCTCGAGGCAATTTTTCACGCATAAACTGTATGGAGTAATCAGACCGGGCGAGAGAGGGCTGAACGAGGCCCTAGCAAATCACGAGGCCGACGTTTCCACGATACTCGAACCCATTACCACTGCGGCAGACCAGATGGAGTTGATTGATACGTCGCTTTCTGAAGTCAATAGTATCATCCGGTCTGTTGACTATGGTTTGAACGGAAACCTTCCCGGTGTATCTTTCGACGAGTTCAAAGAGACCGGACTCATCCAACCAACCCGATTCTTCAATCTTTCAGACGACGGACAGCAAGGATTCACACCCCAGTTCATATTCCTGCACCAGCGCCTTCGACTTTTATGCTCCTTCGCCCACGCATTCCGCGACATCCTCGACGAAAAAACCGATGAAGTCCACGATAAGATCCTTGGCAGCCTGCATATCCTGTGGGATAACGCTAATCATGGGCGGTCAATTGTTCATCAACAACATCTGATGGAACGACAACTATGGCGCCTACAAGACCTCCGTGACAGTGGCGGCTTCGGATTTTCGATCGAACTTTTCTTCCTTGTGCTCCCACAACTGTTATCCATGGCGTCGTCGCGGGATACCCAGTCCGCCCTTTATATTAGAACGTTTAAAGACATCGCATCCAACTGGAGGCAACACAAGGACTCTATCGGGACGCAGCGTGTCGTTCTTAACCTCGTCTGCGACATTGCTATCCCTTTCCGTGGCATCTTTTCTAATCGCCAATACCCGGAATATATCACCGACGAGCTCCTGGTACTGTTGCAGCACGTGGTGGAAGAGCAGTTCGGTCCACATCTCAACGATGCGATGTCGGACCTAGAGCGGTCCGACGAACGCAATCCGTTTGCGGATGAGGCAAAGAAGGTTATCTCCCGCTCGCGCGCCTTCTTCATAGTGTCTCGCAATGGTGGCTAGTACTGGTACCAATGGTTTACTTTCAGATTCGTAAATATGAGGCCTGATCGTCGCTTTTTGTATTACTGTAACGAGACTTTGGGCCGGTTATCCAGACTGACTGTAACTGGCATTGCTCTCGGTATCCTAATGCGCGGATAACAAGTGATAAAACGAAAGACAGAAAGAAAAACCACAGGCCATATACGTGACGCGCGTGCTGCTAGGATATCAATTAAGTTGGACATTGATCTGATCTGAAAGGGGTGGCGCGTCGCAGCTGGTAAGATAAATAGCAAACGTAAAGCAAAAGATGGGGCCCAGGCAACTCACGCTCTCTATCATAGCAACGCAGCAGGATATCGAGGTGTCTAGTAGGCCAATAAAGAAAGAGGGAAGTAGGCAGGGAGGCAGGCGTGCCCACCTGCTGGTTCCGCGGCTCCTCGGCTACCGCCGATGTCCAGCGGGAGAGTACATGCTCGAGCATGTCTTCACCCGCTGCAGAGCACTAGGCGCTCGTCCCATCGCTCGTAGCACGCGTCCGCTCTCCTCGAACTCGTCCTCCAGAATCAACTCGCGCCGCCCGCCGGCCCGCATTACGGAGGCAGAGAACGGCCCACCCGTCGTCTTATCTGGCAGCTTGGTCGGCGATGTGAGGCGCGACCGGGAACCGCGCCGTAGGCGTTGTTTGATAAGGCTACGTGTGCGCTCTCCTCCAGTTGGGGTAGGACGGTAAGCACGTTGAGCGTCGCGCACAGGATGTGTACGAGCGGGTTGGTGGGATCTGTGCCCGAGGATACGCGCCGCTTCTGCGGTTCGCTAGTGGAAAGTAAGGTCGGGAGGAAACGCTGCCGGGGCTGCGTGCGGTCGTGCTCGTCGGGGTTTAGGTAATTCCGGACGGAGCGGATCGCATGCGTTGAGCGCAGCACGTCGGGGCTACTGCTGGGTGTCGTATGTCCCGGCCAGTGGTGTTGAGTAGACCCGGTACGGGGGCTGCGGGTCGTCAGCCAGTTGTCCTGAACGACCAACGAGTCTCGGGTAACGCAGGGCTAGAGGTTTCCGGGTCGACCTTGGAAGTCGCGACATATCGCTTGAATGGAGGGAAAGATGCCGCGGGAAGTGCGAGTGATGGAGGGTGCTCGTGTTCTGGAAGGCTACCGAGTGACAGGTTTGATCCGATGCAAGCACAGCTTCCAATGGCGGAGATGAGACCCTTTCGCTGTGCGTTGGATCTGAAATCTGATCAGGAACGTATAGGTGAGAGGCGAAAACGTACTCCTTATATGCCCCATCTTGGTGAAGTAGTGCTGGAGATGTTTGGTGCTGCCTAGCGCCATGACGCTTCCTCGTTCTCGCTTCCGTCACGATTCGATTTAATAGCTCATGGGAATATTCTTGGTGCTGACGCGATGGCTGACACGTACACCAAATGGTGACGCTGCTAGACGTGGCTATCGTATTTGAACGACGTGGAGGCTAAATCGACGGCCGACATGGAGCAGGGCAGAATTATGATTATCATTTTTTCCAGCTCGTCAAGCGTGAAGCGGTGGTGGATGCTGGTGTTAGCCGAAATGACCAGCAGACTCGGGTCTCCCGGGAGAGCCTGAGCACGTAGATACACTCGTCCGAGGGATGTCTGTGGGTTTACGTTTGTCAGTGTTTGAGGTTCAAATCTTTCAGAGCTGGCAAGTATTTATTTTTTTCCCACCGTATAAAAAAGTATGATGTTACTGTCCGAAAAACGACTTCGGCTTTGATTTATATAGGTCATCTAGTCCCCCTCTTTCTAAGTCAATCCTATCGTCGATCCCATTGCCATTAATAAACGCTTCCTATTATCAACTGGCGATGTCCAACGGGATAGTCCAGGCCACGGGGGACATCAAGATAGATGGTCGAAATGGTAGTCACCCAAGGAGTCGTCCGTCGTTGCTGTCAGAGACGGAGAGGAACATGCAAGGGAACATGCCTCGCGGCTTTCGTCGGCTGGCAGGGTCAAAAATGACTCAGCACTAGGTCAGCGCCGCAAGCATCGGACCTGCTGCTATGTGGGTGCGGATTATTGTAGAATTTCGAATTGATGGCATCCCTTGGAGAACTTATCATTCGGGCGACTAACGACAAGAAATCCCGACAGTTATGAAGCAAAATCATGAAGTAAGCTACTTCGAAAGAGACATCTCGATCTCACAACTATCTCGACAGCAAATCGCTGACCATCCTGCTAATGTCCTCTACAGTCATTTGTTGACCCCGCGCTGTGTTGGAATATATGCCGTTGTGGATGCGTTGACGAGAGTAGGATCGTTCGTAAGACTCAAAGGCCACTTGAAGCTCCTTCCAAGTCGTCGTGAGAGCCAAGTCAGGTCTGAGAGTTATGTCAAACAATTCTCTCAAAACGCCAACGAGATCCACAGTGTAAGCGATTAGAAGCCGTTGGACCGAATGTCTGCCCATCGTCAATAAGGCGAGAATGAAAGGATGGCCAGCAATGCGTACATGCTGCTTTCGAGATGGGTTGTTGAGAGCCATTTCACAAAGACGTATGACAAGCCTAGGATAGCGACAGGTGGCGCAATAGGAGCGGGGGCAGCAGTGACAAGGTCCACAAATTGAGAAATTATATCAACATTTGGAAGACTGAGAGAAATGTCAAAACTCGTCGGGTAGTACGCGTCGACACATACATTGAGACATTGGGTTTAGTATGGACGTCTTGGACAAGACATAACATCAATTGTCGAAATTCAGGACTGTTGAGAACCTAATGATGGACGCATGAGCCATGCCAATGTAACCTAATTTTAGTGATTTAGTACCTCGCCCTTGAAGTTCCAACAAGTTATAATATCTTTGTGGACCGCCCCGATGCAGTCGCGAAGTAACATTGGTCTCGATTCAGGCATGCCACGTCGGTGAGCCATGAGGGACCGTCTGTAATCTGAAATACCGTTATTCAAGCACGCTCAGCCGGACACCCGGAGTACATACAACTGATGCCCTTGCTTTCCAGAGGTTAATAGACGTGAATAAATTTTATGAATCCAAAAGCCTAGCTGAAACTCACGTGACGCAGGCATCAATTTTGACTGGGAGGCTTGCTCGTTGTGCTATCGCCCACAACACCCAGGCGTCGCCTTTGACTCGCTCCTTGACAACATCCCTAGTGACTTTAACAAGGGATGAAACATCCTCCTGATGATGCGGACGAACTGCCAGGCGGTCAGTACCAGATAGTACAATGGCGCAGATATACCTGAAACTCTAGCATAACGCGGCATCGGGATCCCGAGCCGGTTCATCGTACGCTTGAGTGATTGCAGACATTCTTGAAACGCCTTCTGAGCCTCCTCCATGCCCCGATCGTGTAGACGAGTAGGGTCCATATTTGGATGCTCCTCTTTCAACTCAGCCTCTTTCGTCCTCACTAGTCGGTCGTACTGAGTGAACACGATCACAATGGGAACTGATTGCCAATCACTGGTTGATTGAAGAGTAAGAAGACGGAGGTCGAGAACGCACCTTGGTCCTTATGGGCAAATTGGAGTAGCTTCTCGTCTCCTGTCTCAAATACACGACCCCCAGCCGTGGGTGTCTCTGTACAGAGCCTGATGACGGTGAAAGAGGCATCGGTAGATTAGAAAAGATATTTACATACCATAATCCATGAATTCTTTCACCCAGAGGCAGTTCAGGTCTTGATCGTTGCTTGATAAATTCGCGTACAGTGTCGAAATTGGAGAGATCTCCTGGTTCGAAGCCTTTAGAATCGTGTAGAACGAAAAATCGGTTGTCCGGTGATACGAATTCCTGTTGAATATCTGCTTCTCCGGGTTTATTGTCCTCAACATGCTACAACAGAAGGTATCAGTCGTCGTTAGTCTGAAGTGACGAGATCTTACCGCGGCGTCGATACCGAATACACGATTAATCAGGGATGACTTGCCAACACCAGACTAAACATAGATCGGTGTCGGTGGAGCGAGGAGAAAGGACTGAGAGCAACTGACCCGACCAACTGACAGGATACGAAATCTAAACGACTTAGGTGAGTGGAAACGACTCGGCTTCTGATCGGTGTACCGACCGCTCAACTGTCTTGAGGATATCATCGATAGTGTTTTCGCGCTCCGTGGTGGTTGAGGTAGAGGGGTCTGATTGGTGCGCTCCACCCCCTTCGGCCGTCTCAATCGTCCTTGTAACTTTATCGGAGTCATGGGCCTCCCCGGTAAGCGGCGCCTCTGCACGAGCATCTGCTGGTGGTGACGGTGACGTTGAAGCGCTAATTTCGACGGGAATGTGATCCGTCTGATTTGACAGAGGCTCGGTAGGGGCGGCGACGACTGCAGTTTCTGGGGTGTCTTGGGTAAGGCCTCGGGCCTTATAGCGGTCGGCGGTATTCTCTGTGGGGGGATTATTTGCTTCAGAGACGAGGTCGGTGGTATCGCCTGGAGAGGATGTCGCGTTCCCCGACACAATGACCTTTAGGTAGACTGTGACCGGCTGCGTCGATTGTCCAGCTTGTTTATTATTGCCCTTGCTAAGGTCAAAAGAAAGATCTATTTGAGAGACGGGAGATGTTCAGCCCGTCGAATGAGCGAGAATTCCAGTAAAGTACGAACCACTTGTGGGCCCGAGAGGTAGTAGTATGTCATGCGTTCCAACAAGGATATCGTGATGTAAGAACCGCTTCGCATGGAGTTGTAGCTTAAGGCGTGAAGACGGCTGTACAGAACTGACCAGAACTCTCAGCCGAAAAATAGCATTAAGAAAGGACGTCCTACAAGGCATCTAGTTTCTGGTTCCACGACACTGTTTCTCCGTCAATCTTAACGCTTGCTGTCTTGATCATTGTCTCCTGACAGGTCACAGTAACGAAAAACCGCCTCTTCATGCCCAGCCATCTCTTAATATGAGGGAGGTTGTGCGCTCTGAGGACTAAGAAAGAGATCGGACGAAGTCAAAAAGTTAGGGTATAAGCGCGTACCAGTCACTTCAACATGTAGCTCGGACGAACTCCCCTGCGTTTCTGTGACCTGAGCGCTGTCCGAGGATGGTTTGAATCGAACTTCGCTACAAAAAGAAAAGATTGACGCACGTTGAGGGACCCGGGCTGGAGCGATGAATCAGCAATAGGAAAGTTACTGGCCAAACTTTACGCACGAGCGTGTCATGATACCCTATGCAAGGGCTTTGTGGATTCCAAAGCGGGCACAAAAGAAGTTGAATATCGTTCTGACGGAATAGAGGGTGTCGGGTGTTGAGCTCAGCTCGACGTGCTTTCCGGGGTGAAGTTGGTAGGTTAGAAGGAGAGAAGTACGACATAGGCGCGTGCAGTTCGAGTAATTGAAATACTGTCACTGTAAGTTAAGTTACACGGGGCAAAAGCGGCGATGGCGATGACCAGCACCAAAAAAGGAAGCTGAAGGTCAATGGGATCGATCAAACGGCGACTCTTGCTTCTCAAACCCAACAAACATGGGAAACAAACACCTCTAAGCTCCACCACAAATCGTCTAAGATCAACGTCCCGGTCGGGACGGGATCACTTCGATCAGTGACTCTTCCCGTCCAAACACAGGTTCCCCGATAAACGCAAATAAATCTCATCGTCAACTCCCAAGATCAAGTTCCGCGTCCTCATTGTAGGACGTGCAGATGCTGGCAAGACCTCCATCCTGCAGAGAGTGTGCGATACTACGGACAGTCCAGTTGTTTTCCGGGGAAACGAGGAGGTGCGCGGTCCAACCTCCTTGTTAACTTGGTCTCACTGCCCCATAGGTTCAACTGACCCCTCCATGGACGTTGGTGACACTCGCACTTCGTTCCTGATCGAGCCTGATTCTTGGGCTAGCGTGGCGAGAACAGTATCGAGGATTGAACTCGTGTTTTCCAATCATGACAATTACATTTTTCACGATTCCTGTGGGATTCGAGGCTGGTAGCAACGATGAACTGGCGATCGTGCAGGAATTCATTCGACAACGGTCTGGACAAAGGCAACTGCAAGACAGATTGCAAATATGGTTTTCTCTCTCATCCGTTCACCGTTGCGAATGTTGATAGTCATAATTTAAAGGTTCTGCATCCCAATGGACAACCAAAGACCAGAGCTGGATCTGAGATATTTCAAGGATATTTGCCCTGACCGGAATGGTACGTTTTCGTGAGCATTCGTGACGGTGTTAACGTCAAGTCAAGTCCCTGT
>JAKELL010000341.1:0-50286 GCA_021524915.1 Lactarius akahatsu
AGGTTTAAAGTCGGCGTCGGATCTCTTCGGGGAGCCGAGGTACCGCGGCATAGTTGGGTAGCGTGAAGAAAAGTGAGTCAGAAGAACGTTCTGAGCTCGCATACTGAAGACGGTCAATTTCACTAAGAAACGGCGCAATCGGGATGTGCTCACCGTGTCGCGACGTCGATCGCTTGACTGATAGTACTGTGGGCCTTCGCATAGGCCATTTCTTCCTGGTCGTCGCCCATCGTGGCTTCGTGGATCAACAACGTCGCGCCTTTGCCAGCTTGCGCCAGTGCGTCCGATGGCATGGTATCCCCCGAAAATCTGGTCGCCACTTGTGAGCACCTAATACTAAAAAATCAAAACAATCACCTACACCAGACGCCAGCTATCCTGATGTGTCATAACAAGGCCGAACGCTCTTGTACGATGAAGGACGTCAATAGTGTTTAACCTGCTGAGTCCCAATTCCGCACATAACATCTGAGCGGCCTTCCGCGAACTACTCGGTGTCATCGGTGTCTCGAAGGACAGAGGAAAGACAGAGCTCACTGGTCATGACTTTTCCACCCAGAACTGTCTGTCTGACATCGCCCCCTGAGATTCAGCACATCACTCAGGATGGGTATGACGCCATTTGGCGTGTCCGTCGAATCCGATAACCCAAGGTTTTCCAAGTCGGCAAGTTCGCGCAGGTACAGGTGCACCGTTAGTATCGAGATGAGGTAAAGAGGTCCCGGGGGCGGAGGGTCGAGCTCCAATACCCGTCAGTGTGCTGAGTAGAGTGTATGCTAGTGGTAGTACCTGCTTTCGCATTGCCAATATCTTGGCAAGTCCTGCGTGGTGGTCTGCGTGACCATGGCTGATGAAGATGCACTTCAAGTCGCGCAGTGCCTGCCAGACGTTGGATGGCTGAGCCGGATCGGTCCCAAAGTATCTTGCCATCTGGCCCCACGTTCCCTCACCAGCGTCGAGCAGAAGATTGCCCCAATCTGGGATTTGAACAAAGTTCCCAGATACTATGTCGCAATCGATCAACAATTGAGGTGAAGGAAAAATGAACGAGATAGTCACCGTTGCGGTACCGACTAGTAGTAGCGCTGTTGGTCCCAAGCGGTATCACGACGAGCTCGTCTCCGCTTGGGCACATTACCCTCTAGCTCTGCCAGGCGGGTGTCTACAATGTTCTGTGCTTTCGTGAACTTCTCTTTGGTTGCTGGTGACAGGCCAGGTGGTATTTCCGCCGCGATGGCAGGGTGGAATTTGTCCTTATCTCTCAAAGTGGGATCGATCGCAACGGGCCTTGGTGGTCGAACTTCGACATAGCTATCGGACTGCATATAAGAGCACCGCGGTGGGAGGTGAGTGACCACTGAGATAACAAAAGGGTGTCAGCGGAATCATCTTAGCGATTGCGGTAGACGGGACGCACAGGAAAGTTCCTTTCGGGGAGTGGTACTGTGACGGGGAAGCGGGAACATTTCCGGATCCAGCTGGCTGAGCCTGAGTTGGTTCAGCCCTGCACTTGTGAATGTGAGGGGATCGGGGTTATGATCAGGGGAACAGATAAGGTGCTGTGTGTCATCTGAGAAGCCGTTCATAAAAGACTTGTACCGCTCGTCCTCTAGTACACCTGAGCCAAGGAGATGATGGATAGCATGCACTGCATAATCCTTCCGACTGTCAGGATTTTTCACCCAGAAGTTTGAGTATGCAGGGGTAGCGAAGGCAGAAACCAAGGACTCGATATGATCTGGCGTCGGTACATCGAGGATCATAACAACCTTTACACACTTGCTTAGCACATTCGGGTGGAGAGGACTGAGAGATCGAACCTTCGTAGTCTCATGCTCACCCACGCAATCCTCCGGCTTCACTGTTCTCTGCAATGTCCCTCCAGCACCATCGCCTACAGTGAACGTGACAGTTTCTCCTCGCGCTACCTTCCCTCTCAGTGGACCGCAGAGCCCCAGTTCCTCGGCGCGCTTGGCGTCGAATTTTCCGCGAACACGGGGACCAACCACGATGTACGCTGTGGATACATTTTGTCTTGGCGCAGTAAATGGAGGTAAATTCAACGAGCCTGCAGGGCTCGCTCCTCTGGGACCGCGCCCCGGAGGTTTGTCTTGACACTCTGTACTATCTTCAACCCAATGCGGAGCTTGAGGGAGAGATGCGAGAACAGGAAGGGGTGGTGCAATTGATGCCTCTGTACTCTCAACATCCTGCCTTTGTTTACCCTTCTTACCTGGGGGCTTGGGAGGTTGTCGAGGCTTGGGCGGGGGTTCTTTCCAGGTGAACATGTATTCGATGATAAGACGTCGCCAGGCGTCGGCCTCATCTCCGGTCAGTGAGGTAGGGTCGAATTGGGGGTCATCTAGAAAACGATCAAGCAGAGAGACCGCCGATGGAGTAGACTCGCTGGTGGCTGGTAAGGGAGAATGGAGAGACGAACGCTTCGACGGTAGCTCGGGAGAGGGTTCGCGCTTTCGCTTCAACGAGGCCTCCGATATGTCCAGCGAAGCCCCAGTCGATACAGTTGTATCACCATCGCGACGAGGTGTAGGCACGATTGGAATGGAATAAACGGTAATGTTGTCATCCGCGAAGACTGGGATAGCTTCTATTTGGGGCTCAGGTTTGAAGTCGGGAACCTCCGTAACCCCGAGACCCAAGGTATCCCTATCCGTGGATAGGTTAGAGTGGGACACGCGTGAAAGAGTGTGGCCAGACGAACCGAAACGTGTAAAAGCGCATAGACGCGAGAAGGTGCAGAACGCCTCTTGGACCGATGATCTGCATGATTCGAGCGCTGCTATCTGCCATCGACATAAAAATGCCTAGACCCGTCGATGAGAAGAGCGAACGCGCGACACTGGCGACGTACCTGGTACACCGCTCGACCTCTGCGTTCCGAGCTGCGTTAGGAACAAGGCCCTGACTTTTCTCAACCCCCTTTTGCTCAGTAATATTGCGCGGGTCGTGTTTTCTCCAGCATTAAAAATATACTTTTTGGAATCGAAGGCAATTACGATGGATGGCTCCGTGTCTGAAGAAAGGGTGGTATAGACGGAGGTCGACCAGTTCATATTTATTGATTTGGCGGTTCGAGTTGGAACGACATGCAACGACCGGGTCAGCGTCGAGTAGATCTGGCGACTATGCGAGCATAGCGCACGCAATTTTGCGAACGCAGGAATTTCTAAAGTCCGAGGAAGCGACCCAAGAAAAAGTTGGATGGTCGACGTGATGATGTCAGTCAGAGGCGCTCACTGTGACTCTAATTATCACTTCTGACTCGTCATCATCGTTCCCTCTCTCCGTGTCTTTTCTCGTTCCCGCCGCCCTGGACAATTCGCCTTGGAGCTCTATCTAGCACATCGCCCGTCTTCGCGTCGATCACTATGAGTTTCTTTCGTCCTGTCAATCTTTTCCGCCTCACTCCGCCCTCTTGTCTCGCAGCCCGGCATTCGCCTTCGTCGCCTTCGCCTTCCGAGCTGCCGACCTCGGATTTGTCGCCATTGCCAGCCTAGCAGAAGCCACGCCCTCGCCATAGCCACCGCCGCCTTCGTCATCCGAGCTGCCGACCTCGGACCCCAGCCTAGCCACGCGATCGCCTTCGCCTTAGTCTCGAGCAGCCCCGCCCAGCCTTTCGCCAACGTAAGCCGCAGAACGTCGGACATCGTCCGCACCGCATTTCAACGCTCTCACTTCCCTTCTTCTCGTTCATCTCGTCCCGCTTCTTCTCGTCTCGCTCTCGGGTCATCTCCTCTTGACCCGTGAGCTTCTGCTCCTCCTGTCTAATCCCAACGCGGAATCCCCTCCGCTTCGAACTCACACGGACGACTCCGTACAAAGTATCATATTCGTGTATTCATATAAACGCAATGATGACACCGAATGGTTTTATGTCCCGTCCATCCACTGCATCACTCCTCCTACGCCTTGGCAGCCTTAAGCACTTTGCGCACCTTATCGCGCCGTGCCTTTTTGTGCACTATAACCTGGAATCGCTCAAAGTCGGTAAGTGTTCGTCGCTTTGCCGCGGCTGCGCGCTTCTTCGCCCACGCCGACGATTCCCATTTGGAAACAATATCGGCCTTCTCCAAGTGTTTCTTCACGGTACCAGAGCCGGCATTCCGTGGAAGTTTTGGAACGGTAAGAGAGGTGAGCGTAAGGTGTCGGTATGGGAAAGCTTGACGTGGAACGCCGGTGGTGGGGCCATCAACGATTGCCTGGGTAAATGGGTGAGGAAGTCGAGTGCTACGATGTGATTTTCGTGCGCTTACCCTGTTGTGGTCGATGATTTCGGAAATGACAGCTATATGGCCCGTATGTGGGCCAGCTTTGAGGAGCACAACTGGGGTCAACTTTGGTGAATTGGCAGTTGCGGGGAACGATGCACTGGAACTCACCTCGGCCAACCTCTACGAAACGTGCAAAATTCGATTCCCGCTACGAAAACTGTCAGATTTCAAGTTTCAAGCCCATCGAAAGCCTTGGCTGCAGAAAACGGAGCATACGACATCCAACACGACGACGTCGCATCCACAGCTCCAATAGTACAACACCTGCTCATTTTCTGCAGCGTGAGGGTATGCAAACACTTACAGGCATGACGATTGTCTTGGGGAGTCCTCGCTGTCCGTCGAGTGCGTTGACGGCGTTGTGTTGTGTTACTTTCGATGAGGGTTTTTTTCGGAGTCCCAATTCGTTAAACGTTTCCCGGGTATTGCCGTACTTATTAACTACACCCGTTATCTGGCTCAGATCATGGATTTCAACCTCGAACGCTTTGTGTTCGAACGAGTATTGAATGAGGGTGAGTCTCACCCGACCGTATAACGGCGCCCTCATATTCGAGTCCTGCAAACGTAGACCTCACTACCCAAGCCGTCACCTTGCTCGGATCCCTCAAGCCTAATAATGACTCGGACTCGGATGGCTTGGGAGTACCTGCCATTGTCCGCATAGAACGAACAGCGCTGCCCACATTCTCCAGTGGCCTCATATCCACCACCTCGCTTATCGGGAGCACCGACATAGTCAGCTCATTTTATAATCCACGTTGATCTGTCTGTCACGGCCGTTAATGCCTGCGTTGTAGTATTCGTGGATGTTTGGCTGGCTGAGCCCTTCTCAGGATAGGCCAGATGTCAAAATCAATGTCATCTGTCCCGCCACCGACGTGCACATCCGCAAGGTTCGTCCAAGTCACCCGCAAAAGTATAGCTCCTCCAACCGTTATTTTCTAGTATTCCAAGCAACAGACCCATATCATGCGCGAAACCCCCACGCTGTATGAGCGTATCGTGAGGCCCTACATAGATGCATTCCCGGCGTCGCGCACGCAATGGTCGGTTCCACCCATTGCCTACCATCGATCTGAGCGTCTTTTCCAGGATAGACGAGGTTATATCGGGTCGTTCGGAAGGGGAAAAGATACTGTTTCGTTCTCCAGACTCGGATCCCTTTGGCTTCCTCATCTTGCCAGACATGAAGTGGGACCTCACCAGCACCGCATCTTTGTACTTGGTCGCCTTGATGCTCCTACCCGACATCAAGTGTCTAAGGGATCTCACTTGTTTGCATCTCCCCCTCCTGCGTTCCATCCGGCGCGAGGCAACCAACGCCGTTAAAACTCGCTGGGGTTTAGAAGCGACCGAGCTGCGTCTTTTCGTCCACTACCAGCCCAGTTATTGTGGGTCCAAGTTCCTGTCACTGTCGCGAAACTGACGACCTCAGATCACTTCCACGTCCACATTGTGAACGCAAACCACACGGGTCTTGTGGGAATGACCGTCGGCCACGCTCATATGCTCGACGACATTATCTCATTGGTAGGTGTCTCAACCCGGTATTTTTCACCCACCCCTCACCCGTTTTCGTTTGCTCTCCCTTCCCTCCAATAGCTTGAGCTTGATGAGCCAAACGGACCTTCTATTTTCCAGCGCATGACGCTTTCATATGACCTGGGGGAACAGCATGGTTTGTTTGCACCCATGAAGGCAGCTCAAGTGGACTACGCGGAGGCATAGACCGTTCATAGGACATGCAGCAAAAGCATTCGAATTAGTGTTACAGAAAGCCATGTACGATGTCTATAGTGTGAACGATAGATAGAATAAATCACTCGAGAGCTGAGATCTGGAGGTCATCCGTCCATCAGGCTTTCTAAAAACTTGATGACGTCCTGTGCTACGTCCTGTGTCGCACCATCTTTCGTCGGAACCTGGGCCATAGTCTCCTCCGAGTCGTCCTCCTCCGTATCACCCGCATCGTGTCCCTCCCCACGCGCGACCCGTGCCATAAACTCCGCATACAATCCGATAAACTCCTTAGCATGTCGTATCAGGCCCTCCAGCCCTGCTCCTGGTAAAACATTCAAGATGATGTGCTGGTTCCCAGTGGAACCGCGCATAAGAAGGCCGAATAGGACCGCAAAGTGTCCACGTATGATATGTGTACCGGGGTCGTCGTCTTCCAGCCGAAGATGCCGCTCGTAGACCAAAGCCAGACATTCCAGAACGGTGACGGCATTCGGACAGCTGCACGCATATGCGCATTGGCGGAGGGCTGGGCATGAAGCGTCGAGCTCTGCGATCCTTTAGACGAAAGGCGTTTGAAGGCGAACACGAAGAGGAACTCACTTGTCTCGCGGCATATATCCTTGGCATCCTCGTCGACCTGGACTAGATTCGTTAAGAGCCCCAAAGCCAAGCACAGCCTGTCGAAGGCCCGTGCACTCCTCTCGCTCGACTCCTCGTTCACGTCTTGTGGTCCATGCAAGGAGAGCGCGATAAGGGAGGATATGACGGGAATCATGAGCTTTTGATGCAGCAGGAGCCTACACCAGGTCGGATTTTCGTGGGAGACATTGATGAGTACACGTAACGCGGACTCGAGGCAGCGGTTAGCTAGATGAGGCAAAGTAAGTAAAGCAAGAGGAAACTTCGAAGTCAGGCCTATCACCTCTCGGAGAGTAGTTGTCATAATTACTGTTCCGAAGCAAGATATTGCACACGGCACAGAGCGTCACAAGCCCTTCTGCTAGATCATCCTGTTCGTTACCATTGATCACATCATGATAGAGCGGAGGCGGCTCCTCGTCGCTCGACCATCGACCTAACAGAAGCGAGTCGAAAATGTCTAGACCGTCGGCGATATGATCGAATTGCGGAACACTTGATGAGGGTGCGAGATCAGAAGAATTGGGAAGAAGCGGAAGTCCAGAAGCATATCCTGAGAGCCGGGGAGAAAGAAAAGATAGCCCCGCTATGAGAGTTTGGCGAAGGGGTGCCAATTGACTGGGTCGATGAACGGAGGGTGGAAGTGAGGCAAGAGTCCGAGATGCGAGTTGACAGAGTGACAGACATTCTTCGTCTGCGACAAGTCCCGACTTGTTGACAATGACAGATCTCAGAGTCACCAACTAGAAGGTAGGTTACGGTAAGACGCGAGAGAAGATTTGTGCGGAATAGCGCTCACGGTGAGCTTCTCGGCCTTGCCGATTCCAGCCTTTTTCAACTCCCCGTCGTTTGCGCCGTTACCCAAAAGCTCTAACGAATCCGCTCCACTCGAAGTAGCTAGGACATTCCATAGAACTGGAACGAAGTCGGCTTTTTGAGTAAGCTCGGTCGCTTCATGAGACGTTTGTAACACGAGCGCTGCGAAGAGCACAAGGATAGCGTCGAGAACTTTATCACCATTGCCGGCACCAGAGGCGCGCAACGCATCCCAAGCCCGGCTACGGAAGTCAGTAACCCTAGCGCGCCGCGCAAAGTCGGGGTCACAAAGTTTGGTCACGAGTTCCAGAGCACTGGGCACCCATCAGGCGAACGAATTCAATTTGAGGGAGTAAGAGGGCGCTCACCTGCCTCTGCGCACTCTAACACCGACATTCCGATCCATGCCTTCGAATAGATACCCGACTTCGTCCATGAATCGCCTGCTCTCACCTTTACTCCGGAGTTCCGTGATGCTCTTCAAATCGTTCATCATGTTTGGCGGAAGCAAGACTTTTGGCTTTGGGCGGTCTTTCGCCCTTCCTTTTCCCTTTCGGCCGTTCTCCGGTTCTGGTGAAGATCGGGTGGAAACTGCAAGACGAGGATCATCCTCTGAATCATCGACACCCCACCGCATCCGCAGGTCCTTGTATGACTCGCGGGTTTCCAAGCCTAGATCATCCCCATCGATTGCGCCGTGGGGGTTGCCCTCAGTGGGTAGTTCGACCAGGAAAGAGCGTGATCTGCCAGCATAGGTGCGCACATTAGATCGCTGGAGCGGCGCGGTGGAAGTTCCAATGTTGGATTGAGATTGTTCGTCGGTGATAGTCGGCGTCTGTGAGCCCGCAGACCCCAGATCAGGGATATGGTGCGACGAAAGCGACAACCCAGCAGACGCGTTGAGGGAGTTGAAGGCCATGGAATCCAGGCTGGTGCTAGCGGTGGGGCCATCAACCGCCGACAGCGTTGACCGTGTCCGACCAAGCATGCGCTTAGCAACAGGCTTATTGGCCTTCGAGTGAAGAGAGCGAGCGCTATCCCGCGATACACGCTCTGACACCTTGGGAACAAAGTCAAACAATTCTGATAGCGCATCAGCGGGGCGTCTGGACCTGGTCGGAGTGGATGCACGGTCCATTGGATGTGTGGACGTTCGCTTCAGCGGGGAGGCAGACATAGGCGTGAGGGGGGACGATCCCGGGAGCGAAGTCGTTGATTTGATGGGCGTACGGAAGGAATGGGTAGCAGGAGGGTCGAGAGGCGGAGACGGGGGCGAGTGCTCCTCTGAGCAAGGATGAGTTGAGCCAAGAAAAAGGATCGAAGAATACTAACGTGTGGACTCGGAAGTTGAAGACCTTCTGGTTCTCTTGGGTCCCTTCGAGGACGATGCAATGGGGTGTTCATCTGCTGATATGTAAAAGCCAAAGTGCGAGAGAACAAGACGGCGAACGAACCTGTATTCTCGCGAGTCCGCTTGTGCTGTCTAGTAGGGCGCACGAAGGGTAAATTCTCGTCGCGGAGTCTCCTCCTCGACGCTTTCCGACTGTAGGTCAACGTCGGTGTCGGTGTCGGTGTTGGTGCACTCATCAAAGAACGGTCACGTTATTCGACATCACTCGCACTTGAACCTCAACATCGACATCGACAAGACATCGACCCTGACTCTGACCTCGACCTCGTCACCGACCTCGATGGAAGTTTTCACCACTCGTCTCGAGTCATTCACAAAGCCGAGACGCGTAAAGCACTCGACGACAAAGCGAACACTCTCCCTCAAATGGCCTCATCCTTCCCACTTCGTCGCAACACCCGACACGCTGACTGAGGCCGGTTTCTTCTTCAACCCGTCTTGGGACGCTCGAGACAACGTCGAGTGTTACTTTTGTGGCAAGAGTCTCGACGGGTGGGACGAGCAAGATGACCCGTTTGCAATCCACTGGGATAAATGTAAAGACAGGTGTGCATGGGCTGTCGTTCGTTGTGGGATACCCGAAGATATTGATCGCAAGGGAAAGTAAGTAGTGTGTTATTTGTGCTCGTCAATGTCTGACCGTCCTTATCAAGCTTTGCGTTCAAGGATCCCACCCGCGAACCCGACGGGAATGCAATGAAGAAGGCCAGGTTGGCAACATTCAAAGCAAACGATTCCTGGCCGCACGATCGAGTCAAGGGTCATGGTGCTCATTCGAATAAGGCATGTCGCACCCCTAATCTCCTCATTGCGGTCTCATCATTTCCACAGATGGCGAAAGCAGGGTTTGTATTCACTCCACAAACCCCCGGCGACGACACGGGAACCTGCCTCTATTGTGGTGTATCTCTCAGCGGTTGGGATGACGATGACGATCCGTTGTAGGTCTTTCGGCCACTGGCTCAACCCGCGCAGTGCTAAGTCTATGCAGAGAAGAGCACCAAAAGCGTGTAAAAAAGTCAAATCTTCCGTGTCCATTCTTTCCGGAAGCTTCCGCCCCCAAGCAAAGGCCAAAAACACAGACTTCGCGATCGACGACCCGACCAAAATCGCGTGCTGGTTCAAAGCAACCTCAGCCTGCTCCCTCTGATACCTTTTCGTCGCATTCCGATGATGATTCCCAACCCGAACCTGCACCACTGCGTCAATCGAAGCGCAGTAGAACAACGTCCATGATGTCAGCTGCCAAGGAAAAAGACACGTCCGATGCCCTCCGACGGTCTACGCGTTCATCTCGTGCCAAACCGCCAGCGGAGGTTGAAGATAATTCGAGTGGCACTGAGCTCCGCAGATCGACATCCGGGCGCGGGCGCAGTAAATCCTCAGCCAAGGCTAAAGGGAAGGAGCCTATCGAGGTGATCGAGGAAGCCGACGAAGATGACGCTCCCCGCGCTGCACCGCCGACAAAACAACGCGTCAAAGGAAAGGAGAACGTTGCTCAGGACGTCAAGGTACGAAAGCCGTCACGAAGAACGAAGCCCTCTCGGGCCAATGACACGGACGAGGAAAGCCGCCAACCAAAGCGCGAGCATCCAAAGAAAGCAAAGGCCGTTGTGGACGAAAAGGATGAAAGTACCTCGGGCGTCGATAGCGAGAAAGATGTGCAACCGGCTGTGAAAAGGCGGAATATTGTCCGGAGCGTGTCCTCTATAGAGGACACAGACGAAGAGATCAAACCGAACAAGGCACCAAAGCCTGCAAAACCCAAACGCGATGCCCCAATCGCGGAAGATGAGTCTGTGAGCGAGCAACCCGACGACGCAGAAGGCCGCCCACCTCGTCTAGCGAAGAAGGCCGCTCCCTCAAAGCCGCCTCATAAGCGCCGGGCCAAGCCAGAGGCGACTGAGGACAGCGACGAGGGTTCGGATGAGGAGTCGGAGAAGCAGGCCGAACAGGCAACAGATTCCCCTCGTCCTTTCAAGGGCAAATCGGCTGCTACATCTGGTGCTCCCGAAGTAGAGTTTTCGCGGTCAAGCGACAAAGAGGAGACAACTACACCGCTGCCTGCTCCCACTGAAAAACCAGCAAGGGTAGCCAAGGGGAAAGGTTCTACATCAGCCAATGCCACGGTATCGCACCACGATCGTAGTCGCTCTCAGACAAGGTCTGGGTCGAGTAACTCAAAGCCGTTACCATCTATGGGGAATGTCAAGCCACTGCCTAGCTCTCAAGATGTTCAGACCGATATCATGGACGTCGACTCTGATGTCGCTTCAGTCCCTGATGCGCCGTCACAGACGAGAGATGCGTCGGCTGTGGATGTACCGATGCCACTCTCAGATGGCGATGCACGCGTAGATGCGGTCTCGACTACACCGCCGGCTCGTCCAGCTCGTTCCCCGCAGCGCCCGACGCCGAGATACCTGCCGCGGGAAGAGAGCCCCGCGACGCCTCCCCCAGCATCATCATCGCTACTTTCTGTGTCATCTACAACATCCACGACCCGAGCGGAGAGCCACACGGATGCCGAGACGCTAGTCGAGCCAATACCTTTGCAAGCGAACGGCACGCAGTTGACAGAAGAGGAACGCTCGATGACTGTGGAGGAGTGGATCCGACAAGAGATCGAGGTGCATTACGAGCGGTTGAGACGAGAGGGTGAGATGAAAATCAAATTATTTAAGGAGCGGGCGGAGGAGGTCAGGAGACAGATAGAGTCGCTGTGATTTGCAATGGAATCTAAAATTATTGTCTCGGACTTAGTTAGTACATTGGAGCCATGCGAGATAGCGTGCATTCTCTTTCTCAGCCTTCAATGACTATCCACGGTCTTCTACTCCATAGACAACATCCCGAGCTCACACCATACAGCAATGCCTTCAAGTCACTCCTCCGAGTCACCAGTCACCCTACCGACTTCACCCCTCGCTCAAGGACACAGCACCACCGTGACAGACTACGCTGGTGCATATGTCATAACCCCCTTGCTAATACTCATCATTCCCGAATTGCTAATATGTATATAACACGTCTGTCATCACCCACCTAATCTAACACCCATTCGCACCCGAGAGCCTCAGTAACAGATCCCTGGCCAACCACATGTCCACCCTCTATTTCGACTAAGACTACCAAGCGGAAAACTGGTACTCTGTATCTGGGCCAAAGCTACATGCAAAGCGCCCTCGCGTTCCATCCCTCATCACCAATCCTTCCAGCAGCAGATCCTTCCATCCCGATTTCCTCATCAACCTATCTCCCACTTGTCTCTGTCTCTTTCCCAAAACCGAAGGCTCACAACAAAGCGACGCTTCGCAACAGATTGCTGACACTTTGTATGTGCTGTCGAATCTGATGCGCGACCTCCGGATCCACCATCAGCGAGCAATCCACTCCTCATGGAGAAGCCTCATACGACATGTGAGCTGCAAATTATGCCAGTCATTTATGATTCTCGGGGTGCGTGATATTGATGATATTTGCCAGTGAATGGAATGTTGGAAGAATGGAGACGGCGTGGTTACAACTATTCAGAAACACCTCAAGGGTGTCCATTCCGAGGAGTACGAGTGCATGTGCAAGTTACTCAACCTCAGACGAACCCATCAATACGACGACAAACGTGTCTACCGGGAATCAAGGAGATTCCATCGAGTGCGCAACAGAGGCAGCAATTAATGAGCTTGTTTCTCTCAGGAAAACAGATGAAGTTGTGGATTTGTAGCGCAGCATGGACGAACCTGATGGTAGTACCTAGGTGACAGTACATATATACTCGAGTACAAAGTATTCTGAAAGGGGTGGGACTAAGCAGAATTGAAGGCCTCCCAATGGTTTCCCTGGACCTGAACGTTGCCTGAACTTCCGAGTTACTGTAGATTTGGCGTCGAGTTGGCAACTCTACTTGGGGCGCATCAACCCGCGGCAACACTACTTGAGACGCCGAGTGGAGTGACGTAGGAGCACCGGTGTACAAATCTTACGTAGCCTCACAACCATCACCACAACCGCCATGTTCTCTCCTCTACTCACCCTCGTCGCTCTTTTCGTTTCTCCCGCTGCCGTGCGGGCGTCCCCCTGTGTCGCTTTTGATACCACTTGGAACTTGCTTGCCTTTGGTCTTGACGGCAAGGATTGGAATGCGGGCACACAGGATACGTGGGCAAGTGGTACGACCCCGCGTTAGCATTCGATACCCCCGTTTGAATCCCATTTTCCAAAGGTACCGCTACGGACATCACTACCTCTGGCCGCCCGTGAGTTACTCTGGGCCATACTATGATCCCCGACCGCTCATTTAAACTTTCAGACCATTTGATGGGACAAACACGACTTGCTTCCTCTCACAAGTGGGTTCCGTTATTGTTATTGAATAACGGTGATTTTATTCCATTTTAAAAGTACACGAACGCCATCTATGTGACCAATGGCGACAAGTCCAGCCCCTCGAGCATTCATATTTATGACGCGACTGCCAAGTCGTGGTCCACGCAGGCTGTGACGACCGGTTCATTCGATCCTTCGTCATTCAATGCGATTCTCGACCACGACACGAACGTGTTTTGTACGTTGTATTCCCGTTCAAACGTTTCCCCCCCACTTGACGACGCAACAGCTCGCTGACTATTAGTCCTTTGGTAGACGCATTGTCCCACGGGGAGCTATTCCATCTGGACATGGGCCTCTTGAAGGCTGCCAATAGCACCTCGCTCCAGTGGGTGGACGTCGAAAAGGCCCCCTATGCGGATGGATACCAACCCGTGATGGCACTCGCTCAAAATCACGTATTCTTCCTCAACGTCCCTGGAACGCCTGCGGGTAGCGCGGATATCTACGTCATTCACTGTAAGTCCGTGCTCTAGGACCCATTCTAGACTCTAACGTGATCCCGCCGCCAGTCGATTACTTCCAGCCTGACGCGCAAGCCTTCCCGACGTCAAATGGGGTGATTCCTGCAACTTACGGCCAGACCGCATCTTTTTTCCAAGACCAAGGGGTAGGCATTGCGCTAGTCGTTTTACTTCATTCCTAAAACCTTGTCCCAATTATCAGGTTCAGGAAGCATTCGCATTCATCCCATCTGATTCCTCCGCCACCTATGTGCTCAATGTCCAGAGCAACACGACGCAGACCCTCGCAGGACCGAGCACGAAGGACGCGGGGGCGACTTACTTTGCGGGGATCAACTCACTCGTTCAGCTGGACAGCAAGGGCGGGGTGTCGTACTTGCCATTCAACCCCAGTGGCGCGAGTGCTAACGCCGCAGCCCAATGGAGCAAGGTTGGGTCCCTCGCCAAAGCCGCACCCCCGTCGAGCAGCGTCTCGTCGTCATCGAGTGCAACGTCAAGCAGTGGTACAACCAAGCAGTCTGGGTCGTCCAACTCGTCATCTTCGAGCTCGAGCTCGAGTCCGAATGGCGCCGCGGCCGTTGCACCGCGTGGCATTGTTTGGGCGATTTTGGGCGCGGCTATTCTCGGCTCAGGGGCATTGCTAGTCTAGGCCTATCATAGTCGCATTATTTATTTAATTTTTTCTACATATATATAGACGCCGATATACCAAATGCTATTCTAAGACACGGACCCTTTTTTTTTATTGTACACGGACCACGGAATAACCGCTAAGGTCGTCATGTCGAGCACCACCCGCTATCCGTCCCAACCCCCAGAAGACTGGGACCACCTCGATTCACCAATGACTGATTCTCCTACCACCGTCTCTAACGCCCCCTCTCGCGTCGCCTTTCCTTCACGCGGCGCAGCTGATGACACTCTCATGCCTGGAGCTCCGCCACATGGCGGCCGCGCTGGCAAACGTACCCTCAGCGAGCTCCTCAAGCTGCACGCCGAGAAGGGCACCGACGTGCACTTCAGCGCCGAGGAGGCGGCCAGAGTAGAAGAGGTGCTAGGACAATGGGTGCGTGTTCTGCGGTCCCCAACTCCGACGACGATGATCCGTCTGATGCCTGTTGTGGGTGAAGATAAACTCAGGCCCGTCGCCGTACGAAGGCGAGGACGACGACTTTTTCACGCGGTCGCAGGACGGCGCGATTGTGCTCTCCCATCGCCCGTCCACGTTCCACTCGATCCTCGGCGGCCACCCGCCACACGGCTGCGGCCGCGGCCAGAGTGAGAGCACCGTCGGCATTGCTCTCGAGTCATAGCCCCCCCAACACCGCCTCATTCCTATTATTCGCCCACGTTCTGCGCTTCACGGACTACGAACTATCACTCATGCCTACTTACGACTTTTAACGACCCCTTCACGACCATATATGTGTGCATCTCTATTCTCTCTGATTGCTATTGCTTTCCTTGTTTCGTGCGACACCCCAACACTTATTCCCCATTCATACTTTTAATTGTATATATGTCGCTCGAAATACCCCCGTGCAGTTTGTCTTGACCACCATAGCTTTGTTCGTTCATTTAATAGTTACTCGCTGAACAGGAATACGGTTCAAACTACGTGTCATGTGATACGTTACTCTGACTCGTCATGCGCATCAGCGCCGCGCCGCAGCATTTCACTCCACCACCGGCCTGCAGTAAACATGTAGGGGTTCCCCAACAAACACAGGCACAAAGTGCTCTTTAATTTTCAAACTTGTGGGCCTATGTCATGGCAAAAATGAACCAATGTTCAGAATATAAGAAATGAAACACGCACCTCGACTCATCGAGTTTTGGGTCGAACATCCGGAACAGATGCGCAAGCGCCGTATACATTTCTATGTATGCTAGATTCACCCCGAGACAGCTGCGCGGCCCCTTTGAAAATACACTCAGCGCCGCCTCACACGCTTTGGCTTCCGGCCCTAACCATCGTTCGGGCAGGAACTCTTCCGGGCGTTCGTACATGATCGGCGACCGATGCACAAACACGAAAGACTGGCCAACAACCGTCTGCACAATCGAATAAATGTAAACAAGCCAGAAGAACGGGGACGAGGGGCTGGCGGCGGCGGCGGCGGCGCGTGGCGTGGTAACATCATGGCGGAAAGAGAAACACTCGCGACTTACCCCACTAGGAATGAACGAGCCCGATATGACGGCGCCGCCTTGGGGAACGACACGCGGGTGAGCGATCGCACTGGGAAACATCCGGAGACCCTCCTTGATGACGGCCGTCTGCGTGGCACGGACGTGTCATCAGCTTTATTCGCAACACATCGGGTGATCGCACGTACCAGGTAGGGCAACTTTTCCAGCATCTCGTATCGCGGGACGTCTTCTAGCACGGGCCATGCCGCACGGAGCTCCGCCTTCAGCCGCTCGAGAGTCGCCGGGTTGTGGAGTACGTGGTGCGTGATGGTCGTGAGTGCGACACCGGTCGTGTCTGCGCCTGCCCCGAGCAGGATCCCAGCTTCGTCCATGAGGCTCTTGCGCGACGGGAGCGGACGGCCCTTGTTAGCCTCTGGAGAGAGGAGGGCGTGGTAGATGGTCGGGTGGGCAGCGAGCTCGAGCTCCGACGGGTTGCGGAGGATGGCGTCGATCTGCGCGGTGAGAAGCTAATGTGATTGTTTTGCACAGATCAGCGCCGCAGAACTTTTTGACGTGCGGAACGTCGGCGGCGTATTATGATATCTCGAGAAGGGGTGACAGACGGACCTTGCGAAGGCGAAAGAGCGCAGCTAGAACGGGCGAGCCCGCGTTCTTGGCGAGCCAGGCGGGGAAGCGATGCACGAGAAAGGCCAAGACGCTGGAATATTTGCAGAGGCTCAGCACGGGTATCATGCCGTCGAGCGCGAGCACGATTTCCGCCTCAAAGTCCGGGGCCCTGGTCGCCTCGAGCGACTTGTCGTAGCAAAAATGCATGAGGACATCCGTCGCGAAGCACCGGAAGCCGAGATATATGTTGCTCGATTTTCCCGCCGCATATTGCGCCGCAAGAGCGCCAGAGAATATGTTTACCTAGTCGACCGGGTGAGTGTACTATTCAGGATATGCAACCTCGTGAGACCGACCCGCTCCTGTATCAGGTCCTGCATCTTGAGAATGGACGATCGAGAGAACATCGGACTGAGCACGTCGCGACGAAATTTTGCATCTTTGTATTTAACAAAGCAGGCCGAAGATTCGTCCATGCCGAACGCGCGATATACGGCTGTGTCCTTGTCCCACTTGTTCTTCACGTTGTAGATCTCGTTGTACGCGTGCGGGTTCGCAAAGTGGAGCTGCTCCCCACAGAAATCAACCGCCAGGGAAATCAACCTCAACCTCAACGTACCAAGTTTGGTTGCAGACGGACGATGTCGCCTGGAAACGATACGATTGGGTTAGCGTCACTCACTCCCGCTCCTATTGGGGACGACGCACCGTACTGAGCGTGGAGCTCATCCCGTAGGTCAGAAAGGGAGATCCCCCTGACGAATTCCTGATATGCCAACCAGAACTTTGATGCCGCGGCCAACCTTGGACCAGGAAAGTGAGCCAGGGGATGGAGGTAGATATTGTAGAACGCAGTGAAAAAGGCCCATGCCAGACCAATGGCGATGACGGCGGTGAGGACATGCCAGTGCTGGACAGAGACTGGTTTTAGAAGGGGGGCAAGCTGAGACATGGCACCAGGCAGTATGGAGAACATTGAAGTGGGGCCCAGAGGGACGGGGACGAGGGCTAGCTTTTGACTTATAAAAAACCCTCAAGCTGCAGCGATGGCCCAATCTGTTCTGTCGTCTATGGTGCATATTATGCGTGGCTGCCTATTGGTTAACAGCAGCACAAGGGCGCATCAGGAAAAACCTCCCGCGCTAGCGAGAGATAGGACCGCCCTAAATTAAGCGTAGTTTGGGTAAGGCGGGTGGCGTACTGCTGTTGACACTAATCACTAGTATTTGGAACTGATTAAGCATAGTCGCATATGAGATAATATAATGGAGAGTTCACGACAAAAATCTGGGTATGTATCTCGATCACTGAAGGGCTTGGCGTGCCCGTTCTTTAGAGCCCGTCCGGTGCACAATTTGTTTGTCACGCCCGGCATCAGCCAAAAAAAAAACATTGTATTTTATTTGTTGGGTCCTGGCAACGTGACAGATGGTCGCACCTGACCATGGCCGAGGTCATGCCTGACCGCCCTGCCAAAAATAAAAATGGGAATGGACCTGTTTTTTTTTCGTTGTTGGGGTCGACTGGCTTTGCCAGGAACACGACACGAAGAGTTTGTGCATAGAGACTCGGAGTGCGAAAACATCAAGACGAACCGTGGAGCACTGGCAGAAGCAGATAAAGTTTAGTTGTAGAAGTTGGGTAGCACCAGCGACCGATGGCCGATGAAAGCTTTGGAAGGTGATAGTCTTGGTGGTAGTGGTGGTAGTCAACTTGCCATATTTTATACTTGTCATTTTCGGACCGGGCGATCGTGTTCACCTACCAGTGGGTGACCTAAGTAGTCCACCCACCGCAACGCAATCATTGCTGAACCGAAATCTTTTCCATTCAACGAATAAATAAAGTGTGGGTATAAGCATGACGATCCTCCCGTAAAGCGGGATGCAGCAGCCTCGGTCGGTAAACGAGAAAATAAACAAATGTCCAAGGTTTTCGAGTTAACAATCATCAGGACACTCGGCAGGGCCGTGGAGGTTACTCGTTCTTCGGTGGACCTTCGTTTTTGGGCGTCCCGCCAAAGAAACTCCTCCGCCACCCTGGAGGACTATGCGCTTCCTCAAAGCCGGGTTCTCCTTCGGTCACAATTTTCATCCGGAGTGGGTCTATCCGGAAACGGAGGTTTTGCAACGCCTGACTTATATCCTCTGGGCGCTGCCGTCCGTCCAGTAGTTCTGCCATCGGCGTTTGAGCAGTGAACGCTGCGGCAGAAGCCAGTGTGCCAGGCGCGTGCAACAAACGCAGGCCGCGTCGGTCATGACGATGCAGCAGATGCATGATGGTGCCGAACAGTGCCAATACCAACATCCCAACCGAGAGAAGGTGAACAGCGACGTCGCTAGAAATGGTCCTCGCGTTGACACCTATTTGGCACCCAAAAAATTGGACATACGTACGATAAGAAAAGGCGCTTCTGGAAGGTCCACACGGTCACCGATATTGGCTGTGGCGCGTTGACGAAATATAACAGCGAGGCTACGTTCGAGAGGTATTTCCTCTGTGCGAGTGTCATCAAAATGTTCTGTGCCTGCCGCTGGAGGACTCACATATACGGTCGCTGATAGCGAAGCAAACGTATTGTTCACAAACGCTGTCGTCAATCCTTCAGCACTCTGGACGGCGTTTTGGAAGACTGCAGCAGGGAGTTGGAGCTGAATGGCTCCCGCCCGTGCGTTCACAAAAGGATCAGATATGAGATTCGTCCAGTTGAGGCCATTATACGCCCGTCCGTATAGTGGAGCGCCAGTGATGTTACCTGCATACTGCGAAAACTGCCCTTGTCCTACGGTAAGATTGCCAAGTGGTCTGACTTGAGTCAGATTGGTGGAGGCAAGATCTATCGTTGCCTCGACGTTCAATAGCGTGATCTGCGGTGCGCACAAAGTCACGGAGGCCATCGCTTTGGGACTATACGTGAAAAACCAGAAGATGGCCGGTGCAAAAGAGGAATCGGTCGTGTCGAACGCAGTGCAGTTCGACATTGTCTGGGCACCAAATAGGTGGACCGAATTGTTGTTGACTTGCCAGGAGTATTGGCAACCATTGAATGTCGCGCTGTTGTTCCAACCGCTACCATCGGAGAGCCTGTTCAATGTGACAGGCTAGAGCCTAGGATCAGTATATCGGACAAATGCCATTGCCGGTCACTGGCTCACTTGATCTGGATCGCGGCATCCGGGGTCAGAAAGGATGGCGGTCGTGTTTGTTTTCAAAGTCCCATTTGTCGCCAAATTCAAGGGTAGCTAATGAAAACGAATCAGCCTGAAGTGCTGGCGCCACTGGGAACTTAAATTGCCTCAAGGGCACCAACGGTGTAACCGCCGTGTACAAATTCTGGGTCCCCGAGACCATACACGATCGAGGCAGACGCGAGCCCAGAGGCACCCAAGAAACCTACACAGGCCACCGCAATCGCAATGAACAGTAGGCACCAGCAAAGCGCACTAGGAACGCACTTGTTAGATCTTGAATTTGTTCGTCTTGATTCAGAGATATTGCCCGGAGGTTGTTTACACTTGTATCTGAGATGCGGAAGTGAGTAAAGAAGCACGAAAGTACATGTCACAAGCGCTACCTGGAAATGACTTGTACACATCCCGCACACTAAATAGCGCAGCAGCAATAGGCTGGAAAGAGAGAGCGACCAGGGCCATGAGAGATGCAAGTGCTACAATGTAGTGCCGGTTGGAAGTCGCTTCGAACCATACGAGTGCGTTACTAGAACTCGTCAGCTAGAGTAGGGTAAGGTAATTCCTGATACGAACTGTGTACGGGTGTAATCGAGGAGCAGGCTACGTTGAGGGGGGGAGCCACCGTGCAGAAGATCAACGTAGGGCTATGATGTTGGGACGGGGAGGGGGATGTTTGGTCAAGAAACGGGATTCATAACGACGAAATGACTTACCTGAAGACGCTTCACTTCGACGTCCGTCCACGCCCATATTCCAACCAAAATCATAGTGACGCCAACGGGGGGAAGCGTCTGCGAGTCAGCATATCCAGTAAGCAAGCCGCGCAATACAATGAAGCCCATACGCACGTATACATAATGCAAAACACCCTTCTCTGCGTTGTCCTTAGTTGGCCACCCTGTTCAGACGATCGGGAAAGGTGCGAGATCGCTACACAACGAAATACGTACCATCATTCTTGTGGCTGTAGTGGAGTGCGACCTCTAAGGCAATGGCGCCAGCGACGAGCACACATACATAGGAGATCCAGAACCACGTTCTTAGTGGTATTGGGACCCACTGTGCATCAGAAGGGGCTGGCATATTACTGGACGTCAGGAAGCGTATGATGAGATGGGATGTTGCTTGCCATCACCATCACGTGTTTCTTCAGAGGCTTTATAGAGCTTTTCGGAGTTTAAGTCTGTGTGTTTGGCATGATCACCGCCCGCAGGCACAGCGCCTGGCATGTCCACCTGCTTGAAACTTTGCGGAGGAGAATCCAGACTCGCGTTCATCTTGTGTCACCGGAATAGAGTAACGGGGAAATTGACACAGTCATTAATTCATTGGGGACAGGACGGCATGAGTGCATGACTTACCCTGGATTCTCCCACTATGACCACTCGGGCGCCAGGAGGGGGGGACGTAGAACCTATACCGTACGCGGAGGACATGTACTCTGTGGAGGAGAATGGTCGACTTCAGGGTGGGGCGACTTTATGAAGAGGTTGGGCGTTGGGCATCAATCAGAAGTGACAGCAAATCCTGGGCGTCATCCTTATTGGAGATGCAAAAATACTTGCCCGCCCAAAAATGTGGACAGCGTGATTTTGAGACCAAAATCAAGTGTCAAATACGTAAACGCTGATTTGCCCAAGCCTCTTGGCCCGCCCTAGAACAAATTGTTATCTCACTCTTTCCTCACAGGCAATGATAACTTTTCACGCACACATGTGACTTGCATCTTCAAAGCTTCAACGTCGAACTCTTGGTCGAACTGCATCGAATTGCTACGGACACAAAAGACTTTCTCACGCTCTTCAATTGTCCTCTCACCGGGCCGCCTGGCTCCAACGAGACCTCGGCCACCGCCTACACACGCAGGTTTGGCGCGGCCCCCCACCCACAGGCCCTGGCCGGGACTAGTACCAAGAAACTTACTGTTGCCTCGCGTCGTATCGGCTACATGTATATTGCAGCTCGAGGATCTTCCTTTCGTCTTATTGGCCGCCGTTGAAATACCTGTGCGGGTGATAGCAAGGGCGAAAGCGTTCATAGAAGTAGTGCCTTCTTCCGGTTCCCGTCAGGGTACTCACGAAACTGGTCGGCTTGCAGTCTGCCTGCGTATCACGGCCTACCTCTGGGATGCTAAATGGTCGGTCCGAATGAACCTCTGGCTTTTGGCTTTGGTTACAATCTGTATTCGATGGTGATCCGTGATTGTGTGATTGTCTGCCAAGCCGTGATCCTCGGAGGGATTCGGGTTATTATGCTACTCATCGCCGGGGGCCTGCCATCATAAATTGCGCTGGGCACGATTGATTTGCTTCGTGTCTGGAAAACACAAGCTACCCATGTGTTTCCAAACCCTGTGCCAGTGGCACTTGTTCTCACAACTACTGATGCAATATCCGAGCGATGTTGCGGCGTATGTGTGACGGACTTACAGATTGTCGAGGTCTTATTTTCCTCTGACCGTAGTCTATCCTCATATACAATATCGATGGCACTTCATCGCTTCATCGATGCATCGTGCATCATCAGGAGTGTTTGAGTGTTTGTGGCTTGGTTCGTAGGGTGACGGACTCAAAGGTTAATCAAGACGGTCCATGAATTCAGAGAAGGGCCGAGTACTTCTACGGTATGAATATGGACTCCTTTCCGAGCTTCTTTACCAAGCTAGACAGTATCGAAGCAAGATAAGAATACGCTAAGAAGACTATTTGCTGTTGCACTACTATACTTCAGAAGTCGCGGGGGGAGCAACGCGACTTCTGTACACACGAGTGCGGTGACGAAACCTACGAGATTCATGGCAGAATATCAATATCCTTCACAAGTAGTTGACAAATGTTCGGTGTAGAGCAAGGTGCAGAGGCAAGTGAAACACGCTGTACAAACACAACTGCGGCGAATCCCGAATTATATAATCCACGCGTCACGTCGCGGTCGCGTTATTCAGACGCCGTACAATCACGAACGCGCTTGCGAACGCGAGTAGCCTGAGACAACATGTCATTGATGTACGGGAAAGAGAAAGAAGACGAGACGGGTACGTTCTCAGTTGGCTTCACGTGTCCTCGGGCTTACGATTTCTAAGATTCTTTTGACCCCGGTTTTATATCGTTCTTCAACAAGCTCCCCCCAAAGTCGCCAGATACTAATGGCACCATCCGGCTTTTCTTCAGGAAAACCGGCAACGAGGACTTCTATAGTGCGCACGGTCCTGATGCACTCTATGTCGCCCGACACGTATATCACACCAATTCTGTCCTCAAATATCTCGGTTCAAAGGCGGCAGGTTTACCCAGCGTCACTCTCAGGCCCACGGTCGCGACTTCCTTTCTAAGAGAAGCCTTGACGAGCAGGCAGTTGAAAGTGGAAATCTGGGTTCCCGAGGCTGGCCATAGCAAAAAGGTCTCTAAATTCAAATTGGATAAGGAAGTAAGACAAGCCTCTCTGATTATCTTATTTCAATTAACCTTGGTTCAAAGGCGTCACCTGGAAACTTGCAAGCTCTAGAGGATACGCTCTTTGTAAATAATGACATACTATCTCCACCTGTCATCATGGCGGTGAAGCTGGCTACGACTCCGGTAGTTCCTGGTTCGTCTGGCAAAGCGAAGTCCAAGACTGTAGGTATTGCATTCGCAGATACTAGTCTGCGGCAGTTTGGAGTGGCAGATTTCGTGGACAACGATGCATTCTCCAACGTTGAGGTGCGTTCTTGTGCTTTCATGGTAAAGAGGTGTACTAATGTTTCTCCCCAGACCCTCGCCATTCAACTAGGAATCAAGGAAGCAATTGTATCCACAGGCACCGCCTCCGGTGGAACAGATCGTGATTTCGATCTCAAAAAGCTCAAAGATGTCCTTGATAGATGTGGTATTGTCATTACCGAACGGAAACCTAGTAAGTATATGCGTACCAACTGCGCCACCTATTTCCGACACCAACCATTTTAGGCGAATTTATGGCAAAGACGGTCGAGGAGGATCTCACTCGTCTGTTGGCACCTCTAACAACGGGTGCTAGTACGACAGAGGGTTCAACCGTGATTCGTACGCAGTCTTTATAGGCTATCCCGCCCACGCTAATTCACCTTTCGGTAGCGCAACTCGGCCTCCCTACCGCCCCGTCCGCTGTCGCAGCGCTGATCACGTACCTTGGTCTTCTCTCCGATTCGTCCAATCACGGTGCTTGGTCTATCCGTACACATGATTTGGGACAATATATGCGCTTGGATGCGAGTGCTTTACGCGCCTTGAATCTCATGGACAGCGGAAACGTGAGTTCGGCCTCCGAGAAACGGCATCTGTCTGACAAGCCACCGCAGGGCTCTGGAGCAAAGAACACGACGCTCCTTGGACTTTTGAACAAATGTAAAACCGCACAAGGGACGCGGATGCTCGGAAGCTGGTTAAAGCAGCCACTTGTCAATCTCCATGAAATCCGTATGTTGCGCAGGTTAGGCACCTTTATAATTATTGACGCCTCTGGCGATCTAGTAAGAAGGCAAGACCTGGTTGAGATATTTGTCGAGGACTCAAACACACGTAGGACGCTTCAGGTGGGCTACGACTCATACAATTTGAAACAACGGAGAGTTGAACGATAGTACCAGGACGACTTCATGAAACTTATGCCCGACATGAATCGTATAAGTAAACGATTCCAGAAATCAGTTGCTTCTCTTGAAGATGTCGTGCGAGTCTATCAAGCGGTTCTGAAGGTAATGTCTTTAGAGCTTTAGGAACGACCACTCCTAACTATTCCCTTCTCCAGTTGAGCGGCCTTATTGAGGCTCTAAAGCATATGAACACAAACACCGAACGTGGCCAGGAGCTTATCCAAGAGGTTTATTTAAGACACCTCGAAGAGCACGCTGCTAGCCTCGACAAGTACGCCGAGATGGTTGAGCAAACGCTTGACCTCTCGGAACTTGACAGACATAATTACGCTATCAAACCAGACTACGACCCCCGCCTGCAGAAGCTGGCAGATCAAATCAGTGCAGCTCGGGATGGGCTGGACGAAGAACATCGGGACGTAGCAAACGACCTCAGCCTTGAGCTCGACAAGAAGCTGCATCTAGAAAATTCGACGTCATATGGGTATGCATTCCGACTGACGAAAAACGTGCGTGAATTCTGTACATTCAACCGTGCCGTGTAGTCGCTCAAGGGCTACCAGGACTCGCGGGCTATCAGTAACAAGCGAAAATACATCGAACTCGGGACCATCAAGTCGGGGGTTTACTTTACAACAACGAAGCTGAAGAATTTCGCAATAGAATACCAAGAGGCAACTGAAGCGTATTCTCGTACTCAGAGTGGACTTGTCAAGGAAGTTGTATCGATCGCATGTCAGTACTCCTCTTCTCGCGATGGTCATAGTATTAACGCCGTTGTAGCGACGTATACTCCGGTGCTGGAGTCTTTAAATGGTGTCCTGGCACATCTAGATGTGATTTTGAGGTAGGTCTCTAATTCATAGCTGATCGGCGAAGTGACTCGACCTTCGTAGTTTCGCCCATGTTGCTGTCAATGCCCCCGAAGCATATGTGAAACCAACTGTCGTCGAGAAAGGTTTGTCAACTGAGCATCAACTGTCTTTCCTGTCTTATCTTCGTCCGTAGGCACCGGCAATCTCGTGCTCAGAGACGCGCGGCACCCCTGTCTCGAAGTGCAAGACGACATAAGCTTTATTCCAAACGACGTAGAGATGGTCAAAGGTATGCCTTGCCATCCTCGGCTCGACGCCAGGTTCTTATTTTGTTCACCCTATCCCGACAGACAAAAGCGAATTCCAAATTATCAGTATGTTCAGCACTCTTGTATTAGCATTACTCTGACCGACAACAACCAGCTGGTCCAAATATGGGGGGCAAAAGCACGTACATTCGTCAGGTATGTGTTGAACAGCTTAACCACCGCGCTTGGAGAGCTCATGGCTTGGTTCAGGTTGGGGTTATCGCGCTTATGGCGCAGATCGGTTCATTCGTATCTTGTTCGGAGGCCCAGTTGCCCATATTTGACTCGATTTTATGCCGCGTCGGGGCAGGGGACAGCCAGCTGAAGGGTATCTCAACTTTCATGGCCGAAATGTTGGAGACTGCGACGATTCTCAAGGTTAGGCTTCGTGTCTTTGAATTTTGACTTGGCTCTTATCCTGAGAAACAGTCTGCCACAAAAGACTCGCTCATTATTATCGATGAACTTGGAAGGGGTTCGTCGAGGTTATTGACAACGAGTTACTTCTGCTTACACTTTCACTTAATTCAGGGACGTCCACCTATGATGGATTCGGGCTGGCTTGGTCCATATCTGAGTACGTACGTCACGCGAGGCGCCTTTGCTCGTATTGAACGTGAGCAGAAAGATCGCCTCCGAGATCCACGCCTTTTGCCTATTTGCCACTCATTTTCATGAACTCACGGCGTTGGACCAAGAACTCAGCCATGTGAAAAATTTGCACGTGGTCGCCCACGTAGGAGAGTCGGACGGCCAGTCCAAAGACCGTGACATCACATTGCTTTACAAAGTAGAACCTGGTGTGCCTCTCTAAAAATTGATCTGTCGATGTGCCTAGCTGACCAGGACGCTAGGCGTTTCCGACCAAAGCTTCGGCATACACGTCGCCAGGATGGCAAACTTTCCTGAACCAGTCGTCCGAGTAAAGCCTATCTTGATTGTAACATGATCACGTATAGCTCACTGAAATCCTTGTAGCTCGCCAAACGCAAGGCCGCAGAACTAGAGGACTTTGGCACTGGTAAGTCTTTCATTGCGACATCGAATTTCACTGCAAGGCTCAGTCTCTCCATTCCATCAGAGCAACAAGAATCACAGTTCTCCCCAGAGGTCATCGAGAGCGGTGTCCAAATTGTCGAAGAATTACTGAAAACATGGGCGTCACGCTCTCCTCTGGAAACATCCGCAGTTGACGGTGAAGACGTCGTCATGTCAGACGATCTTTCCCCAGAAGCCCAACTAGATGAGCTCAAGAGCTGCTTTTCTGACTACCAGAACAGGATAGAAGGCAATCCATGGATCCAAAGTATCTTGGCATCTCTGTAGATACGTTTGTAGCATCGGCGATCTGCGACGCCAAGCACGCCGTTTCAGCTCCACCGTAAATTCATTGTACTTTACTTACACCTGCATTCAATTACTTTGATGTACCATAATATGATGCCCCGACGTCCTATGCTCTCTCTTCGGATGTTTGTCAGCAAGAATAGCCTGCCATCACCTCGAGTTGCCTAGCTCCTACTAAGTACGAATACTGTGCCAAGACTATGTTATGTCGTATTCGTTCGGTGAGGTGGCTTGCCATGCCAAGGAGCCTTCATTTAGCCCTTGATCATGATATTTAATAGAGGTTGAGTTCGTTGATCAACAACTTGAAGGTTCGATACTATAGTGGTCTTAATTAAGCCTTTGTTCTGTTTCTCCGTTTTATCATACGAAGTGCAAGTAGAGTGCACGTGTTAGCTCAATGCGCAGAATGTCAAGGTGCTACTTACGATTCCTTACGGGGATGGCTCGATGAACGATAATATGACGGTCCTTACACCGGCTTCTGTGTGAAGAGCATTGACGACCGCCGAAAACGACACTGCGATCGATTTCACACGACTGTGAGTAGTGTTCAGGTATTCAATCTGGGGCGTCATCAACCGTGGGGAAACCGAAATGGAGGTGTGAGAGTATCAGTCACTCGGGCCCGCACGCGGGGTTCAGAGTCCCGGGTCCAGTCATGACGAGTCCGACGTTAAATTTGTACGCATGTATGTATTGTTACACATGTGACTTGAGGAACGTTTTTTAACATGTATAGTGGTTTCGTGAATGCTGCAACAAGATAATTAGAACCGTTGCGTCACATGAAACCACGCTAACACGAGGCTGGTACGGGGCCGACTCCTACTCACTAACTTTGGAATCGTGTCCTTCCGAGTCAGCTCTCCAATGACGCGACCGCAATCCCAGCGAACTGCGAGGAATTTCGTCACCTGTCCCCAGCAAAGTGAGTCAACACCTGAATCGTCAGTCCCACCAAATGCCATACCTCGATACGTAGCCTCAGGAGACCCATCGCCTCAGTTGCAGCTTTGAGTGCAGGTTCAACGCTCTCGATCAATACCGGAGATACGTGCAGCGTGTCTACAGCAGTAAATGGGCGGAGGAGTTCCACCCATGTGATATCGTCTTGCAGATTTGAGAGCAGACTGACCGCATTGATGTAGAGATAGATCACATCTGAGAGCATACAAGAAATTTGGCAGAGCACCTGAGTCATGCGCGAGACTTGCTGGCCTACCCCCCCTGTGTCTAGGATGGAAATCGAACTCCAGGTGTGACGTGTTTTCATGACAGATAGATAAGGAGACCCGTATATCTCTGAGGTATACCCTTGCACGCCACAGCCGGAATAAGTTGAGGTCTAAGTGATTGAGGAACCTGGAAAGTTGAGGAACTTGAAAGTTAAGATGATCAAGGTACTGTATTTGTAATCGGTTAAGATGAGGATTGTCGACTCGGGCCACGAAGTCCTCCAGATACTCATTTGATCCTGCGAATACCATTGAGAAGATACGGGCAAGAACCTGGAGGCAGGATTTTTCGACCACGGCGGGAGATCGGTTGTTGGAACGCAATAAGAAGACTGCTGAGCCTGGGCGATCCAGCTAGACACGTAACCAAAGCCTCAGGTGAGAAGTAACCACTCTCTGGTATGTTGTAGAGCCAAAGATTAACGAGGTCACTTGCTGAGAAAAGAAGGGATGGTGATGTAAGAAAGGGAATGCCTTTGAACAAGATTTCCCGTAAACATGGGGTAGATCCAGGAAGGACTGGCAGATCCCCACGAATAGATGAAATGTAAAGACGCGTCAGAACTGGAAATGGCTTCCGCATTTCTGTGGCCACCTTTACCAACAGAGGGCCTTCTACGATGGGAGTGATACTGCGCACACGATTTGGGTGCTCGAATGCAGCGAGCAAATCCTCTTCGTCATCAGAATTAAGGTGTAGAACGTACTCGATGACGAGAGGAAGGGCTGGCCAGCAACCCAAATTCTTTCTGACAGGAGCCTGAGTTCCGTTTGTGCAGAGAAGTTGGAGATCGAGAAGGCATGGTGATGCAAATAACTTGGCGCCACCTTCGGAAGGCATACGTGCACTAGCTAGCCAAGTCCCATGGTCTGACGTCATTGACTCTGTAGGAATCAAATATTTCGAGCAAGGCATCGTCTCCTAGGAGCATGTCGATCGGCGTTGCGTATCTGTAACTGTTGCCCCCGCCACACAAGTAAATATTTGCCGTAATCACCACATGGGTCGCGGACGTACCTTGTACACAGATTTCCCCTTGTTTCTCGCGACGACTTTCGAAGCTTTGCGAGTGTCATGGGAAGTGGCGCCAGAGGACGAACTGCTTCAAGATTGGAGGCGAGTTTCCAGTCAAGTGGACCGGGAACATGCAAACGAAGGCCCTGTTCACACCTGTGAGCGCTTATCGATGTAGATATAGACAAGGAAGCTGTCCCTAGTAGTACAGCCCCTACCAAGACCCGCATGACATAAGAAACTGACACGACTACCGCCCGCCGAGGCCACCTGAAGGTTTGCTTCGGGTCTATATTAGCGGACTGGGAACTGGTCTTGATTGTCGGGCCCAGGTTATCAGCAAAACTTAGCGCTATCACCAAGTACCATGGTATTTAGCTCACCTTGTTCAGGTTCGAACTTGCAGCTTGAGTCTGGACTCTCGGCACACCCGGTTGCACAGTCGGGTACCTTCCCTTTAATGAACACTTGGACTAGGAATGGATGAGGTGATGGTTGTTTCGTTGTCAATGCGAGATAAGCTCAACCCAGACAATTGATTCTAAGCCATCCGGCTCATATACGCGATCGGACAAAATGCGGTTCTTTTCTTCCTTGGATTCTTATCCAATACACCGATGTTAAATAGACATTCTACAGCTGATATATCTGTACATGTGACTGAAAAGGCGTCAAAACATATGCAAGGCGAAGTCGTACTTATTGTCCTGTCGGGTCGGGAATACCCTGCACACGTCACGCGAGCCGCGCGGCGACCATCATCTTCTCAAATTCGGAGAGGCCCATGGTCTTGTCTGGTGAAGTTGAAAAAGCATCGAGCATCTCAATCATCTATAGGCAGTCAACTCGGCTGTTGTACAAGACTTTGTTGAAAGTCGAGCTGACGAACCTCTTCCATCTTTATTTTTTCGTTCAGAACGGTAGCAGCAGCGCTCAACTCGCGCACGCCAAGACGTCTGAGCTTGGCCACGTCTTCGGGAACTCCAGGGAAGAAAAGTAAAAATGCCTGCAAGCACTCGCGTCGCTGCCTGGGGGTAATCTCCATGGCTGCGCTCTCAGAGACAGAGTCGCCACGTCGTGGAGTCACGGATTGGGTCTTCCTCGGGCGAGTTTTCCGAGTCACTTTGTGGTCTGGAGTGGACGCAGAGGTAGACTTGCGTGGTCGTTTCCGTGATTTAGCCACGGCGGAGGTATCATGATACTCGTCTGAGGAGGACTCCCCCAGACCGGATGACGAATTTTGGTCAATGTCACCTGCGTCGTCGTCCTCTTCGATATCAACGTCGCCCCCCTCTTCCACGCCCTCTTCGCCTCTGCCGTCGTCCATGAGAGCGGCGCATACTGCCCTCCAGTCCCTAAGACTGACACGCTCCTCAGTTTCGTCGCCTTCTTCAGATGTAGCCACGGTGTTGCGCCCGCGCCGAGTAGAACCGGGGGCCGAAATGTGGTCGTCTCCCCAACCTGTTGCTGCATTGCGAAATACGGCGAGAACATCTTCGTCGTCTGGCGGGAGGTCTAGTAACTGAAGGGCATGTGGAATGCGCGATAGGGGAATATACGATGGTCGTTCATCTCCCTCGCACTCATTCCTACTTCCCCGAACGGCCGCGGGGGGAGAGGGCGGGAGGAAGCCGCCAGCCATACTGTCATCATCGTCTAGTAGGAAGCCACCAGGGGTATCATGAGTTAAGCCAACGGTAAATGTGCCAGAGCCCCGCTGATCAGAAGTTAATGCGGTGTGAAAAGCGTTGTCAATGCGAGATCGCAGGTTATGAGCAAGTGAAAGGAAGCCGACATCATCGTCATTCGACATGATTGAACCCGTGAGAAAGAACGGGAAAGTGACTTGCTTAGTTGCGATGACCCGTTCAAAGGTTCGTTCAGATTGCACAGAATTCTTTCCGAATATTTCATCTGAATGTTGCTCAGAAGTATGCGCGGCGTAAAAACCCCCGAAACGAGAAGGGGGGTCACGGTGATGCAACTGCAGCGGATGATGAAAAACGCGAGGATCACTTGCAAAAGTCTGATATGCAAAACAGTAAATTCGAGGCGTATTACAGAAAGCAACTCCCACTTGACGATGAAGAGTGGTCCAAATTTATGGACACCTTCAGGGAGCCCTTACCATCGACATTCCGAATCGCCGGTGGACGAGAGTGCGTCGATCTTTCGCACCGCGAATGACGGAAATAACCTGACCGTGATACTCTATTCAGGACTGCAGCTGTGCTCACGTCCGTGATGGAGAAGACTTATATCCCTCATCTCTCTGATGTCGAGTTTGAGGGTCACCTCGTTCCTCCGCCCGTTCCCATTCCATGGTAAGCCCCCAGCTGAGGTCGTTGAACCAATCATCATGTCAACTACTTGCCGATGAGGTATCCCAAAGGCCTTGCCTGGCAACTCAACGTACCAAAAAGAGTTCTACGTAAATCACCGGAATTCAAAAGATTTCACTCTTTTTTGGTCTTTGAGACTGAAGTGGTATGCCTCACAGCTCGTCTCTACCTCATCACCGCAGTAATCTTGGTGGTACTATCTCACAGGGTAATATAACTCGACAGGAAGCTGTCTCTATGCTCCCTCCACTATTCCTCGACGTGCAACCGCACCATCTCGTTCTGGATATGTGCGCCGCACCCGGATCGAAGGTCCGCTGCTTATAGTCCCCATTTCCGCGTGTAACACGTAGCCCGTGTCGTGCAGACATCTCAGCTCCTGGAATCTTTGCACTCTTCCCAGTCTCTGCTCGAGTCGAGTGTGCCTCCCGGTCTATTGGTAGCCAACGATAGTGACCCCAAGCGGACGCAGTTGCTCATACACCAAACCGCGCGGCTCCCGAGTCCAGCGTTTGTAGTGACCAACCTCGACGCATCGATCTTCCCGACACTCTACCTTCCACGCGAGAACACGAGGGACTCCGAGTCGTCCGGGCGCAAAACTCGACAGTCCCCGCTCCTCTTTGACCGCATCCTCTGCGACGTGCCCTGCAGCGGAGACGGAACCATTCGTAAGAACGTCGGGATCTGGAAGAAATGGAGCCCGATGGACGGCAATGGTATACATCCGTACGTGTTTTGGCCTTGGCACATGCCTTTGGAGTACATGCCGACAGCCCTTTCTAGGCTTCAGCTCCGTATCTTGCAGCGCGCCATGCGTATGCTACGGCAGGGGGGCAGGATCATCTACTCGACCTGCTCGTTGAATCCGGTAGAAAACGAGGCTGTGATCGCGGAGGCGCTCAGGACCTCTCCTGGTACGTCCCCAATCGTGATTGAACTCGGGTCCCATTGGTCTGTTCAGGATTCGAGCTGGTCGACGTATCCGATTCGCTTCCGGCCCTCATCCGGCGCCCTGGATTGAAACACTGGTTCCCGTCTGTCAGCCGAGACCTGCAATTCTTTGATAGCTATGAAGAGTATGTGGCGTCGCCTCCGGGTGGAGGGGGCGCCGCGCGTCTTGCGCAGAGTCATTGGCCACCAACGGAGGAGTTTAACCTGGATCGATGGTGCGCCTTTCTCCCGGCTGAGCACTATGATATCCTGTCTCACAACGTATGACAGCATTCGTGTCTACCCGCACCTACAGGATACGGGTGGTTTCTTCCTAGCTGTACTGCAACACAAACAATCGAGGGCATTGCCAAAGTATAGACTCACCTCCCCCTCCCTTTCAGGTTGCATACACTCAATGTCCGTCGCTACAGAGAAGGAAAACGCCCAGCCCAGGACTCAGCAGATGTACCCGACGTAAAGAAGGCCCGCCGTGACGACGGTGAAGACGATTTGATGGTCCCTGCGACCGAGCCCCCCCAAAGCAAAAGTATGCGTTGTCTATTTGTCTATTTCATGAGCGAAACTGACCACCCCCAAGGTGACCAGCCAACTGACCCCACTCCCGCTGAGACCAGCAAAGCGGCAGGAGATCGGGTTCAAAGACAAGAGCAAGAGCAAACGGCTACCGGGGACAGTGGGTTTAGAGAGAATCCATTTACATTTGTCTCGCCGGACGACCCGATCATTGAAAGTTGCATGCAAGTCTTCTCCAGCTCCTCCCAGAGATATCCTCACGTGTTCTCCAACCGTCACAGACAACAGCTTTCACTAGCGTCCGACTTCCCCACCTCAAACCTACTGGTGCGCAATCCTGCAGGTGAACCAGCACGCTCACTCTACCTCACGAACGACCTCGTCCGCGCCGTCTTTGCCGCAAACGACTACAAACGGATACGAATAATTTCGGCAGGGACGAAGATCTTCATGAGGCAGGAGGGGGGGTTCGGTCGCAATAGCGAGGCCAGACAAGATAATGGTGCCGAAAAGGTCCCGCGGTTCCGACTCCTGAGCGAGGGCCTATCGGTCGTGCTGCCGTACGTCAAGCCCGTGAGTATCATCGACACGGACGTGCCTACCTTGCGCCGGCTGCTGGAGGCGTACTACCCCTTGCTGAGTGCATTTGACGACACGTTCCGCCGCGAGGTCGGTGATAAACGTGCGTGTCCCTCTCCCCCCCCCTCCCCCTTGCTCGGCCTTTTTACCCCTTGAGGGGGGACACTGACAGTTGGCGCTGCCTTGTTAGCGACCGGGAGCCACGTTGTCCGATTCAAGGCAGGCGACATTGAGGGGGCCTCGTGCGTGTTTTGACCCTGTTTTCTAGACACCCCTTCGAACAACTTTTGACGTAGACTATCGCACGACCTGGTGCTGCCTCTCTGGAAGTCACCCTCGTCCCTCTCACTCATGCTCGATAAAAAAGCCAAGAGGTAGGCCATAATTCTCTCAGGGCCCGTGATCTTTTCTTATTACGACATACTGATTAACGGGCCTAGCGCGCTAAGTTTGCGTGTCTTTGGGGAGGACATTACGGTCGTGGGACGCCAAGCTGCTGCTACTACTACGGACAAGCAAGGAACGACGAAGAAAGCAAAAGAAGAAAAAGATGTGGCACTGGGTCTAGAAGATACCTCGTTCCTGAGACAGACAGACGGGACAACAGAGGGCGTTCCAGAGCTGGAAAGTGGGGAGGGAAGAAGAGAAGACGAATTGGTCGTGATCCATTGACTGATGGGGAGCCGTGTACAAGTAACCTATTAAAAGTACGCCAATCCAGAAATAGGGTCAATTTCACACAACCCGATTGAGCGCACCAAACAGCATAATATGATTCAGAGCAAAGTCAAACTCCGCAATAATACCTCACATACAGCAAGACACGGACAGGTCGTGTACATACCGTACTGTCCTACAGCAATAGAGTAATCAAATGGAAGGGGGGGCGAGCGAGGCACGGCTAGTGTCAGTGGGCTACTAAACCACTATAGCCCCCTTCCGTCAGGGTCCAAGAGCTGTCGCGCCATACCCTCGTTGGTACGGCGTCTGCGCTGCGATCGGCCGTACGCCGGGGCCGGGCTCGAAAGCACCATTGCCGATGTCTGTGTGAAAGTAAGTTGAAGGGTGTGGTTACGACGGGGTAAGATGGGTATCATCGAAGACGTACAGATGTATCTACCCGTGCCGTAAATTTCTTCGGCCTTCATGCGGCGATATATGAGCCAGAAGGCGTGCTGATTGCAGGAATGAATACAAAAGTTAAGTTAACTCTAGAAGCACGATGGCATTGAAACGGGATAAGACGAACGATGTGGCCGGGCAGGTAGCCGAGGCTGTGAATTGGTTAGGTTCGGTCTTTGTTATCGGCTGTTACGAGAGGGAGGAAGCAGACATACAGGGTTAGACAAATGTTGATCAAGAGGTCGCAACTACAGCCTGTTACAAACGCCGCCGCTGCCGGCGGAAAGATGATGGCGACCTGCGGGCAATTTGTGTGTGAGAATCTGAAGTGATTCCAAAGCAAGATAAGAGTACAAGAATGAGGCAAACGTCTGAAGCTCTGACGGACATGTCTGTCGAAGTGTAAGTGTGGGAGAAGGTGCAGTGAAGCGTGGAGCGTGCAAGTTAAATAATTATTGTACTACTAAGATTACGTCGCCGCAGCCGCAGCCACGATTCGAAATATAAATATATATTCACTAAGGCCTTATCGCAATCTAAACCTCACAACAAATTCGCCTTGTGGAAACTGTCCATAGATATCACCTCTCGTACTGCAGGGGAGATACGATTATCGTCAGTAAAACCACCCCGCATGGCGTGCCACTCGTGTACGTACTCCTATTCAACACAATCGACGTCGAGTTAGAGTCGGTGGCGCAGGTGACATGGATGTGTAGGCTTCGCGCGTTATCTGCTTCTTGCTTATAGATCCAAGAAAATTTCTCCTTCAAGTCTGTGCCGCAGAATCAATTCGGTCCGTTCGCTCTGGAAAACCCAGGCTTACACTCCAAGATGTTCTCAGTTCTGTTTGGCCGGTCCTTGTACGAAGTTACGAACTGTCGAAACCGCACCCCGGCTCGAATCTTCGCGTCCAAAAGGTCGGATTTGTTGAGCAACACAACAAACGTTGCCTTTCTTAACAGGTGGTGTTTGCACACCGCCTTCCATAGTAAGAACGTGTCCCACTGCAAGTCCCCGATGTGAATAGTTTAATCATTCGGAGATGTGGCCACACACCAGTCGATTCACGCTGCGATCTTCAGTCAACGTTTGGTTAAATGCCGAAACAGGCGCAATGAACAAGAGCATGTTCACTGTTCACATTGGTCAGCGTAATTTGACAAATCAGGCGCTCATACCCTTACCATCTTCAAAGTAAGGTACCCAGGCCGCTGTAACAGATCACGTAGTGAGCGACCGCGCCATTCGAGCTCGAGTTCAGTCTGCGCACCACGCGAGCCTCGACTACCTCCAACGTCAATGATACTCCAGACTTGCTCATCTTTTGACCCGAATTTGTTATCTGTTTTCAACATAGACCAACGATGTGCGTGCACGCAGCATCGTAAGTAGCAGACATACCTTTCTCAAGTTTCAGAGGATGTTCCTCAACACCCACGGTCTGTATTCGAGCCTTGAGAATGTCGGCTGTTATGTACGCAGGGTCAGCGGCGCCGTATCACAATCGCCGGCGACCTACCTGGCGACGGTCGGTATCCCGGCGCTGCTATCCGATCCACCGCATCAAGGAAGCTGTTGAGAATGGGACAGTGGGAGGGGGGCGACAGACAAGAAAAAAAGTTAGGGGCGTCAGTAGACGCCGCCACCGAGGCATGGCACGCACAATCCAGATTGAAACTCGAGCGCGACGCTCTGTTCTGTGAGACTGGCGCGCACCGCCGGGTGATTCCAGAGCGCGACAATGTCCTCACGGCATGCCTCGATCACGCTCCGTGCGTTCTGGACCTCCTCGTGCCCGTGGGTACTCGAGCCTGACGTACTATTGCCTCCGCCGCCTCGGCGGAAGAGCGTCTTCCAGCGCGAACCAGAGCGCACGCTCACTTCGAACGCGCGCTCCGTCGGTAAAGACCCCGAGCCAGCGCCGGCCTGCCGTGGGTTGTCAGGCGAGATGAAGCGGGCAAGCGACTGCTCGATTCTCCCCAGAGGCGACAGGCTCACGCGCAGGCGGCGCAAGTCGTCCGACAGGTGCTGTAGTGGCACGAGCTTGGTCCCACTCCCCGACGGGGCCGTCGAACCCACGTCAGTGTCACGTGGGCTGCGGGAACCGCTGCCGCCGTTACTGCTTTCGCCTTCCTCGAGGAGGCTGAGCAAGAAGGTGACGGAGCGCACGAGGTTGAGGTCGATGATGGTGCGCCACGCCTCGGACTCGGCGTTGAACGCAGCGGGCGCGTACTTGAGCTGAAAGTTTCGTAAGATCGTCGATTTGCCTGATTCAGCTTGGCCTGTTCAAGAAAAAAAAGACGTTAGGATTTGGGTGGTCAGGAGGGGGGAACATAAACAGACCAAGAAGGATGACTCTGATGTCTGGTTGTCGCTTGCGACGTTCTGATTTCTCGATCTCTATCTGAGCATCGATCTCGTCGTTTATGCGCTTTGCCTCGCGCTCACGCTCGAGTCTCTCCTCACGCTGGGTCGGTGTCTCGTTTGAAAAATCCTCGACAGGGGGCCAATGGGAATCGATATCCTCGAGGTCGAACTGGGGAGCGTCAGGCGGAGGGGCGGCCTGTTGTTGTCGCTGCCGTAGTTGTTTTGAGGACTTGGTGCTGAGACGACTGTAAACCATGGATGAGGAAGACGAAAGGTGGATCGGCGTGGTGGAAGCGGGGGCTGCCCAATATGATAGAGGGAGACATCAGTCAGGTGGATGAGCGTTCCAGATTTGGTCCCGCACCGCACTCAGCCCGAATTTGTATTTTGAAAAAGAAAAAAAAACTTTGAGGATAAAACAAAAAAAAACAAACTCTTGCAGCTGGACTGACGTAACAGTGACTCAGAGAGACGAGAGGTATACTGTATGTGGTTACCAACAACACGCACGATTGCACACAGATAAAGATGATTGTACAATGGAAAAAAGCCAACAACATTTCGATCACTTGTCCCCACTTTCGTTTTGATCTTTGATTTTGGCGTCGGACCTAGCACACAATTTGAATCAAAAAAAAATTTAATCAGGAACAAGACGAGAGACCGACCGATTAGGTCAGGACGACGGAGTGGCCCATGGCTGGCCCAGTTCTCGATCCATAACAATCTCGATTTCCTCCTCTTCCTCCTCTTCCTCCACGTAGTCCTCCACGTGGTCGTGGTCGTATTGCTCCCGATCAACCCCTAGCCTATTTTCTTGCTCCCCTTCCGCCTCGGCGTCGATTTCAACCGTGCTTGTCGGGGCGTCGGGGAGGACAAACCGCCTCCACTCACCACCGCCCATACGCACACAATCGTCGCGCAGTTCGACGATCGATGATAGCGTTAGAACATCGCGTACCAGCTGCGGGTCCAACGTTAACTGTCGAACCCGATTGAAAGACGCAAGTAGTGACACCGGGATCCACCCGCGTGAATCCATCTACCATCAGAACCCAGGTGTGATCAGCGGTAATAACCACACCAAGCAGTAAAATTACCCTTTGTCTCAGGAATAAGTCCGAGGCCATGTTTTGCGCACTCAAATAGTACTCCAACTGACCGAGGAGAAAGAATCGTGTAGGGTCGGCAGAATATGTAATATTTGATAGCGGCCTTGGTACTGGGTGTACCGAAACAGAGCTTGTCATGCTTGCATTAGGGGGTGGAGGATACGAAAGCGGAACGGGCGCTTGATATGCGTCAAACCCATGTGGCAAATACGGTTGCTGAATCGGTGTAGCAAGATATTCGGCCGCAGACCGCGGTGGTGGGGTAGATGGCTGCAGAGGCTGAAAAGCTTGAGTTGGTGGCGTCGCAGTAAAGGGTGGAACCTGCTGCTGTTGCTGCTGCTGCTGTGGAGCATGCGTTTGCGGTTGTTGGTGTTGGTGTTGTTGCTGGTGCTGATGATGTTGGTGTTGCTGCTGTTGCTGCTGGTGCTGGTGCCGGTTCCGGTGTTGGTGCCCAAATCCTCCCCGCCCGAACCCGCGGCCAGAGATACCACGTCCAAATCCATTCGCACGTCCTCTGCGTCCACCATACCCTCCACGCTCGTGGTGCCCACTATAAGAGCCACGACGCGGGCGCCAAGCGTATGGTTCACGTTCTGGATCGCGGTTAGGATCGCGGTTACGTTCCCATTCCCGTTCTCGTACTTGGCGCTCCTCACGCGTCGACATTACAGCGTGACCTGTCCCACTTGCGCGCCCAAACCCATAACCATAGTCCTTGACCTCGAAACCATCAGCGCTAGAACCCGACGGCGGCTGTGGCGGGGGCTGATGGACGGGGTATGGACCTAGCCCAGTTTGCACTTGCAATTCCTCCTGTGAAGGGGGAGGCGGTGGGACATGCATGTGCTGTGGAAGTACGTATGACAGATGGTGGTGTGGCTGGGGATACGGATGGTGTAACTCTCCCAACGAAGGCTCCGCCGGTACAATGGGTAACAAGGACTCCTGCAGGGGACCATTGAACAACAAGCTAACGTCCAGTGACGCTTTGGATGGCGCTGGGGGAGCATGCGGAAAAGGTTGAGGCTCGGCGAGCTCCGGTCTGCTTTTATCGTCCTGAGTGTATTCGTCCTGCGGTCTATTTGCCGTTCCGAACTCCCACTTGGTCTCAGGAGAGGTAAGATCAACGACTTTAACTTCCGCAGCCATGCGCGGCTCCGAACTCATCCCATCTGACAGGTTCTCCGTTCGTGACAGTCGTGGTTGTGACCGCGCTCTCGAACGTACATGCGATGGTCCTGCCTCCCCGGGAGACACACCAATCGAAAACGTCGCGACCGCCCGTTCGGGCTTTTCGTTCGCAAGCTGGCTATCTATGGTCGCTGGTTGTGCCTCTGAGCTCGGTTGCGGTGGTGGACTTGGACTTTTGCATCCCCCTGGTGCACCTACACTCCCAAATATCATATCACGCCTTCCCCGTGTTGACTCCTCCCGATCAGAGCCGGCGTCTAATACGGATTTCACCGCGCGATATCCGGCAACGGCGTCTGAATCTTGTGGCGGCGGGGGGCGAACGATCATGGTTGGTGGTGGTAAAGCAGGATGGGTAGCAGGTTCCTCTTCCCCTGACGGTGCGCCATCGTCCTCTAATACGTGAGGCGGCGGCACGATTTGCTGAGGCGGTTGCACCGGTGGATATGACGGATACATTGTGCGCCCGTCTTGCCTCACGTCTAAAGGCAGATTGCTGGGCCAGTACATAATCGGATGTGGTTGGGCGTATGGTGGATACCCATAGGGATATACGTAATGTTCTGGCGCTGCCCAGCCCGGGGGAAGAGGTTGCGTAGGTGCAGGTCCGTATCTATCTGATGGCGTGTGGAGCGGATACGTTTGCGGGTAAGGTGAGACAGACGATGACGTGTAGGGTTGCTGTGTGTGAGTCGGATTCAATTGTAGCGCAGGAGGATAATGGGTCGACAGCGCCGGCTGGGCTGGCGCTGGAGGTTGTTGGGGTATGTAGGGTTGTGTGGTTGCTGACTGACTAGGTAAATTCCCGTACGGATAGACGTCTCGGGCTATCTGGCCGTAATGAACAGGGGATAGCGCCATGTCAGCATATGCTCGAGGCGAGTTACCTTGAGATGACTGTTGTTGTTGTTGGTGCTGCTGTTCGGGAGTTTGTGGGCCTCTGATCTCTACGGGAAGCTGCCGACCACGTCCAGGATGCTGTGGGCTGGATGCCATACTGCTCGGGCTATGAGTTCGAGAATGGGAAGTAGATGTCCGACCGGAGGCGGTCTTGCTCGGGGCTTGCGAACCCTGCATAGAACCAGAACCAGAAGCGGCAGCATTGCGTGTCTGGCTATTTCGGCTGCCGAGCTGCGAATGACTCCGAGACTGGGCATACGACCTCGGGGGGTTGAGGGAGTCAGCAGTGGCTTGGAGCTCCTCTGGGGGTATCACAATCCACTTGGTCTTCTCACCTACAAGGCAGCAGATACGACCCAGGCGTTAAAAAACGTAAGTACCGGTCATCGGAACAAGCACGAAACTGACAAAGCTCGGGTAGAGAAGAAGATGGGCTTGGAGAGGTGAACGCGAAGAAAAAGACGCACTCTTTCTCGGCGTTCCTGGATGGCTTTGGGAGGGCCCATCGGTGTCTTTTTCCTCCACATCTTTTGCTTCGACTGAACCAGCGTACCCATTGCCAACGCGCTGAGACTTCCCACCAGACGTCTGACTCTTTCCTACTTCTGGCCAACTCTCGGCATCGTCGACAGGAGGAGGATGCGGGAGAGGTTCTCTCCGCGAGGAAGGCGTAGTCCCTGTACTGGGGCTGGATATAGACGATGCGACGGATGCGCCGTTGAGGCCGGATGGCGAAGAAGGAATCTGGTCAGACCGAACGCTGGCAGAGACCGAAACATCGGGCTGCCGCGAGCCAGACGAAGTGGAAGGATCTCGTGTAGGAGATGGAACACGTAGCACATGCGATTGGGTCATATGCGGGAGAGACTGAGGAGGACGAGGTTGTGGGCGTGTCTGTGCCCTTTGCTGGATCCTCTGATTCCACACATTTGGTATGGGAACCGCCTTTGCAGAGGTGAATGGCACAATGCCGGTGCGAGCGGTGTCGATCGTAATAGTGGTCGAGCTATGCGACGTAGATTCACCGGGTGAAGTAGGTACTGGTGGATTGGCGCCAGAGGGAGATCCATCATGAAGAGAAAGATCAGCCAGGGATGTCAGAGTGGTTTCGACCGTTGGAGAAGATGGCCCAGCCCTTTGAGACTCTAGCACCGGAACGGGAGGTTGACGAGGTGGGACAGAGAGGGGTTTCTGCGTATGTTGTGAAGCGAGCTTGGCTCCTTGTGCTTTCTTTGCACTTTCAGCGTAAGACAGGGCGGGAGTCTGGGATGTAGTAGAAGTGGGAGAGACCATAGGTCCTTTGGCGAGAATGGTGGAGGCGAGCTGTAGAGCTCACAAGGGGAGGATACGAATCGCAAGTGTGGGAGTCGATCAAAATCTAGTTTGCGCCGTGAGTACGGAAGGGAAACAGCCGAAGAAAGGTCAACAAACAAGGAAGACAGCAAAAACCGTGCTTATGGGAACTATTTAAGGCGAAAGGGGGACGAGGGATAAGACGGGACAGAGAGTACGAGAGGAGAGGAAAAGGAGAGCCTGGGCTGGTACCACTCAGACAGGCTTTGGATCTCTCGGCTCTTCCCGTATGCCGTGCGCTACGATGCAGTTCAATCACTCTGTTACGGCGCACTCGCCAAGTCATCGACTTGAACACCCTACAGCTCTACTTTCCCCGGTGCGCAGCGTTGCCTACGAACAGTTGCAGTGCATTCCGCAGCGCATCACCTCTTTCTCACACTGTAACCCCTCGGCGTCAGCGCTCGGCCCCAAGACTGAACCACGTGCCGCTCATATGCCATACCAGCCGTTACACCAGAGCACTCTCAATCTCAATACACTGATGATAATTCACTCTCCTCTCCTAAAATCTGACTTCCATGAGTGTGAGAGTGTGAGAGTCTTGACGTGTACGACAATTGCAGGGCAGCCACCAGGAAGTTGATAATATATCCCGCTCGCACCTGGGCAAGCACTGGTCATCCGCAGGCAGTGGCAGTGGTGCCGTCCAAGCCACGCCGTGACGACCACAGGGTGCCTGCTGTATGGCAGGCGGCGATGGTCGAGGTGTTAGCAGTGTTCAGGCAATGACGTGCGCAGGTGCGCAAATATGTTTAAGGGACTGGTGGGGGGTGCGGGTTGGAAACTGGCAAATGGTGCCAATCCTGTGTTTTTTTTTTCCCGCCATGACTCGAAGGTAGGACTGTGGGAAATAGAACACCATTGCATAGATGGTCGGCAAAAGCTGTGTCTCAACCGGGATAGTAAAGACTCCAGTTAGTGTAATGAAAGATGCAGGTTTCTCGGGTTTCGTGGAACGAGCCGTGATTGGTTGATCGGTCTATTGGGCCATGACTCCATATTTCAGGACCCCGCTCCCGCTCGATCGGTTCAGAGAAACCTACTGCTGTAACTTACACCCTGGCATCTTCGATTGTACGTCAGTATGAAGGTGCGCAGCCCCAGAACCTTGGAATAAAGGGGTCCGTATGACTTGTTTGATGCATATGATGTCGGGGTGGTCAGCGCAATGGGCCATGAATGGTCATTTGCCGTCTTCTTCGCGAGTTCTACCCATGCATCCCCTCCTGCTGTCCGATAGAATCCGACCATTTTGTGCTCTTGGCAGTACCACCACCGCTGTCCGGCCAAGCTTCACCGTCAGCATATGAGCCACGTGAATCAGAGTTTCTGCACGTGGAGCGGAGATTAGTCGGGAACTCACCATCTGGCCGTATTACGAGATCCAGCTGTCACTGTACGCATGTCAGGCGTCATGGTGTCGGCAGCCGGGACACAAGGGGACGTTCCGGCTGTCCATTTGGGCCATCTGGTTGCTAGCGGAACAACTGGCGGAACAACTAACCAAGTGATTGAGTTCGAAATGGAGAGAAGTAGGATCATGAAATGATCGTACGCGATAAGGACTACGCACTTCCGACGACGACACGATCATCTTAGATATGGCAACAAAAATCAGGGTCGACAGAACCGAGAGGTGGGACTTCGCTTGCTGGACCGATGACTGGGAAACAGAAGATGAAAAAGAGGCCAGAGTCGGGGTTTCCGACTTGGTTCCCGATCGAGAAAATGGTGTTGGCGAATTCTGCACTGTTTCCATGGAAAGCGGGAGACCTCAATGTTATTCGATTTTTTCGGGGGGCCAAACAACCAGCCCTTTCATGGCCATCAGGCACGAGGAATGATGAGATCGTCCGAACCACGCACGGTCAGTGTGGGTCACAAGCGATAGAAGGTCAGCACTTTGCATCCCAAATGCCATATGGTTTTATTGCGGAGCTCGCCAAAGCGATGAGAAAAGGGCTCGTTGAGGCCCTATGAGCGACGATAACGGTAACAATAATGGCACCCCCCCCCCTCAATCAGCTCACTACATCCCCACCACCCACTAGTTGGCTCCAAACACAACGCCACGGACGAGAGCGTTGAGACTCGTCCATAATTTACACGCTAACGGAACGCGAGAGGTTCCATCATGTAGAGCGGCGTTGAGGCCGTTAGAAGGTCTTCGTAGAGTGCGTTTTCCCGTCCTAGCAAACCAACTAGTATCGATAGTGGTCCGCTTTGAATGGTCCATTCGTGGGAATGTCAAGGTATTCGGCCTGAGCCGCGGTCAACGTCGTGAGTTTGACACCCAGGCTAGCGAGGTGCGCGCGAGCGACCTCTTCGTCTAGTTCCTTGGGTAGCATGTGTACACCAAGCGGGAATTTCTCGGGAGTGGTCCAGAGGGCAATCTGGGCCAATACTTGGTTGCTGAAGGAACAGGACATAACAAATGAAGGATGGCCGGTAGCACAACTATCAAGGTTCAATGAGTACAATCCAGATAACCGATAGTTTCTAAGCATTCACGCACCCGAGGTTGACAAGACGGCCTTCCGCGAGGAGAATGATGTGACGGCCAGATGGCATTGTGAAGCGATCCACCTGAGGTTTGACGTTGACCACTTGCTTAGCGTTTGCTTTGAGCCAAGCTACGTCAATCTCAACGTCGAAATGGCCGATACTATTTGAGTGAACGTCAAAAACAGTTGGGCACCCAGCGATGCAGGACGTACTTGCTGACAATGGCATCTTCTTTCATGACTTGAAAATGTTTTGCGGTAATGATGTCCCTGTTACCTGTAGTAGTTACAAAGACATTGGCGCGAGATGCTGCATCTTCCATGGTAGTAACTTCAAAACCGGCCATCGCCGCCTGGAGTGCATTGATAGGGTCGATTTCTGTAACCAAGACCCGTGCACCGTATGAGCGTAACGATTCCGCACACTGAGAATATTTCGATAAAAATCATTGGATGAATCAGCAAGAAATAACGTACGCCCTTGCCCACGTCGCCGAACCCTGCAACGACAGCAACCTTTCCAGCAAGCATGACGTCGGTTGCACGCTTGATGCCATCGACTAGTGACTCGCGGCAACCGTAGTAATTGTCGAACTTCGACTTTGTAACAGAGTCATTTACATTGATAGCGGGGACCTTCAGTCTTCCCTCACGGAATGCCTTGTATAGGTGATGAACACCAGTTGTAGTTTCCTCCGATAAACCGCGGATGCCTACCCCAATGAGAAGGGATCACATGAACCAAAAGATGTTGTCTCACCTTTCAGGAATTGTGGGAATTTTTCATGAACGAGTGACGTCAAGTCCCCTCCGTCGTCCAATATCAGGTTCAAAGGCTGATTTCCAGGGAAAGCGGTGATGGACTGTTCTATACACCACAAGTACTCTTCCTCAGTCTCTCCTTTCCAAGCAAAGACGGGAACGCCAGTAGCGGCGATTCTATTTGGGGTAGTAAGTAGAACGTAAATTGTGCCATAATGGATTACGTACGCGGCTGCCGCATGGTCTTGCGTGGAAAAAATGTTCTGAATAAAGATGAGGCAAGATACTCAGTCGTAAGTGAATTGGTGCGTACACAGGATGACCAAGTGACTTCTGCTCCAAGAGCAACCAGTGTCTCGATGAGGACTGCAGTTTGTATAGTCCTAGGTCCGAGAATTACAAATACATCGTATGTCATAGAGTTGGCTTACATGTGAAGGCAGCCAGCAATCCGCGCTCCCTTGAGAGGTTTTGTGGTTCCATACTTTCAAGGGATGGAGCGGTCAATCGTTGATCACAACATGTTGTGGAAGAACCAACTTTTTCTCGCAGAGACATCAAACCAGGCATCTCATTCTATCATAACCATAAACGGATCTGAAGGACGAAGGAACAGAGATCAACAAACCTCTGCGATCTCGATTTCCTTACGACCGAAAGCCGCAAGTGATATATCTGAAGATGATGCATCGATATTTCTTGTTATTGCCGTAGAGTATGAAACGCTCACCAGCAACCTTGAAAGTCATCGGTAAATGCGGTGAAATGAGATACGTCGTCGCAACGGCTAAGGAGAAAGAACAAACAAAAAAAAAATGAGAGAGAAAAAGCTTAAAGAGTGGGAATCACGTGTGCTGACTAATTCCTCAATCAGATCGGACGGAAGGAGTACGGACTTACAGTAGTGTGCCGCGCTTAGAACCATTCGAGTCTGTCTCCGTCACTCGGTGCAAACCACGGAGAGAGCGCAACTGATGGCGAGCTCACCTTCGAATGCGTCCGCGTCTACAGGATTGTCGCCAGGGTGTCAGATTGCAGAGCTTTTGCAATTCTCTTGTCAGATTCAATTGAGCGATTATGGACATCAACAGTTTCATTGCTTTCCTATCCCTCGTCTCTTCAGACTGTAAGTAGAAAATATGCCATGTACTGCTCGAGTTTACTATCTATCCAAAAGGTGTCAAGGAGAACCCGCTATCGAGATCACGCGAGTAGCCAGTACGGATCCTTCCACTGGCAAGGTTAGCATCGCCGAAGATGTCATGTAGGAGGCCTGTTCTTATTGTACGCAGTTCGTCCATTAACCGGATGGTGGAATGGTAGCCAGCAGCTCCCAAAGGCGAAAAAGTGGAAGGATGTGGTCCGCAATCAAGCGTGACACTAACTCAAACCGTTCGAGTCCACCACAAGCAACGTTGGAAGGCTGCCGCTACTCGAGCTGTTCAGGGGGTGGTCGATTCTGGCTTGTCCAAGCTGTATAACGGTGACTCACCAGCATCCTTAGCTGCTTGTATACACTGCGACTTATTACGACAGTGAGCCCTTCCCGCTCGAGAAAATGAGCTAGCGACATGATTTAGCAAACGTTTTACGTGTCCCATGCGATTGCTATAGCCTGCCAACGAACAGCTTGTAACATTTCTGCGCTACGATGCGTCCGTCGGCATGCGAGAATATTTTTGTGCTAACACGTGTGTCCACGATCACCGACTGTAACGCACGCTTCAACGCAACCTCCCCGATAGTTGGCGCCATCCTGGATAGTAAATTCAATAACTCAAGTCGCTCACAATGACACGTAGTCATTCATATGAAGGGGAGTCGTGACCTCAGCTCGAAATTAAAGAATATGCGGACAATGAGGGTATAGTGGACACGGCATCCAATTTTGTTCGGTATATTCTCGTTTCCCGTGGCCCCTTCGCACCTACTCGATGGCCGTCCCACTCCGCCTCTTGTGGTGAGTGCCAACCCAAAGGAGCCAAAGTAAGGAGGTACAGTGCGATATTACGTGCCCGTTTACCTGGGTGTTTAAGGGGTGAATAAATGATCAGATGTTGGACCTGGCATTACCCTCGAGGCAAAGGAAATCAAAGAAAACTGCGCACCCAAAAGGGTATGTTCGGAAACGATCGAGAAAGAGGGAAACCGAAACAAAACGTGTAAGCACTGACTTTCTGTTCGGTTTCTACTGGAGGGGGATGGTGGTAGACCGGTTATAGTCTAACATGCAGGTTCAAGCGCCGAGCTAGGGAAGCTGCTGTGTGCAGATACTGTAGATCGCTGAGCAACTCGGGCTGGTCCTGACACAGTCCAAGCAAGCAGTAACCGGTTACTGAAATCGGGCTTAATATTATTCCCGGTGATAAACTCATCGGCGATAAACTCATCAAAACGAACCCATCAGTGAAAACGTTTCCTTATTGTGTTAGGCCAGGTCGGAGTGTCATTTCTCGGGATAAGATCACTGACAGGCTCGGGCACCATTGGCCAGGCTTTCTCGGGTCAGGGCTATTTTCCAGACACCCAAACTGTGGAGATGCAGATCATTTCAAACGACGGTCCCTCGCCGCGGGCTCGCCTAATCGCAGGCTTCGAGATGGTGATGACGGATCCGTACAGCCTGTTGCACCTCTTTTAAACATCTCGGTGGCTGGCGGACGGAATGTAGGATCTGAGTCCCTCGCGACCTCTGATCAGTTGTTGTGACACCATCACCCAGGCAAGCAACACCAGCTCGTGCTTTGTACCCCTCGCCTCATTTTCCTATAATTTGTTGTTGTGGCATTGCATATGCTGGAGCCGACTCCCGACGCTTTTAACTGGCCTGAACGGCACATCATCTTCCGACAGCACTCCCGAGGTGAAGCTAGAGCAAGCATCCGACCCAAAGCTTTCTACGTACCGTCCTCGACCACCCCGGCTTTCGCATCAAGGCCACCGCCCATTGCATCAGCGCCTCCTCCCATTCGTCGACATTCCTCATCAGGCGCCCACCTCAGGCGTTCTAAACAACCTTATTCTACCTCGCCACACGAGTCAAGAATACGTAACAAATTCACTGGCGAGGCTGGCCAAAATGTCGAGCGCGAACTACCTCAACAAGGGTTAAGAGCGAAAACGGTGGGTTGTTATGTCTTCAAAGGGGGGACAAGTACTCATGCCCTGTCATAGAGGACTGAAAGGCAGCAAGCCTATGCTTTCGGCCGTGTCAGGTGCCAGGGTACGAAGCTCCCCTAATAGACACATGGAGGTATTAATATCTCCGCTTGAACAGCCCCCAATCCGACGACCAACGTTCGGTGAGGTATGGTCGGCCGCGGTCCTGGGCTCTAGCATGACTTCTTCGAGTCTGCGAGGAGCTATGGGAGATATTCATCTCTCGCCCAATTCCGAGGGGTCTAATTCCCCATCACCTACAAGCGACGGCTCTCAGCACCAACAAGAATCTTATAATGGGCATCGGGTATGGTCTGGTCTCAGACCAACGCTGATGTTACCGGCCAGCCCGCCATACAAAACAGCAAGCTTCGACGGTTCATTCAAATCCTCTGTCCTTTCAGAACATCTCGTCCCCGTCTGGGTCACTTACCTCGGGCAGTCCTGTCAAATCATACATGCAATACCACGACTATAATCACACCCAACTACGCTAATCCTTAATGCATCGGGAACTCATTCCCCTCCAGTGTTTTCAACTACAGGATACTCCGAGTCTTTCACGCCTACCCGCAGACACGATCAGCCACCACGCGGCACCACCCTTGATCATCCGCAATTGGCACACTTCCCTTCTAGTCGTGGAGCGATGCCCATCACCCCCAGCACCGCGGTTGCCGCGGGTTCTCGGCCAAATCGCTCTACTGAAGATGAGCTTCGGTACCTACGCAACAAAGTTCGAGAGCTAGAACTCATCAACGAATCTGCCCGATTACGGATACGTGAGCTCGAAAATGAGCTTGCTAATCCTGCGTCAGGATCCTTGTATTCATCATCATCGATTAGTGGGCTTCCCATCTCCGGCACCGCAGCTTCCTACCTCCCCCCTCATTTGCAGCTTCGTGGAAAGCGCGGACGGATGCGCGCATCAAGCTTTTCTGCTCGCTCAATCGCGCGGGCAACGCCTTGTGTGCCTGGCACGATTCGCGTCGCGAACGCCGGGCTCATCCTCCCCGCATGGCACCCCCCGGTCATCTCAATTGCGGTTGTACATTCGAGGAGGCCCCTGTTCGAGGAGAGCCTCTCCCCGGCACGACGTGGGAAGTTATCATCCGGGAGAGAGCGTTCGCATGGACCCTGCCCTTCGTAACCCACTCTTGAAGTTGCTCCAGAAGCGCTACGGCTACAAGGACGGCGACTTCGAACGCGACCCTATCTCCGGTAACTGGATGGAAGGCCGAAGGGCCAGGACCGTGGGAGGCCCGTGCTCTTGCTGGCATTTCGAGTTCACCGCAAGCACCGCGCCGAGGAGCGTCGATGAGCGCGATTTTCCCCTGTTCTGTTTTTTTTCTAACTTACCTTGTTCTGGACGAAGTAATTTTGTACATCGGATACCCTGCGCGATCACCCTCGCATTTTTTTCGGGGCCCTAGCTGCCTTTCGTCTCCGGTTCGTTGTGGCGGCCTTGCCGCTATGTTTGCGTCTGCATCCCAACTGCTGTAACCATAGCCCGTTTATTGTTTTTCATACACGCCGCACGCTCTGTCGTCTAGATTAGTTGTAGACTGTTTCCGAACGTAAAGTTGCAACAGCAGCCTAGTTCGTATATCTCGGAAATAAAACTGTCTCAATCAATGTAGTAAAGCTATAGACAGACGGATGAGCACGACACAACTCAAAAGACTGACCCAATCTGATAATGTTCCCGACCCAGTTTATTGCCCCTGCCTCTAGTCAAGCCAATCAAGACATCACCTTCGCGAAGCGGCGTCCGCTGTGCTTCGCACTGACGCCGGATTGTTGAAGCCGGTATTCAGTCAGCCGGGTGACAACGACCGCGGCCGCGTCGCCGCTCTCCCGATTTGGCTCGCGTGCCTTCGATCAAGATACCGTCGGGATGTTGGGATGACTGGAGTTAGTCGCTTAGTCGCCAAAAGGTCGGTGGACACCGACAACCGAACGAACCGGTTGACACAGATGAAATTCGCAGCGGCACGCTACAATTCAGTCAAGACAAATCGCCTGGATGCGGTTGTCTTAAGTTCTAGATCATATGCCCAGTGAAACAGGTTAACATGATCAGGGACATTGGGCCTTGGTAAAATTCGCTTTCCTATGATATCGGGCCATATATTGCACATTGTTAGAGACTAGAGGGTCCATACTCCGACCTCAACGACCACCATCTGAAACGACAAGCATTTGGGAAGGAGGTAAGGGAAGTTATCCACTGATCAAAGCGCCGCTCCAACCAAGACAACGTCGTCTTGGGGGGGGGGGTGTCAGAAAAAGGGACATCGATCTTCTTTAACCGCGTGCGACAATCTACTGGAACCCGCTGAGAGCTGAAGAATGCGGTTGAAAACATTCGTTACTCCTGCG
>JAKELL010000342.1:0-50240 GCA_021524915.1 Lactarius akahatsu
CCTGCTAAGTGTGCGCACTCTGGAGGCGGTATATGTTGTACGAGACGCATGTGACGCACTAAAAAGTTGTGAGAGTATTGAGAAGAATTTGATCCATACCTGTAAATGTACTGTACCGAATGGGACGCTCGCGGTTGTTCGGACCGTTCAATCCAAGGCTTGTTTCGCGAACGAGCGTGCTGCCAGCGATGGCTGGACCAAACCTAGAAGTGTTCAAATTTGCGGTCTATGTCTTCTTCCCTGTCCTCGTTTTTCTCCATTACGGAGACCCGGAATGGTACAGAACGAACGTGATACCGGTGCGTACGTTTAGACCCTCGCTTGGCCGTGCCCCGCATGACCGCATATTCGGTCGCTCAGTATAAAGAACGAATCTTTCCATCTGATGACAGGACGGCACGTAGTAGCAGCATGCCGACCAACCACGCGGCTGTGCGTCAGGAACTTGAACGCATCAAGGCGGAGAAAGCTGCACTACGTGCGCAACGTGAGCACGAGGCCACGGAGGGCCTTTCACCCAGCGAGGGGGCTAAAAAGCTGGTGTAGACTATTTTCACAGGTACGCCCCATATCTTCACGACGCCCGCAAAACCAGTCCCAATTGTGCTGTAGTACTCGCACTGCGTTTGCTTGTCTTCGTTGGGGCATCTTACCCTCGTGCACGTACAAATTAGACTGTCTACCAAAACGCCTCTCAAATCGTCGTGTCGAGTTGCAACTTCTCACCGTCGACCATGGCATCCCATTTCCCCCCTTCCCCCAAGTCCTTTCGGACAATCTCCGAGTACTCTAATAAATCCTGCTGCGATATCTTGAACCCACCACACACAATGAACACGAGTGCCTTTTTCTCGGCCCCCAGTCGGCGGTACTAGCCGCATCACAAGCTCGCGCTTATACGCAGGCACCAGCGTTGCTGAACACGCCAACTCCACCAAGAATTTGTGATCGTCTGTTTGTCCGGTCTCCCAGCGTTGCTTACATATACGTGAATGCGGGCTACTCACCTGCGAACGCCCCAGCGAGCTGCATGGTCACTTCATCTGGCACGGTCACGCACTTTGTGCCACCAGCGCGGTCCAGTGCGGCGCGCACCACGCCCGCAGACGGTTCCGACGCCCCGAGGGACGTCGCCTTTGATTTGAGTTCGGTCACGTGCGCGACGCGCACGCCATGCGTGTCGTCCGTGCGCAGAGTCACCCCGGTGGGTGCGTCGTCGGCGGGTGTGCGGTTTGCAGCGACCGAGTGGTAGAAGCACGCGGAGCCGTGCGTTTCGAGCGCAACCACGGGCACTACCGCCTCCCGCCTAAGCCCATGCTTTCTGGGAAAGGAAGGAACGCCGCACCGTCGTCCCAGCCCGCGTCTCTGCATCCCTCGATCACGCCGCCGAGCAGCCCGCCGCCGCCAACGCTGCAGAACACCGCCGCGGGCTTGATGCCGCGCGGGAGCTGCGTCCGTATCTCCGCGATCATCGACGCGTGGCCCTCCCACAGCGTGGGATGGTCATACGCGGGCACGAGCACGCTGCCAGAAATGGGGTTGGCGCTGAGCGCGCGTACTTCACAGTGAAACACGTACGCGTTGGGCTGCGCCCGCACGGATGCCTCGGCCGCGCGGAGCGCCTCGAGGTAGAACCGGCCCGTGACGACGATCTCCGCGCCGACGTCGTGCAGGAAGGCGTGCGTGCGCGCGTCGACGCCGTTCGGGAGGTAGATGGCGCAGGGCACGCCGAGCACCTGCGCGGCGCACGCAGCTGCGAGGCCTGCGTTGCCCCCCGACGCACATACGACGCGCAGCGTCGGCCCGTGTGTCGCGAGCGCGTGCTGTATAAAGTGCGAGAGGCCGCGGTACTTGTACGAGTGTGACGGCTGGAGGTTCTGGGCCCGTCACAGTTGCAGCCGCGCTGTTTGAAAAACGCGGGTGGCACGGCACACGCACCTCGAGTTTGAGGTAGACGGCGTATTCATCCCCGAGCCGCGTGGAGAGGTGACTGGAGAAAACGAGTGGGGTTTCCGTCCAGAGATGGCTTTGGGGCTGCTGGACAGACATGGTTTGCGGAGCGGAGAACTAGCTGGACCCACGACGCGTTTGATGTCCAGTGTCGAGTACCGTCGATGACTCGAGCAGGAACTGACGGAGACGGGCCCGAATGCAATGCGGTCCGTAGTCCGACAATACGTAGTCGTGAAGACGCGGCGCGCCCCAAAGTTTTGGGGGGCCTCACAAGTCCCAAGATCGGTTTGATGTTATCTCACTTGATGAACGTTCGATGAACGCTGATGTGCCGATGCCTGGTGAGATAGGCATTATTTACAATCCATCAGCTGACGAATTCGGAGTTTTTTCAAGGCAGCTAGCGTGTGAATAGGCCGAGCCTCGCTCGCGTCTCCGCACGACTTACTTAGCGTTAAAGAAGTGGAGCACCACAAATATAGGGTCTTTAAGGCCCTTAATTTTTATCCGGCAATTGTAAGACATCGGTATATAAGTTGGTGGCTTTTGTTGTCCTCGTGCCAACACGAATCACCATTACGCGCAAGTTACTTCGGGGGGGCTGTGGAAGAGAACGTGTAGCCGGCCATCTACTTTCTTCGGGCCCTAGATCGGTGCGATCCCGTCACGTCCACCCTCGAACGCACAACTCGTGCAGATAATCATGATGCGGCTGAGGATTTCACGTACAATCAAGTAAAGATTGTTCATTAGAGTGTCGATGGCCGCATGGTGGTTCCTGACAATGTCAGCTTCTCCCAGGTTCGGAGCAGATATGAGGAAGTTCAGCAGGTGTAATTAAAGCCGGTTTCTTCCTGAGGTCCCTGTGTTCACTCACACCCAAGCAATTTATTCCCTCGGACGCGTCCGAATCGGAACGCCAATCTCGCCTCAATGATCACCCGTTCAATCCTATAAGTAACTGCTCATTGAGATCAGGTTAAATATTACTGCGCACAGGCGCAGCCGTTGGGAATGTAACTTTACAGAAGGAGGGGTGAAGAGAAATACCGGCTACCTCGTCAACCCGCAAAAGGGAAGCAATATCGTTCAAAAAGGGGTGAAGTTGGGGAGCCCACCACATGCGTGTGAAAGCCTGCTCCATCAACGCGTGAGCAACGAGCTTCGGAGCTCCGGCGTTGTCCGCGACCTACTCAAAATATAGGAGTGCCCCACTGCGCATGAGTAAAGATATACCTGCGCTGCGCCGTTCACTGCGGGAACGGTCGTCAAGCGGATATCAGTGCGCCCTACAGAGATGACACTCACGAAATCCCACAGCGTGCCGAATGCGGGGATGCCTGCTTCTTTGCAGCCCTGCATGATCTCTGAATTGCCGACATAGTTCGACGTGATGAAGACGACTGCATCGGACGCACTGTCAGCGCCGGTATTTCACAGTGCGCCGGAATGGACGACGTCACCTTCGGCTCCCCAGGCATCGTACGCCTCTTTCAGTATCATCATCGTATCTGGACGCCGACCTCTGAGCTTGCTATCCCACAACAGGAGACGCTCTGGGCCTATGTGACGGTGGATGAGACCGCTAATCGTTGGTCCAAATGTCTTTTCCTGGTCAGAACCTACATTACGGAGAGAAAAGACCATGAGAATTGGTTTCCTTGTTGCAATCGGCGCTATTTTCTCACGTACCGATCCAGATCAAGTACCTGTGCCTCATTGTCATTATGGTCCTGGGGAGTATAGACCCGTAGGTATCTCACCAGTAGGGTGACTGGAGGCAGGTGGACAACGCAGCGCCGATGCCAGTACCCGTGCATATCCGGATGCCACGTTTATACAAGGTGGAAGTATTCGAGACGCCAGCGAACTGGAAATCCGTTACGGACTGCCCGTGTGGCTGGTAAAGGGCGGGTTGCTCACCTTCAGTTCCCGTGTCCAAAGTGTCCGTGGAGGGTCGTTTACGAGGCCGCGAGTAAAGTCACCTGCCAGGCCAATCATGAGAATTGTGCGATAAATCGCAAGATTAGGAACTACCTTGCACACCACAGATCATATAGTGATACTCGGCGTGAGTTCCCTCACTAACAAATTACTCGTGAGATGGCGATTCTGATAACAAAAGGAGCTCCTCACGAAACGATTCCAAATATATGGTATTCCATGATGGACGTACGGCTAATACGCCCGAGGAGTCCTTGTTGCATTCCACGCTTAAAGCGGATGATTGCGACCTTAGGCGACGGCTACAATTATGGCGCTTTAGATATTCGACGTGATCAAGACGACAGAAAGCCTACAAATTCGATGTCTACAGGGACCTCGCGGACGCACAGCCACGGAGCGATAACGCTGGCCAAAGTGAGTCAGAATGCCTGCGATCGGGGGAAAGGCTCCGAGTTCTACGTACAGCGTCGTCATCCCCATCGCAAACCAGAAGTTCTGCTGGCGGAGGATGTGCCGCCCACTCAAATTCCATGTCCGATTGTCCGGATTATACGAGTCTTCAAGAATGGTGAAGACCCCTGAAACCCGGCCATTAGCACCTCGTAAATGTTGAAAGAATTTCCTCTCACAAATAAGAACAAGGCTGAGCCATCCGACGAAGCGGTGGTGACGCTCGAAGATACTGATGGATCATTTTTAGCCGACCCTGTCGTCGTGGCAGCAAACGTGACCCACTTATGATGGGTGTTTCTCACCCAAGGGAATGCGCTTATGGCAGTGACAATGGCAGCAATGTTCGTTATCGTCCCAACGACGAGAATCGAATCGTGATTGACAGAATGGTATCGGAAGTTGTTGACGACCTTCAGTGTGAACCAGCCAATACCGGAAAGTGCACAACTACTGTGAATGCCCCCTAGGTGCTGCAAACATTGTTGTCGGATCATTCGCATATACCAAGGCAAAAGGGGTTCATACCTGGAGAACGGATGTGCAGCCGAGCCTCCACCATAACGGCGGCCACTGAATGATAAGCACCAAATAGAAATAGCAGCTGAACTGATGCAATAGCTACCTTAGCGAAGCAAATATTCACAGACAAATACAAGAAACGACCAAAGAGCTCGTTACGCATGAGGATGGCGAAGTTCAGGTTTGCAAAGGCCATGGTGCCAGTATACTTCTCTGCGTACGGGAAGTGCCCAGACGCTGCCAGGCCGATCCCAACCATATTCAATGTGAACACAAACGTGAAAAGCTTCCTAGCAGATAGGTTTAGAAACACGGAATCGAAAACTCTGGATGGCCTGGGCTGACGTTATCTTCACATACCTGTATGTATTGAACCATAGCTGCCAGAGGACCCATCTGGAAACCTTCTTCTTGGCAGGCGGCCGGTTCGTGGGGGGTAACGGGATGGTGATAGCTTCCTCTGGCACGGCTAATGAGCCAACCTTCTTGCCGTTGAACGCTAGAGTGGAAGTACTCGATGGTCCCGAGTGGACCTCGAGGATACCACCTTCTGCCGCATCGTAGGGAAAGGCAGCGCATTCAGGAGAGGACACTGGTAACATTTTGCGCCAGGCTATGTAGTGGTGAGTGAGTGTAGAACCAGCTATGAAGGGGAGGGTATATGCTAAGAATGAACTTGCATCTCAGCCCTACTTATTGCATACGAGAATCGTCATGGACCAGCGTATTAGCGGATAGAGAGAACAAGAAATCTTTACTTTATCAACATTAGGGAAAGGGCAGGACTAGCCACTAGGGTGATGAGGGTTGCGTGAGCCTCGAGGTGATGTAGGGATTGATCGATCGAGAGAGTGGTAGGTGGTTCTGGTCTTCCATAGGAAGACGAGAAGCTTAGCTGCGGGTTTCCCCAGTGAGAGGAGATGGTCAGGTGTGACAACGCGTCCTCGGTCAGTCATTCTGTGTTCGTGTCTGGCGTCCGCGTGAAGGGGGCAGCAATAGAAGATGTGAATATCAGTCATGCATATATTGCCGGTTGGGTGTCTATCGTAATAGATTACTGGAACAAGGGCAGACAGCATGCCTACCCCCAGTTACAAGTGTTGAACTGTTCACCTACGCCGAGCGCGTTGAAGGCAAAATGGGGGTGATCATTGGTGCGCCAGAACCCGCAGCAAGTATAGCGAGTAGACCTACAAGTGATTGACAAGATTGAAAAATACACTCTATCCAGGCGCTGCGAGTGAGATTGGGAAGGAGATTGCGCAGACTTTTGCGAGACATGAGTGAGCGAGCCTTTGCCAGGCTTCGCGCCGACGGGATCTTTCACTGACGCAACGTGTTTGTCACATGAGTGCATGCCAGTGAATGTTCGAACCTACATAATAGGGTATACAAGTCTTGATCGCGTGATCGGAATCCTGAACACGGTCGGTGCGGAGACCGTCGCCAGCGCCATCAATAGATAGCAAGTACATCGAACTTGAGCCGAGCTACAGTGGCTTGGTTTTGGATGAGGGAAAGCCGTTCGGTGACGAGCTAATCCTTTTGCCCGATCCTTGCCAGCTACACGTTATGGCAGATGTCATTCCGCCGGAGGCAAACGCGGGCGCGCCTGCGTGCGGCAACCGCAAGCCTCGGTCTCGGTCTCGTTTTTGACAACGGCCTTTGGGTTTCTTTCATAGTCTGCGCATGAACTTCGAACTCCGCTGAGTGGGAGCGAACATGTCGATTCCGAGTCACTCTTTTCACTCTTTCCTTGGCCTGCAGCATCTCCGACTCGCTCCGATCTACGGATTTCACGGCTGCAGGTGTCCAATTCCGACTTTGGTTCACGGATTTGCTCGATCGCCGCTTGACATCTTGCGCTTGCGTTTTCCTTCAGGTTCAGAGATTGAAATTCATTCTGATGACGGACAGTGATCCGCACGTCTTGGTGGATCAGATACTCCCATCGCCGCACGGCGGACTCAAAATATGTCCGTTCCATCTGAACGCAGCTATCTGTGCCTGGTGCCTGGTGTATAGAGCGCAGTTTCCGTCCCGTCTCAACATCCTGCAGCTCAACCTCTCCAGTGCCAATGTCTACTCCAAGAAATGACCGTCGTTTGAGAAATTCACTGAGGAGTACCTTGCCTACCAACACCACCTGCTCGTACCTGCCTTCCAGATATAGGTATCCCCGGAAAGTGCGACTGTAATAATGGACTATAAAGGTCATCGACCATTCCTGATGCGTTGAGCACACGCCTAGGCTGCGTCACGACCTTTTGCGACCTATTTGTAACTGCGCTCGACGACAATGACAAGGCGCCGGGTTGGGCATACGTGAACAAGCAAGCTTGCGCTGTTGGCTGAGAGTCGTGTCTGATGCAACCGGCGGTGTGGCAGTATTGGATTGTGCCAACCAAAATCACTGAAGGTCCCAGAGCGCGTCAAATTCTGGGCGTTCGCAGTCAACTTCTCAACATCGTGTTACAAGACGCCCTCTCGCAATCCGGTGGGTGTCATAGGCTGTCAAACTGTGATCCTGCTTCTAGGAACAAAAAGGGAAACCGGTCAGGAAGAATTCCATCGCGGAAGCATGACGACAGTACTCGCAGAAGCAGAAAACGCAACGGATAATCGACACATGGAGATCTTGGCCCACGGCGATCGCAATATGTCGTAGATTATTGAAGGGCAAAGTGAAGGGATCAGGCATCGATCAGGTGCTCTGGTAGCCCTTTGAGTGCGACGGGAGAAGGATCACCCATTCCCAAATTTATATTTCGTGTACAGTGTATACAGGTGGAGATCCCATGGAACAATGTTCGGTTCAAGAGCACGTGAGCGAGAATATGAACAAATCAAGGTACAGGGCAACGGGCCATTCTTTCCCTTCTCTTGCTGCATCTGCATGCCCGAGATATTTTAGGGCCCATACTGTAGACCTGTTGCTAGCGAGAGATAGGAGACCAAGCGGCGTAGGCGGCGGTTCGGGTGGTGCTTTTCGGATATGAAATGTAGGGATGTTGGGCGACCCTTCTAGAACTACCGGTTTCTCCCACACCGGAACACACCCTCGCGTAGACTGCACCCCCTCACGTATGCCTAGAGGACCCCATGATGGTGACCCCCTCGTGAATCGCTTGTCCAAAAGAGAGTGGATGTTGGGCAGGCAGTCTGATCTATTGCTGCGGCACGCTTTGAGCGCCTTTTCTTTTACCTTCACGTGTCTGTAATCCTTGGTGCCCATGTGAAGAAAAAGCTCCACATTCCGATGCCAGTCGTCGTGCTTCCCTTTTCAAATGCCGCATTCAAAGCGATCGCACTCCGCGTGGCGCCGTAGTTCGACCAGTGGCTCGACAAAATGGTCAAAGTGCAGCTAGACTCAAGGCTAGACTGCTGTACTCTTTCGTCCCCATGACATCGATGATAGGTTGCAAGTCGTCCGACGCAGATTAATGTCGCAAAAAAATTCCGTAGCGCCTTTTATAATCGAATCATCTTGTGATAAGGGTCTTATAGTGCTACAAGAAAATGGTACATAATCAAATATAACAGTAATCAAACCTTAAGTTAATGGCACCCAAAACTTATAATTAATAGAGTGGATTTATTATGTTAAATCATATCATCATAGGCCATTGTAAACCCCTTCCCGAATTTTGGGACATAAGCAATGGACATAAGGACCGAGCTCGAATATAACTTCGGGTTAATAACATCGATACCGCGCAGTCGACATCTTCGTCTGGGACGCAGCCAGAGCGACGTGGCCCAACGCACTCAAAATAGAGACACCATTGACTTCTAAGGCCTAATCAAGGGCCTAAGGTCTTGTATCCTTGTTTGTATCGGTGAAAATACAAATCACCTTTTAGGCCCTTTTGTCCGAGGTTTGGAAGGGAAGGCCAGTACCTTTCAAAAGGATATCGAAGCCCTACTAGAAGGGGTGGGACGGACAGCTCTGGTACATTAGGCACTTTCCAGATTCTGACAACCTTGAAAGACGTTGTAAAGGACGTATTATTATTACGCTATAAGGAAAACAAGTGATGTAGGTACAGGACGATCTACGAATGCAATACCCTGCTGGGTCGAGTAGTACGTGAATAGTTACACGCTACGGCGGTGTCGTCTTGGTGTTCTCAAAAGTGGCTGCGAGGTTGTGCGTGCGTCAGTAATGGCTCGAGACTTCCCGCTGACTGCACTGTACATGGGTGGCCACGCACCACGGCGGCAGTGTCTTGAGAGCGATGTGGCAACGACGTGCAAGTGCATGAATGGCAGATTGACGTGAGCCTGAGCACGTTATGAGCCAAAATATTTAAAATACTCACCTCGGGTCCGGTTTTCTCTCATGGGGCTTGATCCGGGGCATATTTTACGTGTGCCTGGATATGGTGATACTAGTGGGGTGCATAATGACCGTGGATGGCCGACGAGGTGAGGTTGGATGAGGTTGGTCAATATACACCGGAGCGCTCTTCCGGTTCCGGTGCCACCTCCGCGACCTTTCATCAGATCCCATTTCGCCCACTTGCCTGTATGCAACACTCTCGTTCTCGTTTCAAAACGCTGACCAAGGAAAACACCACAAGGGATCCCATGCGTGGACCCACGGAGGAAGTTCATGCAATGACACATGTGGCGGAGGCAAAAGCCGAAGGCCGCAACTCGGAACGGAATCATGAACGTTCATGGAATGATAGAAGGCGAAAGCGGAGTTCCGTTGGGAAAAGAACCGTTCTGAACCAATGAGACAGTGAGCGTTCGTCTCTATCCAATGAACGTTCCAGTATCTGTTTAGCGCGCTGTACCAGGGAGAACCCTCCGATGTCTTCGAAATCGAACCAATTAAGTCCGAGAATGGGTTTGCTTACAGTGGTGGTTGCGTGGCTGTACGATACTGTATCTCAAGAGTAATAGTGATAGGCTGACAACATTGCGGGAGTGCATTAGTTGAGAGTGTGGTAAGCAATAGGATGAAAGGCGCAAGTTAGTCATTTTCGTGCAGTTCTCGGAGCGCTTTCTCCCTCCGTGCATCTCGTAACTTTGCCTCCTCCCTATTTCTTGCAGCGCGTGCAACGGACTAGATGGGAACGAGTGAACAAAAGGGGACTAATCAGGCCAGCGAATCAGGCATACCTCCTTGTGTAAGCACTTGCTCAGCTCACGCTTCACTTGATTGCATCCACCAGTCCACTTGGCCCAGACGTCGGCATGACAGAGTTGGAGAGCATCGAAGAATTCCCTGCACGCTACACTTGACTGGTGAGATGGGACGTTCCTCGAAGGGAACCGAGATGATATTCACCGATACTCTTTTCGGAAGATTGTGGGTGCATGTCAACCCGCTTGTGGGTAAAGTCGGACCGGGTCAATCGGAGGGTCCGCCTCATCATTGGCATCACTGCCTCATCACTACCCAACTCGCTATATATCTCGTTCCTGCCTTTGTAACGAATTCCGACTCCCCCCCTTGTCTCTTCCCGTCAACCATGTCCAGCTTCGTCCCTTCCCCAGCTGATGCGACCTCTATCGCCACCATCCGCACACTCGCTGCGGATGTTGTCGGAAAAGCAAACTCAGGTCATCCGGGTCAGTCTAGATGTCGAGATACCGATCCGAAGCTCTGCTGATCTGTCTGGGCCTTCTAGGTGCACCGATGGGAATGGCCCCTGTAACCCAGGTCCTCTTCACTCGGTCGGTATATGCTATCGTGCCAAGCTCCTCCTCTTCATATACGTCTTGGTATTAGTTTTTTCAACGCCAACCCAAAGAGTTCAAAGTGGTTCAACCGTGATCGTTTTGTCCTTTCCAACGGGTATGACTTCTTTCACTTTGATACTTCGCACGGATGTCTAATTATTCCTTTATCTTATCTCCAGTCACGCGTAGGCCTACTCATTGCTCGCGCTCGTATAAGAAGGCTCATCATGAACAGCTGTGCTCTTCTATACATCGTTCTTCATCTCTCGGGCTATAAGCTCTCTCTCGACGATCTCAAGGCATTCCGTCAGATTGACTCTCTGACTCCTGGGCACCCCGAGGCTCGTCACACTGACGGTCAGGAGCATTGATCACTATCACGAATTACGCCCCCATCCTTAGTATATCTTCCAGGTGTCGAGGTCACCACAGGACCTCTCGGTCAGGGTATTTCTAATGCTGTTGGGTTGGCGATCGCACAGGCCCATCTTGGGGCTACTTACAACAGAGATGGCTTCGACCTCCTCAACAACTACACATATGGTTGGTGTACAGAAAATGAATGGACTTCCCCTGACTCCTTGCCGAATAGTATTCCTTGGGGATGGCTGCTTGATGGAAGGTATCTCTAGTGAGGCGAGCAGTCTTGCGGGACATCTGCAACTCGGAAACCTTATTGCCGTAAGTTCTTCCATTTGATCTAAAACTCTTTCTAACCTTTTTTCTAGATCTGGGATGACAACCGTTCGTTGCGGTCCTTCTGTCGTCTCAAATCGTACTGAAGTGTGATCATGTGATCTCTAGATATTTCCATCGACGGTAGCACTGCCGTTGCCTTCACTGAAAACGTTGAGCAGCGTTACCTTGCATATGGCTGGCAGGTCCTGCACGTCAAAGACGGTGACCAGTAAATCACACGGTATATATCCGGCTTACTTGCTCTAATTCGGCTGCAGTGACTTGGAGGCCATTTACAACGCGATCGCCGAGGCACGCCGCGAGAAGAACAAGCCTACGCTCATCCGTCTGACCACCACAATTGGATACGGTTCAAAGGAGCAGGGCACCCATGGTGTCCATGGCGCTCGTGAGTACTTTATATACCTGTCACGCGCCTAGTCACTTAATATCCACGTAGCCTTGAAGGCTGACGACATTGTGGCACTCAAGACAAAGGTCGGATTTAACCCAGATGCCGCCTTCCAAATTCCAGATGAGGTCTATGCAGCCTGGTCAGTAATTGGCAAGCGTGGGGCCGCGCTCGAGGAACAATGGCGCTCTCTTCTTAGTTCTTATGCAAAGAGCTATCCCAATGAGCACGCCGAACTCACGCGCCGGATCTCCGGCAAGCTCCCTGCTGGCTGGGAGAAGTCGCTTCCGGTGTATAAGTCAAGTGACCCAGCGCAGGCTTCCCGCAAGCTGTCCGAAATTGCGCTCACTGCGCTCACCCCGGCTCTCCCGGATCTCCTTGGCGGCTCTGCTGACTTGACGGGCAGCAACTTGACCAAGGTCAAGGGCTCGACCGACTTCCAGCCCCCGAGCACAGGACTCGGAAGCTACAAGGGCACTTACATTCGCTATGGTGTCCGCGAGCACGGAATGGGTGCAATTGCCAATGGCCTCGCTGCCTATGGGGGTATCATACCGTTTATCGGGACCTTCCTCAACTTTGTGTCGTACGCCGCTGGCGCAGTGCGCCTGTCTGCTCTTTCTAGGCATCAAGTCATCTGGGTCGGTGCGTACATCTCTTTATGCATAACGATGATATCGGCGAATAATAACATATCGGCCCTCAGCCACTCACGACTCCATCGGTCTTGGCGAGGACGGCCCTACCCACCAGCCCGTCGAAACGGCAGCCCACTTCCGCGCGACGCCCAATGTCGCATTCTGGCGTCCTGCGGATGGCAACGAGACCTCCGCCGCTTACCTCGTCGCGATCCGGTCGACCGAGACCCCATCGATCCTTTCACTTTCCCGACAGAACCTGCCTAACCTCGAGAACTCGACCATCGAACATGCCGCAAAGGGCGGGTACGTCGTGCATGAGGAGCAGGGCGAGGACTTGACCATCGTGGCAACCGGCTCGGAGGTCAGCATCGCGCTCGAGGCGGCCAGTAAGCTCAGGTCGCAGGGCATCAAGACACGCGTCGTATCGTTGCCCTGCTGGCTCGTATTTGATCAGCAGCCGCAGGAATATCGACTCAGCGTGCTGCGCAGCGGCGCGCCGATCCTGTCGCTCGAGGCGCTCTCGGTAAGAGGTTGCCACGGTATCTAAACGTATGAGGCTGCTGACGAAGGCGCTCACAGACCACCGGTTGGGCGAAATACAGCCACGAGCAATATGGTCTGCCTGCCTGGGGTGCATCTGGCCCCTACAAACAGGTATACGAGAAGTTCGGTATAACTGGCAGCAGTATGTTCTCTTCCAAGTTCCAAGTGGGTTGAATCTCACTATTCCACAGACATCGCTCTCGTTGGAAAGAAGGTCGTTGACTTCTACAAGGCAAAGGGTGGTGAGGTAGTGTCCCCCTTGGTCAAGGCTCTCTAGGTATTAGATTTTCTGCAATGGGTTACGAAGAAGAATAGATCAAAAGATAAGGTACAGACTTTAGTGTGTGTTGTTTGTTGTACTTGACAGGAGCGTCATCGATGAAATGTATGTATTTGGAAAGTCTTGGGATGATTGTTGAGCAACGCTTCGCTGTCATATCATATCTTTATACGTGGTGTAGAGGTTGCTAGAGAGATGGTAATCTGCTCGTGCCTGCCCGTCGCCTCCTGGCAAGCTCGCCAATCTCTGTTATTGCGAGCGGGTATGACGAGCGATCTTAGTGGCTTCCATTGAGGAGAGGCTCCGTGCAAGACTGTTATAGCGCGCCGTTACACCCCGAGTTGGTTACAAGTCCACCTGTGGGTCCGTTCTCATTTTTGTCGTTCGGATCGGCGCTATCGGGGTCGCTCCTTTTTGGATGAGCCGCTTGCAAGTGGACCACCGGGTGCTATTCCTGGCACTGTTGCTGTTGCCATTGACGAGATGCCGTGGCAGACGGATGGTGAACGAACGTCACAGTAATGAGTCGGGACCTTTGTGCATCGCTTGCTATCCACGTGCTCTTTCTCAGCGCCGTTCTTTCCCGTTTTCGGTTTGAGCACCAGTCCGAACTTTCACGCGATATGGTAATGAGAATATCTGGTGGTCACTGGGCCCTCCTGATTGCGATACTTCTGTTTCGATTGCGGTATGCACTGTTGCTATCCACATTTCTAAGGGGGCTAGGCGGGTGTCTAGGGACTAGGGACCAGGCCAAATATTACGAAACATCACGCGGTTTCAACCAGCTACTTCTTGGCGACATTGATAGTGTCCCAAACGTGCCGTTCCTGGTCCTCTTTGACAACCTCAAGAACGTGAGGCTTCAAATACCGAACGTCCTACCAAACGGGTAGAATATAAGCCGCTCGTCGGGGGTGGGAGGATGTATGAGCTAGGACATACCTCCTCGGGCTTGGTCCATTCAGACTGTGGGAGGTCCTTGTGAAGAACACTAGCATGGGAAGCGCGCTTGAATCGGTACGCGCGGTCGTAAGCTTCACGGGGCGTCAAGCGGGAAAGTGCCTGTGGTGACATGACACGTCGTGGTTCAGGAAATCCTCCGAACAAAAACACAAATCCAAGGTCAGCGTACCCTTTGCACATCTGGACGCTCCTCTACGACTGTATGAAAAATAATATTGTGAGCTTTGACTATCTCACACCCCGCACCACCACAGCACTGGCGGTGCGCGGAGTTTGGTGGTGGGATTGGGACGCACGGAGGTCATCGTAGACAAGGCCAACTTTGCGATAGCCGGAGAGGTTGGCGTACCATGTGGCGACGGGCTTGAGCCATTTAGAAAGTGTGCGAGAGGAACGCACGTAGGGAGCGAGAGACGGGCCAAGAGGACCAGACATTTGTTTCTTTTCAAGTAGTGAAGGACGAACCGGAGCGGGCCGGGACAAACTGCAACAGACCGGAGTTATTTGCGCGTATTTTGGGGGCCCGTGGGTAAAAAAGGCATGCAGCCTGCGGCTATCTCCGGATTAAGCAGATAGAGATCTGAGTTGCTGATGAAGTTTGCTCTTAAAATCTGCGCGGTCCTCCTCGCATCTACTCATCTCTCTTTTCTTCCCTTTTGTCAACCCCAACAGCAAGAACATCAATCATCCATCATGTCCGTTAACGAGCGTACATATATCATGGTCAAGGTTCGATCGCCTTGCCCACCATCACTCACTCACAGATCTACTGACGACGAGGACCATCTCGGTCATCTCGCCTCATCGTAGCCCGACGGTGTCCAGCGAGGTCTAGTCGGCGACATCATCGGCCGCTTCGAGAAGCGTGGTTTCAAACTCATCGCTCTCAAGCTCGTTCACGCTACCCCCGAACATCTCGAGAAGCGTGAGCCCGAGTCCTAGCATACAAGCGGCGTCCAAAACTCATGCATCTGGCCTCCCCCTTCCTCTACAGATTACGCAGATTTGAACGGCAAGCCATTCTTCCCCGGCCTTATCAAGTACATGGCTTCGGGTCCTGTTGTCGGTATGGTCTGGCAAGGTCTCGACGCAGTCAAGACGGGCCGTGCGATGCTCGGCGCAACCAACCCGCTGGCCTCTTCCCCTGGTCTGTTACTCTCTCTTAATTCTGGCTGATCTTTAGTCTAAATACGAGGATGCGCTGCGCATCAAAATTATAGGCACTATCCGTGGCGACTTTGCCCTCGCCGTCGGCCGCAACATCTGCCACGGTTCCGACTCGGTTGAGAACGCTGAGAAAGAAATCAAACTGTAGGTCTTTCCTTCTCTCTTTTTCAGTGCGCACGACGCTGATCCATATTGTGCATCCCTTCTTTTCCTCTGCAGCTGGTTCCCGGAGGGCGTTGTTCAGTACGAGGCTACGCTCGCCTCCTGGATCTTCGAATAGACGAGAAGTATTAGAGCATCGCACAGACGATATGTTTTTCCATGCGGAAGCAGTTTCGCGAGAAATTGTAGAGGACACAAAAACATGAAAAAAAAACTTCCTTCACAGCACGTTGCACGGGGGCGTGCCCCCATACCTTACTCTTTACCTGGGAAAAATTGCACAGCAAGCACTTCGAGAAGAGGTCTGTCCTCTGATGCGAATAAAATGGGACCTTGGCTAGACTCGTGCGTATGCGGGATTCAGTTCTTACACGTCAGGGCTAGATCCTCTTCGATCTCATTCTTGCGAAGTGCGCGTAATAAAGAAGACTGGGATTGTACCGCGTGAGAGAGACACCAGATAACTATTACGCACGTTCCTGTGCGCCCAACGGACGCACTTGAACACGAGCGATCTTTTCTCACTAGGAGTCGACTTCGTCGATGGAAACTTTGCTTGTTTGGAGCTGCGAGAATTGTTCATATTATTTGTGCATGTTACAGTTTGTTGCGTTCGTGAGAGTTCTGCAAGCGTCAAGACTCTTGTCGGACTCCATTTCGAGCACCGTCACTTCTGTATTCATGAACCGTGATTATCATTCGTTCAATGCGTCTATCGAACAGATCTTAATCGTGGAACCAGACGAAGAGCAAAGATGTCCGCTGCGGGCCGGTCGCTCCTACAACGTCCTCAACCAACTCGGCCGGTGGGAATCCAAGGTTGCACTGTTGCACCGCATGACCTTCGTTAAAGTACGTCCCAACTTCGGCAACATTGGTGTGGGCCCCCTATCTCCTCCAATCAGTTGCGGCTCCTCGTCCACTGGGGCCATGCCTCTGGCCTGTGCTTGTCTTTACCGCCATTAGACCCGAGGCCATCGTCTTCGGCTGTTACGGCACAGATATGTGCACCAACCATAGCCACTGAGACAGCGACACAACCCGTGCCAACTACCACACCACTCTAGTCTTGCCCGCAACCGCCCCCTGCATCACACACCGACCTCCGTGCTACCATCCTGCGGCATGCAGCATGACCCTACCATCAAGGGTGAGTCCTCCGTATATTTGCCAACAGTCATACTCCACAATCCCAAGGTCTCCACGAACCGGTGCCGCTTGCGTCCGCCTCAGTGCCACCCTCCATGGCATGCAACCCGAACCTACTGTAGAGAACACGTCAGCTCGCATCGGGTGAGGTATGCCGGCCTCATACTCGGCAATCCCAAGGTCACCACGAACGGGCTGCGGTCCTGGCTGCCCCTGCATCCACATCCGCCTCGATACCATCGTCCGCGACAGGCAATTCTGACCCTACTATCAAGGGCGTGTCCTCCTCCATCTAGGTGAGGCCACCTACGCTGACCTCACGCTCCACGATCCTGCCCTCTCATGGAGACCCCAGAGATGACGTGCTGGTTGGTGAGTACTTACTATTTTTTACGAGTCCAATCAGTGCCCTTTACTACTTTTCTGGCTTTCCTTCAAGTAGGTCTCCACGGCGCACCCATAACAACGAAAATGGCTTCAGCCACGGCGGGCACACTGACACAGGCCGCAAACGATGGCAACGAAAACTGCAGTGGTGATGAGGGAGGGCACTCCAACAACGCAATGCAACTGCGAGCCATGAGCACTCCCTAAACATAACACCGTTCAACCATGACGACGACGGTGGCGGTGGCAGCAGGGTGACAACGACAATGATGGGACGACAACGCGGCGAAAATGGGACAACGATAATTACAACGACGACAACGATGGAGGCGGCGGCAATTGAAATACTATACCAGTAACTACGTTCCTTTGTAAACTACTTGTGAATCTTCGCAATGAATGGATCTTGTCCGTGTTTTGTGAAATGTGATGATTAGTATCCCTAGGAAAATTCTGCTAGCACCAAGTCTCTCAAACCAAGCTCGAAGGTGCATGGAGTGCAATGCCCACGTTCAGGTGGGACTGGCGCCCAATAAGCGCCGGTAGACCGAAATCTGCTCAGAGCCTGCCGGACCCTAATCCGGGTATGGGTGCTTACATTTCCGTGACTCAGAGCCCTTAGCTCTGTCGACCGTCGAAGGTGCGAACCAGTTCGGTGAGCGAGTCAGGACTTTGCAGAGATCGCAATATGATGCGGTGACTCCCTGGCTTAGGCCTTCAAATGGTCAACCAGCTTTGACCACGTATTCGAGCAGCCCTTGTGACAGCGCCAGCGCGAAGCGGACCAATGGGCGTGAATGCGGTCTGGGACATCGAGCCCGACCTCAACTCCCCTCCCCTGAATTCGCACCCGTACGCGGCGATGCGCCATCCAGGCGCTTGTGCGAGGAGCGGGAGAGCCCGATATGGGGCATATGTCAAGTGGTCGTTGGTTGGGAAAGGATGGGAAGGGAAATAGAACAATATCTCGACAGCTTTGATTGCACCAATAGCGGGGACAATACTCGAGAGAATCAAATCTTTGTATCAGGAGTTATGCACCACATCTCGTGAAAAGAGACCAGTTTTGGTGAAGATACAATGACAATGCAGAGCGAGTACATCGTACACGTTAGTTATACATGGCTCAATAATACAATCACTCCGTCCTTGTGGTGTCCCTCAACGCCGGTAAGGAGACCCGCTCGTACTAGTTCCCAAAATCGTTTAAATCAACGATCTCTTCTATGCATGGTCTTCGACCGACGACTCATATGGCACTGAAAGTTCGATGAGGTATTATACAAACAGACGCGATAATAAACGAACCAATATCTGTAGCCATAATAAAGGCAGCAAATAGCTCGATAGAATGTTCTTGGAAAGATGTTGTAAGGTATTGTTGAATGTTCGAGTCAATATTCGCATGTCGATAGTGCAGCTCCGCGTGGGTTAGAGCCGATTCAGGTGACACGCTCGAGAGACGAATGAAAGTCGCATGCTTCAGGATAAGGATGACAGCTTCGAAAAACGTTAAATACACTCTAAAAATAATTAAGTGAAATACCAAGGATCAAATGGTGACCACTAAGACCGGTGCTAGTAAGCTAGAGAGAAATATCATAAGTCATAGAGACAGATGACTGTGATACAAAGATAACACATTTTGAATGGTAGGCAGTGACATAACCTGCACTATCTTAAAAGGGGTGAGACTTTTGCTTAGTGACCGTGCGGAGGACACTTACGAACTGGAGAACCAAAGATACATAACATTAGCAAGCTTGAAAGGAGAGAGCACGCGCACGGGCTAGTAGGCCAGTGGTGAGTATGGAAAGCCAAGGACAAACATCATCGTTGGCAGCCGCTCACATTCTGAACACCCAGACAGGCATCGTCAGCAAACTTTAAACGTAGAGACGTACCGCAACCACTCACCAACTGGAAAGCCGAGGACAGGCGTCGTCAGCAGGCTTGAAACGCAGCGAGCCACCGCAGCCACTCACCAACTGGAGAGCCGAGGACAGGCGTCGTCAGCAGGCTTGAAACGCAGCGAGCCACGGCAGCCACTCACGGACTGGAGAGCCGAGGACAGGCGTCGTCAGCAGGCTTGAAACGCAGCGAGCCACGGCAGCCACTCACGGACTGGAGAGCCGAGGACAGGCGTCATCAGCAGGCTTGAAACGCAGCGAGCCACCGCAGCCACTCACTTCCTGGAGAGCCGAGGACAGGCGTCGTCAGCAGGTTTGAAACGCGGCGAGCCACGGCAGCCACTCACTTCCTGGAGAGCCGAGGACAGGCGTCGTCAGCAGGCTTGAAACGCAGCGAGCCACGGCAGCCACTCACCAACTGGAGAGCCGAGGACAGGCGTCGTCAGCAGGCTTGAAACGCAGCGAGCCACCGCAGCCACTCACCAACTGGAGAGCCGAGGACAGGCGTCGTCAGCAGGCTTGAAACGCAGCGAGCCACGGCAGCCACTCACCAACTGGAGAGCCGAGGACAGGCGTCGTCAGCAGGCTTGAAACGCAGCGAGCCACCGCGGCCACTCACGGACTGGAGAGCCGAGGACAGGCGTCGTCAGCAGGCTTGAAACGCAGCGAGCCACCGCGGCCACTCACGGACTGGAGAGCCGAGGACAGGCGTCGTCAGCAGGCTTGAAACGCGGCGAGCCACGGCAGCCACTCACGGACTGGAGAGCCGAGGACAGGCGTCGTCAGCAGGCTTGAAACGCGGCGAGCCACCGCAGCCACTCACTTCCTGGAGAGCCGAGGACAGGCGTCATCAGCAGGCTTGAAACGCAGCGAGCCACGGCAGCCACTCACCAACTGGAGAGCCGAGGACAGGCGTCGTCAGCAGGCTTGAAACGCAGCGAGCCACGGCAGCCACTCACTTCCTGGAGAGCCGAGAACAGGCGTCGTCAGCAGGCTTGAAACGCAGCGAGCCACCGCGGCCACTCACGGACTGGAGAGCCGAGGACAGGCGTCGTCAGCAGGCTTGAAACGCGGCGAGCCACGGCAGCCACTCACGGACTGGAGAGCCGAGGACAGGCGTCGTCAGCAGGCTTGAAACGCGGCGAGCCACCGCAGCCACTCACTTCCTGGAGAGCCGAGGACAGGCGTCATCAGCAGGCTTGAAACGCAGCGAGCCACGGCAGCCACTCACCAACTGGAGAGCCGAGGACAGGCGTCGTCAGCAGGCTTGAAACGCAGCGAGCCACGGCAGCCACTCACTTCCTGGAGAGCCGAGGACAGGCGTCGTCAGCAGGCTTGAAACGCAGCGAGCCACGGCAGCCACTCACGGACTGGAGAGCCGAGGACAGGCGTCATCAGCAGGCTTGAAACGCAGCGAGCCACCGCAGCCACTCACGAACTGGAGAGCCGAGGACAGGCGTCGTCAGCAGGTTTGAAACGCGGCGAGCCACGGCAGCCACTCACTTCCTGGAGAGCCGAGGACAGGCGTCGTCAGCAGGCTTGAAACGCAGCGAGCCACGGCAGCCACTCACCAACTGGAGAGCCGAGGACAGGCGTCGTCAGCAGGCTTGAAACGCAGCGAGCCACCGCGGCCACTCACGGACTGGAGAGCCGAGGACAGGCGTCGTCAGCAGGCTTGAAACGCAGCGAGCCACCGCGGCCACTCACGGACTGGAGAGCCGAGGACAGGCGTCGTCAGCAGGCTTGAAACGCGGCGAGCCACGGCAGCCACTCACGGACTGGAGAGCCGAGGACAGGCGTCGTCAGCAGGCTTGAAACGCGGCGAGCCACCGCAGCCACTCACTTCCTGGAGAGCCGAGGACAGGCGTCATCAGCAGGCTTGAAACGCAGCGAGCCACGGCAGCCACTCACCAACTGGAGAGCCGAGGACAGGCGTCGTCAGCAGGCTTGAAACGCAGCGAGCCACGGCAGCCACTCACTTCCTGGAGAGCCGAGGACAGGCGTCGTCAGCAGGCTTGAAACGCAGCGAGCCACGGCAGCCACTCACGGACTGGAGAGCCGAGGACAGGCGTCATCAGCAGGCTTGAAACGCAGCGAGCCACCGCAGCCACTCACCAACTGGAGAGCCGAGGACAGGCGTCGTCAGCAGGTTTGAAACGCGGCGAGCCACGGCAGCCACTCACTTCCTGGAGAGCCGAGGACAGGCGTCGTCAGCAGGCTTGAAACGCAGCGAGCCACGGCAGCCACTCACCAACTGGAGAGCCGAGGACAGGCGTCGTCAGCAGGCTTGAAACGCAGCGAGCCACCGCAGCCACTCACGAACTGGAGAGCCGAGGACAGGCGTCGTCAGCAGGCTTGAAACGCAGCGAGCCACGGCAGCCACTCACCAACTGGAGAGCCGAGGACAGGCGTCGTCAGCAGGCTTGAAACGCAGCGAGCCACCGCGGCCACTCACGGACTGGAGAGCCGAGGACAGGCGTCGTCAGCAGGCTTGAAACGCAGCGAGCCACCGCGGCCACTCACGGACTGGAGAGCCGAGGACAGGCGTCGTCAGCAGGCTTGAAACGCGGCGAGCCACGGCAGCCACTCACGGACTGGAGAGCCGAGGACAGGCGTCGTCAGCAGGCTTGAAACGCGGCGAGCCACCGCAGCCACTCACTTCCTGGAGAGCCGAGGACAGGCGTAATCAGCAGGCTTGAAACGCAGCGAGCCACGGCAGCCACTCACCAACTGGAGAGCCGAGGACAGGCGTCGTCAGCAGGCTTGAAACGCAGCGAGCCACGGCAGCCACTCACTTCCTGGAGAGCCGAGAACAGGCGTCGTCAGCAGGCTTGAAACGCAGCGAGCCACGGCAGCCACTCACGGACTGGAGAGCCGAGGACAGGCGTCGTCAGCAGGCTTGAAACGCAGCGAGCCACGGCAGCCACTCACGGACTGGAGAGCCGAGGACAGGCGTCGTCAGCAGGCTTGAAACGCAGCGAGCCACGGCAGCCACTCACTTCCTGGAGAGCCGAGGACAGGCGTCGTCAGCAGGCTTGAAACGCAGCGAGCCACGGCAGCCACTCACTTCCTGGAGAGCCGAGGACAGGCGTCGTCAGCAGGCTTGAAACGCGGCGAGCCACCGCAGCCACTCACCAACTGGAGAGCCGAGGACAGGCGTCGTCAGCAGGCTTGAAACGCAGCGAGCCACGGCAGCCACTCACTTCCTGGAGAGCCGAGGACAGGCGTCGTCAGCAGGCTTGAAACGCGGCGAGCCACCGCAGCCACTCACTTCCTGGAGAGCCGAGGACAGGCGTCATCAGCAGGCTTGAAACGCAGCGAGCCACGGCAGCCACTCACTTCCTGGAGAGCCGAGGACAGGCGTCGTCAGCAGGCTTGAAACGCGGCGAGCCACCGCAGCCACTCACCAACTGGAGAGCCGAGGACAGGCGTCGTCAGCAGGCTTGAAACGCAGCGAGCCACGGCAGCCACTCACTTCCTGGAGAGCCGAGGACAGGCGTCGTCAGCAGGCTTGAAACGCAGCGAGCCACCGCGGCCACTCACATACTGGATAGTAGAGCACGAACGTGGTTACGTCTGCAATCCGACAAGCGTGGATATAGCGTCACTCACCCACTAGGAGTTGGGCGACATCAGGTGTAATGTAGCACAAATTAAGACTCCGTGAACACTTACCCAGATGAATGGAAATGCAAAGAGACATTCCCGAACTATTCTCTCTGCACCTTCGACCTTGAACCTGGCACCGGAAAGGACGCTGCAATGTTCGTTGGGATCGTCGCTCACTTCTCCCGTTTTAACTGGCGCACTAACCGGTTCAAAGCCGTTTTAACACTCAAATTTAAATTACCCTTTTGCACGACTAAAAGCATTAACGCGACGGTATCCTCATTCAATGCTGTAGTTGTCTTCTCAATAAGATCATCGCAGCGGCTATTTTGCCTGTGCATTTCTGCCGAAGAACATCAGAATGTAACCCTCGCGTTCGACACTGAACCCACGTTCTAATCGCACAAATCCAACACCATCACCAAGGGGATGCAGGTAGTGCTCTTGAAATAGCTTCTCCGCCACTTCAGATACGTTGTCATTTGGGTTTCCATAGTCCTCCATATCGATTCCGACATTTAGCCGGAACTGGTCGTACTTCGTAAAAACAGCAATGACAGGGACTTGATATCATCGCGTTAAGCACAGTCACGAATGTTAGTAACGACGCACCATTTTTGTCTGGGCATATGTCCTTGAAAAATCTCAGATCGAGCCCTGGTCGTTGGTTGTCCATTGGGACGCAGTACCTAATATGTCCGTCAGTTGTCGTAATCGCGAACACTCGAGCGTCCGAACCATATTGCGTGCAGTTTGTCTCGCAGTCGCCTTTCTGCACACTTCCGTCGAATGAACTCCTGCAAGATCACGAGTTCCTCTTTACTGCCTGACTCTATTCCACAAGAGTCATGGAAGACGTATCCCCTATGATTGGAGAACACGAGTTGATCATCGATCGTGTGTTCGCCTCGCTGGCTGCATGTTTAGAGGGAATTGAAGAAAGGTGCTATTGTCACTAACATTCATGGACGGGCCAAGTTCAAACTGGTTGGCGTTAAAATCACACTCGCAAACAAAAAGGTTGAGCCACGTACCTCCGACTCAGAGTAGTCATCTCCCCGCCGGTAAACAACGGGACTCTCCGTTGTGTCACATACTCGTTGAAGGATTGACGTCTTCCCAGCATTTGCTCGTCCTATGATGAGGACTCGGAACTGGATCTTTGGAAGTCGACGAGCCTGAGGGGATTGTTGCGTGGCCATTGGAGTAACGAAGCAAGAGTCGTTGATCGATTTGACCCCTTCTTCGATCGATCGTTCACACGGTTCACCTTCCTTATTTGACATCCCATGGTCTCAACCCGGTAAAACCCACAAGCTCCGCCTCATGTGTGACGTTGTGCGTCACGCCCCCCTCACTCTGCCGCTCCCTAGTTGGAACACCGAGACCGACGACAGTCTGCCTGCTCAAGACCATCACCACCGTCGTGGCCTGGCCATAAGTGGCTTCTCACTGAACGATCGAACCACGTGCCTATGCTACAGCCTCGTACGCACACACGCGTACATGCAAAGCAGACGAGGCAGGCCGGTATGTTACAGCCTCCAAACAGTCCGAGTACCACCTGCCCACGCAGACTCACGAGCGCGTGGACCCTACGGACGGCGTTCACGAGCCCCCCACGCGTGGACAGAATGGACGCCGAGGCCCTATGTCCGTCATTTGGCGTACGTCCACCTGCCCACCTTCTCCCGCCCCTTTCTGACAGGACATACTGAGGACAGAGCTTCGCGAAGATCCTACCGGCCGATACGACGCGACTCGTGGGCCTCCTGGATTTGGCCTGGCAATAGGTCGCTGGGCTGAAGGATGCGTTCGAGCGGCCCTTCCGCACGGGCACGGCGGGCGACGCGTGTATCTGCGTCTGCGTTTACTTTTGCTACCGCCTCAACCTCTGCACCCGCGCGACCTTTGATAGCAGCAGCAGACGGCGTGGGCAGACGAATGGGGATTGGGGTGGACGCTGTCTCTCCGCCCGCCCCCGAGGTTGATGGCGTTCTTGTTGCGGCGGCGGCGGCGGCGACAACTCGAGCTTTCCAAGCGGAGCAATTCCGGTGGGTCTGCGTTGCTATTCTGTGTCATACCCACCGACCTCTTGCGGGCACCGAGGTGCCTCTGCATGTGTATCGCGCTGCTACCCCCAGCTTTGTTCACGAGCATTGAAACTACCACTGCATATCAGCCGTCTCTTTTCTAAACCTGGACACGACGTCGCTTTGATCGCGAGAATAGTGACGCTCCCACAGGTTCGCAGCTGAGCTAAAGACCGCGGAAGCAGACCTCATCTCCCATCACATTTCCGTTCTTATTTATTTCACCCCAGGCAGCGGCGTTCCTAATAACCCGACTACAACTATAAAGAAGTCCAACCTGCTTTATACGCGGTGCGTGTACGCTGGCCACGCCGACATTCGCATCGCGCTCTTTTTCCCGTGTTCCGGGCTCTGGAAGCCGTTTCTGCTGCAAATCATCGAAGACGAAATCGATCATGTCGCGGACGCACATGTTAAACCGCACTGGCGTCCTCTCGTGAGACGACCACTGCATTCAAGGGCCAGGCCCTCGACAAGCGTGTCATGTCGTTCGCAAGGCTTCAGTGCTCTGCTACCATGCCAAATTCAACCAGCTGACCACCTCGTCACTCAAACATTGGAGCAAGGTGGAAGAGGGCCGTACAGTGCCCCCCAAAAAAACATGCTTGATTGATTTGATACAAGGATACGCTTCCCTGGTTATGAACCTTACATATTCCCTCTTCCTGTCACAGCTTCTTGCGGGGCTAATTCAATGGGATGCATGGTTTAGCGTTACCCTGGCAAGAATGGCGAAGGTAGTGATAATACAAAGAGAATATTGCAATGCCATACGTAGCATTGAGTATATCTAAATAATGTTCGTTGAATAGAAATTGTTTTCGAACGCATCTTACATGTGCATTCATGGCAGCTTGGTTCGCCGCACCATAAGGTCTTTTACTACAGTGGCAACGTACTCGTGTTATTTTTTATTTTTTATTTGTAAATCTCGCAAAGTTGGGGAAATGGCTCCCTGCCGGTTCGTGCCATGCCATGGTACGTCAGGCCGTCAGGGTTTGCGCTGTGCATCGGGTCACTCACGTGGTCTCAGTTTTTTGTCTCAAGTTGTCTGCAAAACGTCGGAAAGCTATACGAAAATGAAAATGTTCGAATGAGCATGATGCTACTAAACTCCCGAGGCTCTACATGGCCCCAGAGTAAACAACCGAGGGAAACGAGATGGAAACAATCACACTACATGATCGTCGACAAAGAGCAGCGTGGACATGAAACCATCACCATCACTCACCGCAACACGGCGGACCCGGATGGATGAAGGCCCGGGTGAGACGATGAGCACCGGGAGGGGGTGGACAAAAGAAGAGCTGCACGTTGCATGATATTGTCATGGTGGCTTCCAACAGCTACGGACGAGGACAGGGGACGTAAACTGGACACGTTGACAACGCGAGCAAGTGGGGAAAGAGCGACAAGGGAAACGGGGGAGGAGAAGGGATGGGCGATAAGGTGTATGAGTTGGAAGTGGCGTGACAATGCAGGCCGCGCAAAAACGAGTTTGGAAAATCGGTACCGTGTCGAAAGTGCTCCCGAAATGTTGGGTCTTCGTATTGTCAAGGCCAACGTGCAAGCGTACATAACTGTAGTTCTCTTGTTAGAGTTTTCGGTAACTCGTGGAAGTTGATCGGCTGTAGAGGCTGAACACGTGTTCGAGAGCTCGAAGGGAAAAGAAACTTACGAGACGGGCCTCTGACGATGCTTGTCGATTGGGGCGGTGTCTGACGTGACAGTTGCATGGCAACCCTCGCATCTGAGAGGCCCTCTTCCATGCCTTGCCCACTCCTGCCGACACGCCGCCTTGGATCGCATGTACTTTATTACCGAACCAAGTAGTCCCTCTGCCTTCCAGTGCGAGCCACAGAGGGTGAGCGGAGGACAGGCATCCTCGAGTGATTGGCCTTGTAGAAGAAATTTGCATTCAGGGATCCGGCGATGCGGGAATTGTTACGCAGTTGCAGCCTCCTGCGCACGATGTGGGTTTCCCTGGACCTTGTAGTCAGCGTCCGAAATCACCCGTCCGACTTCGTCACGAATTACCAGGCGCGTCTTCGGCGGGTAGTCGCCGGGTGGAATACTGTCTCCTTGCTCGCGCCTGTAGTCTCGAAGTATCCAGAGGACCGACTTGGGATAGTCGCCGCGGGACTTGGGTTGTAAGACCGGATCTCCCGGGCGTAGTGATAAGGGGCTCTTGGCATTGAGCAGTGTTCCTTGTGTTGCTAAATAATGAGAATAGTGTACCAAAGGAAAGCAAAGAAAAACGCACGTAATAGCGCACTTTTCTGTTGACGATTGAAGAGCCAGTCGGGAGCCCTCAACTGACTGTCGAGCGCGCCTGATAAACTTCCCACTGCCCTTGCTGTCCAGCAACATTTTGAGGGTCATGAGCTGTTTTTCGCTTGTTCCTCTAACGTGGCCGACGTGTTTTGCATGATTTCCGCTCGTAAGGGCGATAAAGGCCCAAGGGGAGTTCGAAGTCGGAGAGAGGTTCCACCACCAGAGAGGGGAAGAGGAAGAGGAAGCAACCAGAGCTGCAAAGGCGACAACGAGAGAAAGAGCGAGCAAGAAACAAGGCCTAGAACAATTGGGCAAGAATCATGGACAATCGCTCTCATGCTCTGAGATAAAGAGGGAAGTTATTCAGTAAGGAAGGCAGCGGTTTAAATGCGGGAGAAGCCAGTAGACAAAACCAGACCAAGTAGGTGGGGGAAAGAGAGAACGAGCTTAGCATAGGAGAGAACGAGGTGGCGAAGCGAGCAAGACAAACAAAGAACAGAACTTGGAGCACGCCATGGATACCATAGCTCTGGCCAGCATCATGACCGACGACAGCACAGGTGCTTTGACCGACGAGTGGAGCAAGTTGGACACAACGAAATAAATTGGTAATTTACTAATGGTAGGAACGACGCGATGAAGACGTGGGTGCGACGAACAAAGACGACATGGGGACGCACACCGGCCTATCTATGAGCGGCCTAAGAGCCGTTCGCGAAGGTGGCTGCGGAGATGAGCTCCCATCGTTATTCCGTCACGTCACACTGACGCGTGTTTTCGGAAAGGATGAATTACAGAAACGTAGGTTAGGCGTTTGTGTGTCAGCGGCAATCTAGATTCTTATGTGCCAAGCATTGAAAGCAGACGGAAATCGTACTTCAACACGCGCAACAAACGGCGTACGTAGAAGAAATAGCATCGTATTTGGTCACTACTAATATCGATCGCTCCAATGGAATTGATTATTGCTACACAAAGAATTTGCACGATGAGAGAGAGAAATAAAGGACAGACACAAACACAGTTGGGAGGAGCGGACAAGAAACAAAACCCAAAAAGTGAGAGAAGATTGACGCCAAAGTGTGGCGCGCCATTATGCAAGTAGGAATGAAAAAAAAAAAAATTTGAGAGAAACCCCATCAAAGCAGCAAAGGTATTGTTTGAGAATTTCAACACGAGGAAAGAAACAATATATAAATAAATAAATACCGGAGCGGCAACGGAGACGGCGGGGATTACTTGCGTGGTAGAGTTACAACGATTTGCGTGCGTGGCGGAGGCTATCGAGTGAAAGGGCGAGACGAGAAGCTGGGAGCAATTAGCGGCGACCGGGCCAAAGCTGCCCGTGACGGGGTACATTGAAGCTGCAAGTGAAAAGGAACTCCTTGTCTATGCGCGCGATGCATAGTGGCGCCCCACCTCCCGTTCTCGCCCCCGTTCGTCCCTAAGTGCTTAGACTAGGGACGAACGAAGAAGCAGCCTTTCCCGAGAACGGCAAACAAGGCGCCACTATGCCGCAACGGCTGGGCGATGATGATGGGGCATCATCGTCCAGTCGTTGCAGCCAGTAGATAAGCGAGTTCCTTTTCACTGGCGGCATCAAGGTGCCTCGCACGTGCCTTGAGACGGACTGGTGAAAAGAAAGGAAGGGACATGTCAACTATGGCAACGGTCGGAAGGAGAAAACCGGGATACGCACGATTACGGTCGAGGCTCAGCATCACGACCTTTGCCGCACCTTTAGTTCTCTCGTTCAACTGCTCAACTTTGAGCAACGAAGACCGGTCGACCCAGTGTTCGTCTTGCCATATCGCCGCCTTCAGGATCAGGTCGTCCATATTACGCTCCCAAGAGTCGGGGTCGTCAAAGTCGACAAGCTCGCTGCGCACGGTCAGTGAGGAAAGATAGTTGCCACGCGACGTTTGCACTTTGAGCGAATCAGCGTGCGAGCGTACGTGGCCAACGACGAAAGCAATCGCAGCTTTGGCGGCCTCGCCGAGCGGTGTTGGGTTCGAAGCAAGGCCGTCAAGCTCCATGATAGCAGGAAGGGGGACAACGACTGTCCAGCAGAGACTCTCAACGAGATTGTTGACCATAGCCAGAGAGGAGAGAAGAATGTTAGTATCCAAGACGAGGACGGTATATCCTGACACGAGCTGCAACCCGGCACGAGCGGCGACATTCCGCGCCGCCGCATAGGGAGGCCGTGATCGCCGAGGGCGCGAGTTTGTGGAGCCTGGTGACATCGAAGTCGACGATTGCAGAAGACCCCTGAGGTACCGGCGCCGAGCCTATATCACGAGGAAGCAACATAAGCTTTTCACAACTTCACACTCAACTACTGTGCCATACCTTCAACGCTTTGATTTCTTCTGGATCTTCGTCGTCGTCCTCGCTTCCGGACTCCGAGAGGGTGTCGGTGGTATCGTCCTCGACGTCCATCAACTCGTCGCCCTCAACGTCGACCCAGCGTCGGCCCAGCTTCCTGCGCTCCTCCTCTTCGCGGGCTTGGCGATCTTCTTCTTCCCACACGCGCGCCTTCTCCGCGAGCATTCCGTCAACCCACCACGACCTCTTTCCGTCCCATACAAATCCGGGGACGATCTTGGCAATCCTCGTGCTGGCCCAAACGGTACGCCGCCATGCGAGGGTGGCCCGGGTGGCCCGGCTAGCCTTTTCATTGTCGTCGTCGTCCTCCCACGTGCCGTCGACGGATTCTGCGTCGCACGTGTCCAACATCTCCATCTCCATGAGACGACTGTCGTTTCCCTCCCAGCACCCGCGCTCGAAGACTCGCCCGACCCATGCCATCCCGCGCATAGCCCAGTCCTCCAGCAACACGCTATTTTTATCGAGCTTATCGTTCTGTAAGTGGGCTGACTGTACGTGTGGTGCACGTGTGAGGAACGCGGCCAAGTCTGTCCAAGGGATGGCACGCTCGAGGGCGGAAAGGCCCTCTGGATGGCGAAGGATCGTCTGAAGAAACATGAGGAGGATGGTCACATACGGATTCGGTACATCCCGCGTGCTCCGGAGAGCGTGAGCTAGCATGCCGAACGTGAGGTCCTGGGCCATCTTGAATGAGGGAGACGGTTCTAACGACGACATAGCGTCGGAAAGTGCTGGAGAAATTTGAATGGCGGAGAGGCCTTGGGGGTTTGAAGCGTCCACATCGCTGCTACGTCTCCGTTCCTCACCATCGACTTCCATACGCTCATCCGTCTGCGCCTTCTTCGCAAGTTTCACCTTGGTCGCGGCAGCGATGGCCGCAGGATTGCGATCTTGGCCAAGCACGCCGGAACGCCGCAGGAAGCCTTGTGGGCGACCGTACTCGAGAAGAGCGCCGATGTTGACCGCGGCCATCATGGCCCATTCCCGCCCTTCGGGCTCTTCTATACGAAGACGTTCAACAAGACGCGCGAGGGTAGACGAAAAGTCGTCGAGTTGGATATTTGTAAAGAGCATTCCGTGCAAAAGTACGAAAAGCTCTGGTGCTCGCGCGTCGGGGGCCGAGCGGCGTGCCTGTGCTGTCTGGGACCACAGAGGCAGGACAGATTCGCGAGCCGTCTCGAACGGTCGGATGGCAATCATACTATGAAAAAAAGGAAGGGGGCTGATTAATAACGGGGCCCGGGGGTAAATTAATAAATACGTTACCTCTTAACAAAGTGGTAGACACCACGTAGCTCCTCGCCTTCTGCCTCGCGGCTGAGAAGCCCCAAATGGTGGTGCAGCTTGCCATGTCCGGGGGTACCTGCGACACCCTCAGCATACCAATCACGGGCAACCCTCCGCCAGCGATCTTTCTCCGGCTCAAGCTCCATGAGTCTTGCCGCGACAATACCCACGCTCGGACTAGGCGAATCGGGGCGCGCAGGGTGTTTTTCGCTGCCGGTGCTCATCGTGCGGGAATGGGATAACGTGGATCCATCGGGTGAGGCACGAAGCCTGCTGCGCACAGCAGCAGCTGTTAATGTCCGCGAAGGACGCAGCGGGGCGGGGACCATCGTGGCAATTACGATACGATAGCGAGCGAGGTCACCAAGAGCTTCCAACCAACCCGGCCGATAGTCCTTAAACGTTTCCCTCTCGAGAAGGGCGGTGTAGAAGGTGTATGCGTAATATATGAATTCTTGAAGATATTCCAACGCAATCCTCGAGTTGAGAGAGTACCGCCGTAAGTTCTCGAGGAGGCGGTAGAAACAGTTTGTCCAGAGGCGAATGATGATGTTGTATTTCTCGGGTATATTGCGCAATGACGCGGGGACACCTGGCGCTAGCGAGATCTCCAACAGGCGGAGCATCAGCTCGGAAAGCCTGCAACCATTTTTGTGAGTTCGTGTAGCTTAAATAGAGGGGCAAATAAAGAAGCGTACTGCTTGTGATCCTCGGTCGCTTTCTTCCATCGTGCCTTCTCTACGTCCTCGGATCCCATGGACGGGCCACCCTTGATGACAATCCGGCTCTCATCTTGCGGTTCACCCGAATCGGCGAGGATCTTTGACTCGAGGGCCGAGATGTCGCGATAAAGCTTCTTGAGCTGGGCGGAGAAAGCACTCGTCTTGGATTCCTCGCGGGGTTTGTTGTCGAAGATGGAGGATGGCGCAGATGAGCCATCTGTGGTGCTGGAGGAGAGGGTGAAATTGGAGGAGACGATAGAATTTGCGTATGAAGAAACGGAGGACACGGAAGCATAGTCGCCAGAATGCTTCGGCGCCGGTTTCCGTGCCTGTGCTGCGGAGAAGGCGACGGCGTCGTGCTTCCGGGGATCGAAGAGCTGCCGAGATTGAGCTGCATCCCGATTTCTGGAAGCATCGGCGGGAGGCCTCTGGGCATAGGAGCTCCCAGTAGACTCAGACATGGCCTCGGGCTCAGCGGTGCGGCGCATCGGGATGGGATCTTTATTGGGATTGTAAAGTTTGGCCTGATGCTTGTGAGGGAGCGCAGGTTTTTCGGAGGGGGATAGTGTCAGGATGCGAGTGAACTCGCTGGAGTCTGGCTCGACCCTAGATAAGAGGACCGGAGGTGTCTGCCCCGACGGGGGTTGCCTGCGGGGCGGTGAAGATTGGAGGTGCGGGGCGGGGACAGGGGGACGCTCTGTACGGTCCTTTCTATTATTGCTGTGAAGTAGTTAAAATGTGTGAGAAGGGTTCAAAAACAAGGTGGGGGGAAAGTTGGACTCGTCGAGGGGACGCACTTTGCTTGTTTCCGCTTGAGAGCGGTAATCTTGTCAGCGATGTCAGTGGGCATGGGGGCAGCGTCCCTCTCCCTGTGGTGCTTTGTAGCGTTCATTTGAGCAAAAAGCTAAGTTGGGAACGGGGTTGAGGATGAGGCTGAGGCTGACCGGGCTGCTTTCCTTGGACAGCCAACTTTTACACACTGCGCACCTTTCCGCAGCGACTGCGCATTTACATTCAGATCTTAGATCGACACATCCGTCACATTCGTCACATGGTCACATTGACTAGGACTACACCCACACCGGCACACTGCTGGGCCCTAGCACTACCACGCATGATGCCCTCCACTAACCAATATACTATTGCAGTATCATCTCCATCAGTAAAATGACTGGATGTGATTCGGGCGAAAACATCACTCACTCGCTTCCAGTGCAAAAAGTTGACGCGTCAGACGCCAACCATGTTATCACACCTCGTAATTCGTCAGGCCTTCCGATCCGTCCCAACGGATTCAGTTTCGACCACCTGTCCAGAAAGTGCGGTTGCGTGTCTAAATAGGCCGCAGTCATCCTATAATGAACTGTGCGTCAGTTCCCTACAGTCACAGCTGCGCCGTGGTGCCTGAGCACACTCCGACAAGGAGACGCCCATCTCCCGGGCTTAGCCCAGGCTCTCCGCACCTTGATTTGAGCCGAACCGACGAAGAAAGGAATACACTCACGAAGTGTAAATGTACCCGGGGGAGAGTGTGTTGACCCGTATGCGCTTCCGCCCAAGCTCGCACGCCATGCTCCGTCCCATCTGCAATACTGCCGATTTGCTCGTGTTGTAAGACACGCACGCGTGATCCTATTATTATGTTCGGGTCCGCTCGTCGGCCACGCGCCACTCCCAATGTGTATTGTGTAAGAAAGCAACGCACCTTGTTCGTAATGCTTCCGCTCATTGAGGCGATCAGGATGATGCTCCCTCCATTCCCGAATCGCGCCATTTGTCTTCCGGCAGCCTGCGCAGTGTAAAGCACTCCATTTGTATTGACGCTGATCACCTGTATGAGTATGACACACATCCCATCAAAGGAAAATAAAAATAAAAATTTAAGTTCCTTTACGATCATACAGCGGACGAGATCACGCACCTGTTCAAATTGATCCGCAGGGTACTCCAGGCAGTCCATGTCCGACGTCGAGATCCCCGCAGCGGCCACACAGACGTCCATCCTGCCCTCCCGCTCGCCGATCTCCTCGCCGACCTTCCACATCGCCTTCTGGTCCCTCACGTCCGCACACACGTACTCCAGCCGCCCCGTGACCTCGCCGTTGTTATCCGCGACCATGCGCCGGACGTACTCGGCCACCTTGACCCACCCGTCGCCGGGCCGCCCGGGCAGGTCGACGCAATAGACCGCCCGCGCGCCCGCCTCGACCAGCGCGAGCGCCATCTCGAGCCCGAGCCGCGATTCGCCCCGACACCAGCGCCACCCGGTCCCGCAGCGCAAACTCACTCCACAGCGTCGGCTTCACCGCGCCACTGCTAGGCGCCAGGGCCGCCGCCACGCCGATTTTTCCCGAGTGGCGATTCCGACTGTGCCTGCGGCGGGGTCTTTGGCGAGGACGGCACTGCTTGAGATGCCACGGCGCAGCCATGGCGTTGGCGCGGCGCCAGCGAAAGTGACGGTCCTAGTGCTCGTACCAGTCCAGGTGCCAACGGTGCTAGTGGCGTTGGCGCCGAAACGCCACGCGCACTGCCTCCTTATCGATACCCTGTTTCAGAGGCGCCAGAATTGCCTTGCACATCTTCTGCCTTGTCTTTTCTCGTCCAACCGGGTTCTGAGTTTCTTTGAGTGGTATACTGTCAAGGGCGGTGTCTCCTTTGCGCCCGAAGGACTGGTAGATGCCACGATGATACGCTCGCGTTTACGACCCAGGGTATTTGTACGCGTGGCAATGTACGACATTCGGTCAGCTGGCTGCTTCTTCGATACGAATTGGGTACATCGATTGAAAGAATTGCGTAGGGCCAATCTCATTCTCTGCCTCAAGGCGCAAAGGATGGACTCGATGGGGAACTTGATAAACTACATAACCACCATTTTCGGGTATCACTCTGCGCCCCCAACGTAACAGCTACACCACAGTAGGGTAACATTACTGTACACACGCAGAACTATCCTATCAAATATCATAACCGATGTCATAAGATACACCTAACAAGGACCAATACGTCATTAATTACAACCAGAGCAGTAGATATAGCAGGGTACAGTACAAGAGGAGTTAGGACGACGCCCTCAAGGCGCGCACAGCCGCACATTCACATGGCAGCGTCCTAGACTAGTGAGAATTGGACTTGGGCTTTGGGGAGTTTCCCAGCCAGGGAACCCACGGCACCACTCGTCCGTTCAGCCTGCGGAGATGCTGCGCGCCCCACCGAGTGGGTGGGTCCTCACCCCGTCTTTGGTCGACCAATCGCACGATCTTTCCATCTCCGTCAAAATCAATAACCAAAATTGACTCGACCACCTAACAGCAGATGCACAGCAGGGTCAGCACTCTCCGGAACCAACTACCGATGGAGGGTAAGCGAACCTTCTTCGATCCCGTGACGCGAACAGTGTACTCGTGTTTTTGCCACATGATTAAACGGTTGGGGTGTTCCGTTGACGAGAGGACGCGTCGTCCGGTGACCGCCAATTTAGAGTACATCCGCGGCTACAAAGGCGACCATAAAAAGAAGTGAGCTTGTGGGCGCAGCAGCAATCTGTCATGGATGGAATCATGTGCGTACCAAAGCATACCACTACAAATCGAGTCAGCGAGGTGCACCCAAAGATTGGCAATTTTTAATATACCTGCGGGGCAATCTCACTCAAGCCTTTACATCTCGTATACGGATCCTGCAAACGGGCCGTCGAGTCGGATCTCAGCGAGCGGTGATCCCAGCAATGCGCGCACGCACCTCGTATTCTGCACCCTTTTGCCATCGTTTCTGTATCATCTCTTTGGTCGAGTGACCTTCGTACATCTATTTCACGACGAATAGCACCATATCAGTCGGGCAAGAAAACCTCCAGCGCGAAAAAACGCACCTCTTTGAGATCGTCCATAGCGGCCAGGTGCGACGCGCTCGCCGCTCCAGGCAGGTTACTCTGGCGGCGCTGACCAAAGGCCTGCACAGCATTCGGCGACTGTGGGTGACTGCGAAGCAACGACCGTCTTCGTTCGTTGACCGATTCGACGCCGGAATAGTGTGCGCCGCCTGCGACAGAGTCGAGGAGCGCAGGCGTTGGGATGGATCGGGGTAAGAGGGAGGAATGATAAATCTGCGTCGGGAGGTTTGAGTGGGTCGGCGACGGTGGGCGCGGGAGTGGGTGCAAGCTTGCGCTCGGGGACAAAGGTGGACTGGTAGAATGGCTCATCGTTAGGGACGTTGATGGCTGGTGGAGAAAGAATATTGTTGTTGCACCGCCCCACTACACGACCCCACTTTGTATCTAAATCCGATTATGTAATCGTCGTTCCGGATCTCCGCTGCTCTCAGGCACAAGGTAGCCAAAACAAGTTGTTTGTGCTCTCGGCCGTCCTAGAGCATGCCCGGACGCGTCACGGCGTTGGTCTCAAAAAGCCGGGAGTAAACTGTTCTGCACGTGGCCCTGGCTTTGAGCTCAGTGCGTCACCCAATATTAATCGTTGGCCCAACGCGTCAACGACTGAAAAGAACAAGGAACAGAAACACTAGCGTTGCAAGGATGAGGACAATAGACAGTCATGGTCATGGTTTTTCTATGATCCGAACCGCACGTAGGCAACTCCGAGCCCGTCCTCCCCAAGCAGACATGCCATATTTACTTCAGCGTGTTACAGGAACAGAGATGACGCGATGCGCCGCGTTACAATTCAAGTGTCCTATATATGAATGCGTCGTCAAATCTAGCCACTGCCGCCGGCTCCTTGCCAAAGACCGTACGCCTTCCCGGGTGTAGTTTGCCACAGTCGAATAGTCCCTAAGTGGTGAAGACGGTTAAGTACTGATAATCGAGTTAAGGGGGGAAATGGCATACCGTCCTCTGGCAGTTCGAAGAAGGGTGAAACATGTAAGATAAACTGAGTGCCTAGACAGCTATGATCGCACGCACCGCTTCCACTTGCATAAACCTCTCCGTCTGGGCTATACTCGACGCAATGCACAGGTCCGTGGTGTCCTTTGAGCAACTCCCGCTCCTCCCCGTCGATCCCATGGACGCGCACCCACTCGTCACTCGTACTCCCAGTGACAAACCGGTCCTGCCAGACCGGGTGGACGGACGCTGACGACGGCGCATACGGCAGACCCAAGCTATGAATCGGTGCGCCTGTCTCGCTTGGCTGAGCGGGGATGAAGGCAACCGTGTTGCCGTATGTCACCACCAGTCTTTGTATCTGCACAGATAGTTCCATCGAGGTGATAGGGTGATTGAAAGACAGCTTCCTCGTCGGTTGGAGTGAGCGCCGATCCCACCATCTCAACACCCGTCAATTTTGCAAGAAGAAAAAAGGGACGGGGAAGCGGTACTCACTTGATAAACCCGTCATCTGCCGCACTCACGCCAGTGTTCTCGTCGAACCACACGACACTCTTGATCGTGCCATCGTGCGATAAACCGCCACCCAAGATATCTGGTTCGGCATCTGGTCTCCCCAGGTCAAATATCCGGACCTTCTTTTCTTGCCCGCCGGTGAGCAAATGCGACGCCGAAGGGGTGACCGCGACGCTGCGGACAATGTGATTGTGAGGGAACGAGTGGAGCGAGTTTCCGCTGTACGTGTCCCAAATCTTACTGCGGACTGCGCGTGAGCGCGACCGCACGTCCCACGAAGGCACACTGAGGGGACTCACGCTGTAAAGTCCGCGCTGCCCGAGGCGGCGCGCGACGAATCCCAATTCAGCTTGGTGCTCCATACTGCGCCTTTGTGTCCGACAAACGTGCCGATCCAATCACCCGTCCACTCGCGCAGCATCGGGTTCCCATCTTTGCAGCCAGATATAAGTAGGTATCGGTTGTCGTCTAAAAGGGGGGAGAAGGAGAGATGGGTGACAGGGCGCGTGTGGCCCGGCGCTACGAGCGGCACAGCTTTGTGCGGACCCGACATCACCGCTCGTGATCTTTAAAAAGTATTTGGAAGGTCGTTAATCCGAGAAGGAGAGGGTGTCGTGATGGATGGAGGAAACAATGGCAGGCGCACCGCGCACTGGATAGTAAAAGACGAGATGGTAATCGGTTAACCGACGCCACGCGCCTCCGTCGTGGTGCTAATCCACGTGGTCTTGGTCCACAATAAAGGCCGTAAATACACAAAGAGCTGGTCGAAGTCGTTTGTGCCAAGTCTTTTCCTTCTCATGGTTCGCAACACTTGGATTTTTTTTGACCAAAGCAAACTTGGCGCCCCCCATACATATATGCTTGGCGGGCGGACGGGTTACATTTAACGGTCACAATTAATTTCTCAGGCTTCTTGGCGTGCTCTTCTCGTCCAGCCCGTGGACAAGTCGTGAGAAGTCCGGTATGATTCTTTCCCAGAAGATAGCCTACTGACAAAATCGATGGGCCCAAAACGTGCAGCCTCCAATTTTGTCCTCTTCCAACTTTTGGTCAGGGTCGACATGGTTCAGAGGCTTTGGCCACTCCTCCACTGCGCGAAAAAAAAAAAGGTAATACGTATTGAGCTCTTGGGGATGAACAATATGAAAACTGCCTATTCGAACTGCGTGCTCATCTTGCATTGAATGAACCAGCACCCGATTACAACTGCGTGTACACGATCAATAATGGAAGTCGTAACGTCATTCAAGTCAGATCGTATCTATATCATCGAAATGCACTCAGACGAGCTCGTTAAGCCGACTGCCGAGACCCTGAAGAGCATCAATGAGGTCCTGAGGCCTGCGACGGATGAGCTCGCCAGGTACCTACGATAGAGAAGGGAAGGATACTCACGATGCATCATCTCTGTTGAAGATTTTAATTCGCAGCTTCCTTTACACCATCCGCAGCACCCAAGGATATCAATGCACCCGCAAGAGTCTTCGCAACGCCACTCAAGTCGCTCCCCGAGAGCGGCGAAGGTTCACGCCTGCCAACAACGACGAGCAATTGCAAACATTTTCCTAGCTTTTCCCTCGCCCATTGTTGTTAAAAAAGCGCATTCGCTCCAGCTGCCCCGACCCCCGAGGCCGCGCCGCCAATGAGACCATTTTTGATAACCTTTCCAAGGGAGTCGGTCGACTTCAAGCTAGTCAGGAGATCACCGACTAAGCCAGCAACACCGGGGGCGCGTTTATCATTATCAGCGAGCGGAGCGTCGTCAGGCAGCGCACGACGCGTGCTATTGAGGAAGTGCTCCAATAAAAGCAACGGGTCAAGCCCCAAAGGCAAGATTGGTCCCAACCGTCTTGATGAGACCTCCAACATCTTCTGCGATACCAATCGGGAGAGCGCTCGCACGTTCGTCAAAGTTGGCGCGGGCTCGCTGCTGACCAGCACTAGAACAACGACAACATTCGTTAGCGAGGGCTGTCCCCAAGAGTCCAAAAGTAACGAGTATTACACGACAGGAGCAGAAAGAGCGGGAGATGCTGTGGAGACAGCAAGTGCAATGACAGCGAGGGTCTTGTAAGAGTGCATGTTTAAAGATAATGATAATATGAGTGTTATAAGAAATTGCGGCTTGAATGTGGATGTGAATGCAAGGAACGTATGGGCTAGAGGCATAAGGGTTAGCCATAGCTGCTGGGAGAGAGAAGACCAAAGCTTGGAAACCAACCAACCAGTGCCTTGGAAGATAGTACGAATGTGAGCAGGGGGCTGAAGAACCGCACCCTGCAAACCAAGCCAATTTATAATGGGCAGAGGTCAGTGGCACAATGTCACCGAACGACATCTCATCACGCTAGCGGCACACCAGGCCAACTGTGTCAAGGTTTAGTGCGAGTCCTCAGACGTTACAGCATTCCTTCACTTCGCGGAGAACCAGGAAGACAGCCTCAGGGATTCTTGATGACAATTAGTTGATGAGCAAAGGCGATGGGAACCATGTGCCAGTGGATCCAAGATGATGGATGATGCTTCGATGATGCCTTCAGGTTGATGTCTCCGTAAGTCAATCATCATGCATGCAATACGTTTGGGTGCAAATGCTGGGGGGTCAACCATGGCCATGTCGGATGTATCGTAATTCTGTTAAGACTGTTATGCGATACGACTACGGCCACACATTATTATCACAGCACGATGCAGCCGTATCATGTATATCATACTTGGCGCTTAGAAGTTGTGAAACGTGTCAGGTTGATAGCGATGGAGTGCTCTATCGCTTGTGTTAAAATCTCCAAACACCATCACACTTTTCGTTTCGAATAGCAGGGTATAAAGGTCGCCGATAGTTGCACTAAGCTTGATCATCCAAGGGAAGCAGCTGATTCGGAAGTCCTTGTAGAAATCACATGGAAGAGGATGCTGGCATCATCAGTTAACGTAATGTGCTCTTGCGACTTACAACTTATAAATCACCAAACACCCATTTGACGTAAACTCGACGTAAATACGCCGAGAACGAGAACAATCACGTAACTTACGGCACAGATGACAGCAGATGATGCACTGATGATCACGGTGCTTTACCAACAGTATTGTACTGTACCGCAGAGGCGGCAGAGCTCGTGGAAAAGAAATTTCCGTAAATGGCGTACAGTAAATCATGACCAAGACCATCAACATGAAGGCGAGTGAGGACTAAGTAATTGCGCGGTTATATGTAAGGTGTATTCTCGCGCTTATGAACACTGGGGCCAGAGAGGTATCGTCGTGCACGTGGTATAGGATGACGGGGTGATGTACAAAGGCAGCGCCGCCGCGACGGTGACACGAACGGCGAGGATGTACTGTGTGGTGATGAGGCCGACCCGGGCGTGGCACGTGGTGGGTATCGATGGCATGCGCGAAGGCAGCAGCAACAACATTGAGCCGGGCGTCATGGTGCCAACGTCATCCCCGAGGCTGAGGCGACCGCACGCAACTAGTAGTGACGGCAACTACTGAATAAGTACCGCAGCGGCGGACGTAGCGGCGTGGTCCCAAATTAGTTGGTGCAACCGATTGGCAGAGATATACTGTCGCATGCACCGTCGTCCGATACCGGGTCGATGTCGATGCCCATGCTGGTTGCGCACGCCGGCATCACTGGTTTATTCGACAGAGTAATGCAGCAAATGACAGGCCGCTGCTTGGGTCTAAATCAGCGGGACCTTGAGAGGGACACCGCTTGTCAGAGTACCGTTGCGGCAGTCTGAAGTGGGTATGGAGGGCGTTCAGGTTGTACTCGGACACAAGACGTGAGTAGCGACGCCATACACGAGAGTTTGCGGTGGCGATATTGAAGGCAACGTGGGGGGAGGCGCGATCCTGGACAATTAAGGCGTGACCGTGCTCTCTAGCAGGCGGCAGATTTCGACACGCGCACGCGGGAATGCGTTTGGAGTGCTGAGCACGGTAAAGCACACTGGGTAGGAGGACAAGTGTAGGGTCATGACCTCCGTCCTCGACCAAAGGAGTGGGCCACACTTTAAGCTTTAAGCTTTAACAAGCGCGGCGTGAGTCGGTCGGGTCCTACAGCCCCACAGATCTTCCCAGTTGTTGTTAGACACGACAAACAGTGAGCACGCGCATCCTTTCTCGGCTTGAACCAAATGCTTGACGACATGGGGACCATTAGCTAGGAGGTGGTAGGTGCCGGGTTGAAAAAAGATGTCAAGCGCCTAACCAAGCGCCTAACAATTCCGTGAGCCCTTGAATCAAGCCTTGAATTGCCTTATATCGTCTGGAACAAAATTCTCCTGCATCCATAGAGCTTGACCACGATTCAATATTTTTGTGACGCTTTCTGTATTTTTACAGATTTTTACAGCTCGGGAACTTGAGTGGGCTTAAGTTGTGTGGTGACATTCGATTACTTAATCGCGGCGATGACAGAAAGTAATTTATTATTTAAATAACTTAACTTGAACTCACTCTATGTAGGGATCCTCCAGCTCCAGATCTCTACTCCGTAAGGATCGTCCCATGGCTATTCCTTCGTGAAACCTGAGCCAGACATAACGGGAAAGGGCGATGTGGGTCGTGGCATATCCTTGATCTAGCCACTTTCTGCTCCAAGACAAGACTAGGACCTGTCCTGTCACCGATCAGCCGCTTCAAGCACAGCTGGTATCGTTGGTGCCACACTGACGAAGAGGCATGGGTCGAAGGGCAGGTGCGCTGGATTCTGGCTGGTTTGCTTCGCACCGATTTAAATGAACGGAACGGCACGGTGAGTTAATCATAACCATCATCGTTGCACTGACCTGAATCTGGTAGCTCTGTCGTTTCCCCATGGCATCGGAATCGCCAAATCACAAAGCTAGTCACTTGACTGTGGTGCCTTTCGTGCCTGCCTCAATCCCGAATAAGTACTGGTACATGGCGTGCTCGTTGCGCTAATGATTCCTCGATGACGTTATGTATGTCCTTATCACAGTTCAGAACCCTATGTGATGTCCTTAGTGGCCGCTCGACGGCATCGACGATTCCAGAATACGTGAGAGTTGATTGATCCGGTTGGTCAGTCAGATAATCTGATTGTCCCAGATCCGTGAGACAAGGCGAAACTGGACTAGGACCTGGAGGATGAGCACATGTACATACAGTCCACGTCAGGTCACGCCACACGTTATGTACGAATGTTCGTAATTCGCGACTTTGCGGGGGTAGACCTGGTGACCATACCTCCACAGTAGTCTGGGGTGTCGTTTCCTTGGTCGTTTCACAGAACTTCGTTAAACGAGGACTCTCCAGTCACGAGCCACTACGTGACACCCTCTTTCCTCGTTCTCTGGCTGGTTACGGGTATACTGTGCGCGCTGATTACAGTATCGGCCAGAAATCGCGAATCACGAATTTCTGATGATTCTGTATGCAAGATGCCGCCATTTCCCAGTAGCTCTGCGTTACCAGTCAAATATTCAAAGTCCGCGAATGTGCGCCACAAACGTCGTCAACTTGGTTCGCGATGGCGTGCTCGACGCTCATCCGTTTCGGGCCGTTGCTTCTGCCCTGTTTTGAAGGTGTACACGCGTTCCAGTTGTTCGAGCGTTCCGTCTTACTCATGGAGCCTGTGTGAGTTCTCTCGAATGCTTAAGACAAGTATTCGTCGTTTTCTGACTTGTATATGTTAGGTTTGTCCTAGAACTCGAGCATGCTACTGTGTCGCACATCGTACCCTGAGCCCCCCCCCCCCCCTCTTCAAGGAAGTATCTGACAGGTGGTGGCAACTCCGATCGACGTGCCTGACCTTGCTTTATATTTCTTCCAAACTTCCCATGGCATTTTCCCCGCAACTCGTTGCTCCGAGTCCCCATTGCTGATCTTCAACCATGGCCACCGAGCGAGCAAAGAACCTCGGCAAGAGGATCGTCGAGTATCCCGAAGACCAGCCTTCTGTCATCTCTTCTAAGGATTGGGTACACAATCTCGCGAGAGATCCCAAAGATTTCGTCAGTTAATAGGCAACAATTATAATTATGGGCTCCACTTACTCGGAATAGGCCGTTCAATACCTCCGGCGACTCTTCCCTATACTTGGTTGGATCACTCGCTACAGTGCGCCTGCTTCCATTGTGCCTGTTATCATTTCCTTGCCAGCCGCTCACTCAACCCCATAGATGTTGGTTGGCTGACTGGCGACATCATTGCCGGTCTCACCGTCGGCATGGTCTTGGTTCCCCAGAGCATGTCCTATGCCACGGTAAATTAACACAGCCACGATCCGTCCCGCATTCGTTCAACCGAAATATTTTATCTCAGATCGCAACCTTGCCACCAGAATACGGTCTTTATTCGGCCTTTGTTGGCGTGCTGACCTATTGTGTACGTCGTTGCTTACATTATATCCCTTCTCAATCTCCTAATATCACCCTAGTTATTTGCCACCTCTAAGGATGTGTCCATCGGCCCGGTCGCAGTCATGTCTCTTCAAGTTTCTCAAATAATCAAATATATTGACCAGAAACACCCCAACGAATGGTCTGGCCCCGAGATCGCGACAAATGTGGCCTTCATCTGCGGTTTCATCATCTTGGGCATTGGTTTGCTCCGCCTTGGCTGGTTAGTGGAACTCATCCCGGTTCCTGCCGTCGCCGGCTTCATGACCGGCTCAGCGATCAATATCACGGTCGGTCAAGTCCCTGGGCTTATGGGCATCACAGGATTCGAGTTTGTCCCTTCTTGTCTGCTATTTCGAGCTTACCTGATCATCCGAGCTCGAACAGCACGCGCGCCGCCACGTACCATGTCATCATCAACACCCTCAAAGGACTCGGCAGGACAAAAAAGGATGCCGCCTTTGGCCTCGTTGGTCTCTTCTTTTTGTACGCAATTCGAATGACCTGCGACTACCTCACTCGCCGTTACCCCCGCCGAGGTCTGCATTGCCCCTTACGTCTTCTGTGCCACCCCGTCTAATTGTTATAACGCAGCCAAGATGTTTTTCTTCATCTCGGCGTTCCGTAGCGCATTCGTCATTGTCGTCCTCACATTTGCCTCCTGGCTCTATACGCGTCATCGCAAGAGCGCAAAGGGAACGTATCCGATCAAGATCCTCCAGACTGTACCGCGAGGTCTCAAGCACGTCGGTACTCCCAACATCGACTCGCAGCTTCTGTCGGCACTTGCACCTAAACTCCCTGTTGCTACAATCATTCTGTTGCTGGAGCACATTTCCATTGCCAAGTGTAAGCCAGGGTTCATAAGACATCTTTCTGATTTTTTAACTCATGTTCACTCAGCATTTGGACGTATCAACGGCTACAAAATTGACCCGAACCAGGAGCTTGTTGCGATCGGTGTCACCAACACTGTCGGGACTGCCTTTGGGGCCTACCCCGCTACTGGGTCGTTTTCACGTTCTGCTCTCAAATCGAAATCTGGCGTACGCACTCCTGCAGCGGGTATCCTCAGTGGCATCATCGTCCTTGTGGCGTTGTACGGTCTTACTTCCGCCTTCTTCTGGATTCCCACAGCAGGGCTCTCGGCCGTCATCATCCACGCAGTTGCTGATCTCGTCACCAAGCCTCCGCAGGTATACAAGTACTGGCGCATCTCACCATTAGAATTCTTCATTTGGGTCGCTGCGGTGCTTGTGACCATTTTCTCGACCATCGAGAATGGGATCTACGTTTCCCTGGCAACATCGGGGGCACTTCTCATCTTCCGACTCGCACACCCGCGCGGCCGCTTCCTTGGACGTGTTCGGGTGCACGCCAACGACAGCAACACCTCCCATTCTCGCGATGTTTTCGTTCCCTTGGCCAACAACCACGTGATCAACCCGCAGATTCGCGTAGAACCCCCTCCGCCGGGCGTTCTCGTGTACCGCTTGGAGGAGACGTTCCTCTATCCGAACTGCGGCGTGCTCAACAGCGAAATTGTGGATTATGTAAAGGCGAACGTTCGCCGCGGAACCGACGTCCGCCTGATCCCTCTGTCCGACCGCCCGTGGAACGATCCTGGTTCGCGGCACGGCGCCGACTCCGAGTGGGAAGAGAACCAATCCAAGCCGGTTCTCCACTCCATCGTGCTAGACTTCTCCACGGCGTAAGGCCACTTTTTTTTTTTCGACCAACCAACAGTCATTAATACTTTTTCGCGTGTAGCTCGCAGGTTGATACGACGTCGGTGCAAGCGCTTATAGACACGCGCAAGGAGATAGAACGCTGGACCGACCACCCGGTTGAGTTTCACTTCGCGTCAATCCTTTCGCCGTGGATCCGCCGTTCGCTCGTCGCGGCGGGCTTCGGCTATGACTACCGCATCCAATCAGCTCGGCCCCACGACGTTGCCGCGATCGTGCCGTACGATGATCCCGAGACTCGCAGCCCGGTCTCAAAGGACGTCGAAGCTGTGGACGTCGAAGCTAGGGACTCGAAGGGTACCTCGCTTTACGATAACTCGTACGGCGCGGTACGTCGTGGCGAAGCAGCGACTGTACAGATTGACACGCCGTACTTCCACTTGGATTTGGCGGAGGCAGTGGCTGCAGCGGAGGCGAATTTTTTGAAGCTGAGTCCATCGACGTCTTCGCATTCTGTAGGAAAGTGAAGAGCGGGGAATATGTTACTTTGCTCGTTATGATATTATGATAATTTACTTGTCACGAGACCCATGTCGTGTGATGTAAGCAATATTACGTTGCGTCGACCGTACTTTCCGCGGTCACCGTGACTTGCCTCGATTCGATGTTCTCGCTCCGATCCCGAATACTGCTTGTCCCAAGGCCCACCCGTATTCGTCCACTTTCTACTAGCTCGCCAGCTTGTTCCGGTCACAACAAAGTACGCTCGCGCGTTCACCAACAGCCTATACTTAAACTTAGCACACGTACTACGGCGCTGTCCTTCTCTCTTTTAGTGGTCGAAAATCCAGCAAAAGAAGGGCGTCAACGACCAGCGTCGCGGGCAAGTCTATGCGCGAGCGTCCCGCGTAAGCAAAGACCGCCTTGCCAAAACAGATAGACCTGACTAACGCCTCGCGTCGTGGTGGGCCGCCGCTATCCAGGACATCATGGTAGCAGCGCGCAGTGAGTCTCGTACCGCCCCCCTGGCGGCACAGCAACTTAAAAAGCCCTCCGTTAGATGGCGGGTCGACCGACCCCGAGAGGAACGTCGCGTTGTTTAACGCCGTGAAAAAGGCGCGCGCGGACGGGGTGCCCAAGGCGAATATCGAGAGCGCGTTGCAAAAGGTGCGTGCGTGGTTGCCCCTGGGCCTATTCGGTTCCCTCATTTTCACTACTTAGGCAGCGGGTGGGAAGGATGGAGCTGGACAGCTGATAACTTACGAGGCGCTCGCACACGGTTCGGTCGGACTTATCATGTACGTCCAGACGGAGGCTCGTCGCGCACCGCGGTCACTGACTCGCGAAAGAGAATGCCTGACAGATAACGGGAATCGAACGCTACACAAAACACGCGAGATCCTCAACGAACACAAGTGCGTCGACTTGCTGCTGCCCTCACTTTTCTTTCGTGCTAGGTCTGACGGTGATCAGCGCTCGTTTCGCGACGGTTGGATTCATGTTCCAGCACAAGGGACGTGTGCGCATCGCGCTCGATAAGCAAAGCGCGGAGAGTGGCGGAGTCGACAGGCTCCTTGAGGAAACGCTCGCGGCTGGCGCAGAAGACTTTGACCAAAACCCTGGATCCGGGGAGGACGTAGAGGTTGAGGTGCGTAGGCTTTGCCCCCTTCATCTGCATAACAATCTGGATGTCCGACGGCAGATTTTGTGCGCGCCGAATGCGCTGGGGAAGATAACGAATGCGGTCACTCAGTCTGGTCTTGCCCAGGGGCTGTTGTCCTGTGAGCTCATATATGCGCCGACCGAAGACCCGGTGGAGGACGATGAATTGAGTAGTACAGTAAAGGGGCTAGTGAGTGACCTGGAAGAGAACGAGGACACGCTGCGGGTGTGGACCACGCTAGATTTATGACGTTGCATTTGTTCTATCTATAAAATGCATTTTCGTTCGACAGAAAGTGAACGAGGTGCGGGTGCACCCGGCGATGACACGACCCCAACTTCAATCCTTGAGGGTTTTCCCCAACCGTGCCAAATGATAGTTGATCGATGGTCGATGTTGTTTGCCCTTCATTGGCTGCCGGGCGTGCGCAAGACGTCAGTTCCGTGCTACGAAACGAAGAAGGGAGAGTCGCACCGCCGTGCGCATGCACTCAAAGAGTGTCTGGGCGTGTTCGCTACAGGCCCCGATTGATCGAACGTCTTTGGTCGCTGCCCAGCATCCAAGCATAGACGCGAGTTGCGGGGCGCAAAGTACGACCGGTTGGTCTGCATGGAACGAATGGGTGAGTGGAGCCTGACGTCAATGTATGATGGTGTGGAGGGCATACTCTTCTGAGGGCGGACTTTTAGTTTTTTGATTTGCATGGTCGGTGGGTTGTCGTGGCGCGCCTTGTGTGGGATATGGAACGGACGCGACGAGTGAACGAATGTGTTGAGCCGGAACGGAAACGAGGCGAACGGTGCCTGGGCCCGTAATTCCCACAATAAGTAACAAGCTGCGATTAACTTATACGTGTCCCTTTCCCAAGTTAATCACCACTCCACCACCACCACCACCCTCGCCCCCCGTTTGCTGCAATGGCCGTCCCTGCCATGCTCAACAAGAACAACTCCGGTGAGGTTAACGTCCAACCGACTCCTCATCATGTAGTGACGGATGCCATGCATCACCCCTCTAGCCGTCAAGCGCATCATGCAGGAGGCGCGGGAGCTCGCAAATGATCCAAGCACTGAGTACTCTGCAGCCCCATTGGAGGTGTGTCTCGGTCATTATCCACATACACAATGACTTACACTTGGTCTCTCCCCTCCATCCCTGTCTATAACTTCAGGACGATATCTTTGTATGCATAGTTTTTCTTTGCAACGTGTCACCCTCACCAATGTGGATTATAGGAGTGGCACTGCACACTCCGTGGGCCTTCTGGCACTGACTTTGAGGGCGGATTGTACCACTTTCGTATCCGGCTGCCGGCAGAATACCCATTTCGACCACCAAGCATCATGCTGCTCACTCCCAACGGCCGATTCGAATTGAACACGAAAGTAAGCTCACTCTTGACTTATTTTTCCTGTCTCTCTGGATCGCTCATCTACCCTTTCATCTCAGATCTGTATCAGCTTCACAAACTGTGAGGGTCTCGGTCTTGCTTTGTTCGCATTTGAATAACACCGCGGTAGATCATGAAGAATTATGGCAGCCGGCTTGGGGCGTGCGGACCGGTCAGTTCCGCAACCTCCAATCGAATCAGACAGACGCGCTGAATCGGGCCATCCTCTAGCCATAATCGCCCTCCAGGGTTTTTTCCCTCTGAAAGGCCAAGCCGCAATGGGCATCGGGGCACTTGAAGCCCCGTCCAGCGAGCGCAGGCGCCTCGCTGCTTTGTAAGTACCCCCTTGTCTCTCGCCTTAGTACTCACCACCTTACTACTCGATTGCGTTTCTCCGAAAGGTCAAAGGACTGGGTCTGCCCCCGTTGTAACCACTCGAACCTCCAGTCCCTCCCCGATCCCCCACCGTCGAATGATTCGGGCTCTACCTTAGCCTCTGCATCTCCGCCGACCACGACGACGACCGATGAAAAGACGTCCGCGGAGGCAGACGCGAGTGGCGTTCCGACACCTGCGGTAGACGTAACTGTAACTCCGGTGGTTCGGTCTCCAGAGGCCGACCACCCGACTCCACCAGGCAACGCAAATCGCATAACCGAGGCGGTAGCGAATGATGGCGCGACCACTTCCTCCCCGCCACCTCCCCCAGGCGCCGCCCCCCGAGGTGGGCACCAAGTCGGTTCGTCTCTCTATCAGCAGTCACGCACACACGTGTCGACGGTCCGCCCGCCGATGCTACTTGACACGGCGATTGGTGTTCTCCTGGTGCTCGTGTTTGCGCTTCTCTGTAGACGCGTGTTTTAGTTCGGATTATTTTAGACGCGACACGGTCAGAGATGACATCTTTTTTTCCCGTGTTTCAATATTTTATCTCGTCACATCTTTTTCATGTACGGTAGAATGGGCACGGATCTCGGAAGAAGACGCTTCAATTATTGTGGAAGCTCAAGGTGACACCGCGACGAAACCTCTAGAGGTACACGTAATGGAGCTCACTGATTCTTATCGTAAGGTTTAGAGACTATAGTACAAGTACAGACTGGAATTAGTCCACAACACCACATGCTAGGTCCGGGCTTTGCTAGACCGGAAACTCCTTGATAGTTGGACTGTCGTGCTATTATTGTCATGCTCGTGGCGGGCGATGACTCTCGCTTTAAGGTTCCATTGTTACTGTTAGGACCGATGTGAGACCAACCATACTGCGATCTCTCTCACTTGCCACTTGTCCTTCGTACCGAATTATGTATGGCGTAGCGCGTACCCGGCTATATCATACTTGATCAAACACATGCTTTCGTTCTGCATTCCTTGAATGATTGTACACTAGCGTCTGCGCCTCGGCAGGGAAAGACGTTGGAAAAAGCCAGTGGCGATAACATATGATTATAATCTCGGGAACAAGAGAACAGAACAAGCAGCGTAATGGAGGCAGAGAGAGAGAGAGAGCAACACAAACCCCACCAGCACGGCAAAAAAAAAGTTTACTTTTTCTTCTGGTCCCGCACGGTCAGCACGAGCAGGTCGTCCTCCTCCAGATTGTAGCTCGCGATCGTGTTGCGGTTCGTGAGCATCTTGCCATTGTACGACAGGATCAGTTTCCCCGCCGACAGCGAGCTGCCCGTCGTCGCGATGATGCGGTCCCGCAGCGTCGACACGAACAGGTTCAACGGCAGGTCCGCGATCGTCACGATCGTCCCGTCCATCTTCCACTCGGGCGAGCTCGCGTTCGACGGCAGTTGCACCTGCAACGAAATCGGGTGCTGATTTGTCGTTTTTTTTCCACGTCAGCGCGTCAAATATAATGGCTATGATGGCCAGCATGGAAAAAAACGCACCGGGTGCATGTTAATCCAATCTTGTTCTGGATAGTACTGTCCGCCGGGCAGCTTTGCGACGCGCTGGCGCTTCGCGGGAGGTACGTCGTCCGCGTCGCCTTCCATTTGATCTGCGGGGCGCACCGTGCCCGTAGCATTGGCGGGGGGTGCCGCCCCCGCCGCTGGTGGGGTGAATGGAGGGGGTACGCGTCCGGGAGGAGGCTGGTACCCGAATGGCTGCGCCGAGTCTAGACCCTGATAGTGCAGCGGAGGAAGCATGACAGGAGGCGCGGGCGTCGGGTACATCGATGCGGGCTGCGGTCCCGACGATATCGTTGCGGCGGTAAACGAAGGGTCTTTCGATACCACGTCGACGGGTTTTGGGGGGATAGGCAGAGCGGGCGGCACAGAGGCGAGAGGCGGGGGAGCTGCTGCAGGTCCGATGCCTGGGCCAATAGCATTTGCCTCTTGTCTGTGGAAGACAATCTCAGTTAATAGTTTGGTAGGCGGCTAGAAAGAGACGTACGGTCCTAGACCCTTGGCGCGGTGAATGGCGGCGATCTGTTCGTCGAAATTGACGTTCGTCGAGTACTTGTCGAGTGTGCCGGCCTTCGTCGCAGTGTGACCGTCCCACACAACCTTTTCCCTTTCC
>JAKELL010000343.1:0-50131 GCA_021524915.1 Lactarius akahatsu
TACCAGAATCGCAGGGACACGACTCCATCCTCACCGTAACCGATCATGACTGCACCAAAGCCTCAATATTCATACCATGCAACGAGGAGATATCAGCGGAGGAAACAGCCGCCCTGTACGTCACTCACGTGTTCCGGAGATTCGGACTACCGGCAAAAATCATTAGCGATCGCGACCCACGCTTCACTTCAAAATTCACGCGAGAGTTATGCCGGATCTTAGGCATCTATCAAAACATCTCTACAGCATATCACCCCCGGACGGATGGGCAATCGGAACGCACCAATCAATGGTTGGAACAATACCTTCGGTTCTGGACCAACGAGCGTCAAAATAACTGGGCGCGATTTCTACCTATGGCAGAATTCGCGCATAATAACTGGCCCCACGAGGCAACAAGGAAGTCTCCATTCTCGCTCCTAATGGGATACGACCCTCGCGCTGATTGGATCGATAAGCCATCACCCATTCCCCAGGTACTCACGAGACTCCAACAATTCCGAGACGCGCGGAAGGAGGCCCAGAACCTTATTCAAAAGGCACAATCTCTATGGATTAAACACCGCAACACACCCAAATATCAAGTGGGAGACCAAGTATGGCTAGAAGGGAAACACCTCCGAACCAACCAACCGACGGCCAAACTCGCGGCGAGACGCCACGGCCCCTTCCGAATCACACGAATCCTATCACCGGTCAATTATCAACTCGAACTTCCCACGCAGTGGAGCATTCACCCCGTGTTTCACACTGATTTACTCACGCCCTACCGAGAAACGCCCATGCACGGTGAAAATTTCCAGCGCCCGCCACCGGATCTAGTGGATGGAGAAGAGGAATACGAAGTGGAACGCATTCTAGACTCTAGGCGATTCGGCCGGAGCAAGAAACTGCAGTACCTCGTGAAATGGAAGGGGTACCCAGACTTGGAGAACCAGTGGGTCAACAAAGATGATGTATTCGCTGACGAAGCCGTAGCGGAGTACGAGCGGAGTTCAAGGACTGCCAGGACACATATAAACCAAGCAGACGACGCTAAGTCTCACCCATCAACTCAAACTGGATTCCTCACGTACTCCAAAATGTCTCTTCCCGCTTCCGCCTCTACCTCCACTCTCACTGGTCGCATCACCGACAACCTCACCCATCAAGAACTCTGCGAAGCCCTCGCCACCGCCCAATCCATCATCGACCTCGAAGACCCCGAGCAGCCAGCCACTTACTGGCTTACCAATAGCCGAGGGGAGCGCTTGTCAACGGCGCCTTACACCAAAGCCGAGATTGATCGGCTTCGTGCAGCTGTCGGAATCGGTGAGAGTTCCTCACCTCGACTTATCGCCACCCGGATCGAAGAAGAAGAAGAACAAAGCCACGCTCAGATGGGAGAATTGGATGAAGGCCAGGTCGTGGAGGGAACCGGCAGAGGAGTGGAGGCAACGGCAGCTCGCCGCGGCAGCAGCAAGGAGGGCCGTCATCCTCATACGACGCCGACAACACACCGAGATGCTGAAAGGGCTGTATACGACGCAGTAGAAGGGTCACTGAGGGCATGGTACCCAGCTGAGCAACCATACCTCATCACCGCAACCGACACTGACGACCCCCGTGAAATGCCCTACGCATGCGATACCACGGGACGCCCCCTGTACCGAGCAGGCGTGGTCGTCGACACCGAAACCACCCCCATGCCCGCCGTTCGCCTCCGATACTTAGGAGGCACCGCACGCACCGCACCACATGGCTACAAACACAATCGCGGGGACGATTTCGTCCACTACCCCATCACCGACGCGCAGGGAGTGACGCGTCAGGCCACCTTCGTCCAAGTGGTCGCGGGACCCGACCCCCTCGTCCTGGGGCTCGTGGACGACAGCGACAAGGTATACAGTCGCCCCCTTTACACCGAGCCACACGTACGCGAAGAAGGCAAGCCCCACTACGCCCCCGAAGACATGTACGCCTTCGTAGGCGGACACAGCAACCAACATCGCATGGATCGGGCGGTGAACGAGCTAAGGGACGTGGGGCTAAAAGCTGAGTTGACCCGTTACCGCGCCTACAAACACGAGGCTGAGCGCATGGAACAGCGGCTTCACACCCTCGCCCAGGCTCTCGGGGGGGTACAAGCGGAGCTCGCGCGCTGCAAGTTCAGACTGGAGATGGCAAACACATTGGACAGAGTCACGGAGAGGCAGGAGGCTTGGGTTGGAGGGATCGGTCCCACTCGGTGCCGAGGTCGTCGTGGCTGAAAAGGGGGTGATGTCACGGCACGCAAGAAGGACTCTTACTTACGAATATGACCGCGTTAGTAAGTAGTAATGTGTCATGGACAGAAGGATCAGTCAGCAGGAGTAGCACAATCACATGCCAACGAGGCATGTACTTATCACATGATAGCCGTAGTAGGGTTCGAGCTACTTACGCTATTAGTCGTACGGATTCAAGAGGAGCTTTAAAGCACCCTCAAACATGTATAAATAGTGGCCTGACAAGACCAAGATTCGCCATCTTGGTCTTCTTCAATCACCACTTTCTCCTCATCTCTCTCACGTGCGATTCGCTTGCCTCCTCGAGCAAGTTGTCTTCATCGATCGGATTACCTAGTGGCACGACTTGCCCTAGTGTACGTTTAGGTCACGTGCAGGATAAGCGCCGTGTACCTCAGGACGCGTGCTTGATAGGCGCCGTGTATCCCGTGATCAAGTCACGTGACCCTCAGAGATACTTCGCTAAGTCGTGAACGTCCTTTCGAAGTCCAAGTCGGACTAACGCCAGTGGTGGCGTTACACTCCGCCTCGCCCACTGGTGTTGCCACCACCACTGCGGCTGCAGGTGCCACGGCAGGCGCCTCAACCGGCCTGCCACCAATCACATCTGGGTCCACACCCTCCATGCGCCTTTCCAATGCGTATGGCACAACCTTTGGCATGCCTGCGGGCATTCGCCTTGATCAATTCGATGGGACACACTGGAATGAGTGGTCCGGAACGCTGGAGGCAATCCTTACCCTTCATGAGGCTGAGGATGTGTTTACACACCATGCCCCGCCAACTGGAGTCACTGCCGACGAATGGGACTCTATCTAGCATCGGTCTAAGGCGTATCTTCGCCTCTACCTCAAACCAGATGTCTACTCCCTCGTCGCCGATCCATATGCCTACCCCACCTTCGCTGTGAAGTGGGACAAGCTAAAGGATGTATATGCTGGTGCTTCAGGCAGCACCACCATCTTTAACTTGTGGATCCAGTTAACCCAAGCCCGCCTCGACGACTCCGCACCTATGGCCTCCCAATTGGCCAAGCTCAATGAGCTGCGGGTCGGCCTTTCCAACGCACAGATGGGTGTCACTGACGTCCAATTCTGTCTCATTCTTCTCCACGCCCTGCCAGCCTCCTATGAGGTTCTGGCATCTACCATCCTCGCCAGTGGCGCACCCTCCAAACTCAAGCACGCTGAAATAATTGCGCGCATCGTTTCGGAGGAGGCGCGCCGTTCTGGCCCCTCTGGTTCCTCGCTCAATAAGGCTGCCCCTATCAAGCCAAGTGGTGATGCCCGTAAGAAGAAGGATCACTCTCAGCTTACGTGCCACTACTGTAACAAGAAGGGGCATATCAAGCCTGACTGCAGGCAAAGGAAAAAGGATGAAGCTGCGGGGAAGTTGAAGGACACTGGCAACAAGGCTGCCAACTCTCATGTACTCGTACCTACCACCGCCTCCATTAAGGAGGTCAGTGATGAACTGGCCATTGATTGGGCCACCAATACAGTTGGAGTTGCCTTGTATGCTGTCTCGCGTGTGCGTTGGATGATGGACAGTGGTGCAACACACCACATCATACCACATTGGTCTGACTTCAAAGACTATACCCCATGTCAAGGCAGTGTGCGCCTAGGGGATAAGTCCATGATCGACCAAATTGGTGTAGGCTCCGTCGTCTTCACTACGAGCCAGGGCATTCCTATCACCCTAAGCAATGTGCTGCACCTACCGCAGGTGAAAACACGCTTCTTGTCAACGCGTGCACTACATCTGCAAGGGTGGACCCTGTCAAAGCTGTCAGGGACCGGTCGGCGACAGTCGGCAACTGGTCCCTGACAGCTTTGACAGGGTCCACTTTTGCAGATGTAGCACAAAAGGGTGCGGAAGTGGCCTTCGACAGTGGCTCTTTTAAAATATCTGTCAACAAAAGTTGTGTAGCTGTTGGCTACTTGGAGGACAACCTATATTGGTTGGACGCTTCAAGCATTGGCCTAAATGCTCACGTCAAAAGTGCTGCCACCACTCTTGATATCTGGCATCAGCGCATGGGACACATCTCCTCTGCTGCTCTCAAGTCGTACGGTCCCTCTGCCACTACTGGCATGGACATTGACAGCTCTACCACGCACACTGGTGTGTGTCGTGGGTGCGAGTTAGGCAAATCCACTCGCCAACCCTTCTCTGCGTCCTCTACCAAAAGGACAACACGTATCTTTGAGATTGTGCACAGTGACCTAGCCGGTCCTATGCAAACTCAGTCCCTGCAAGGCTCCGCCTACACCGCCACCTTCATAGACAACCACTCTAAGTTCGCAGTGGTATACTTCATTAAGTTGAAGGATCAGTTTGTGAAAGCGCTGCAGATGTATTTGGCCTGGGGTGAAACCCAGATGTCCCATAAACTGCGCGTACTCCACTCTGACCGCGGCGGCGAGTACATGGCTAGCCAAGTGCAGGACATTCTCAAACAGAGGGGGATAGAGCATCACCTTACGATGCCAGGTTCACCACAGTCGAACGGGAAAGCCGAGCGGTTTAACCGCACCATTACGGACAAGGCAATGGCCATGCTCCACACAGCTGGCATGTCTAAAGGCTTCTGGGAGCACGCTATGAGCACTGCGGTACACATCTACAACCACTCTCCCACCCGTACACTTAAGTGGCGCACACCTTATGAGCTCTGGTACTCTGGCAAAGTACCAGATGTCTCACATCTACGCGTCTTTGGATGCAAGGGGTACATGCACGTACCCGCTGATAAGCGTCGCAAATTGGATGCGAAGGCCATTGAGGTCACGCTTATTGGGTTTGAGCCTGAATCTAAGGGCTATAAGCTTTGGGACCGCCAAACCTGCTCTGTCAGATTGTCCAGGGATGTGACATTCGATGAGAGCAGCTTCCCGTCCCTCCAGGGTGCTGAACCACACCCACAACCTTCTCAAGTGGTGTCACAACCACTACCTCCACCAGTAATTGCCGTACCTAGCATGTCGGCGTTACCACCACAGCGAGTTCCCTCCCCTGCACACTCCAGCAGTAGTGAGGAGGAGGATGTTGAAGAACTCCTAGACCCAAAACAAGAGCGTCCACACACGCCACCACCACCACCTGCACTGCCCACTCTGCCCACCACTCCAAAGTGTGAGCAAGCCACTCCTACCTCACCACCGCCGCGCCAAAGTGCAACGCGCATTATGCGCCATGTCCCACCTCCCTCACCAGATATGCCTGGAGGTTTTGAGGCTCGTACACAGCGCAGTCAGCTGTTGCGCGAAATGGACAATGCACCAAGGCGCTCTAGCCGTGTACCTGTGCCCAATCCTCGCTATTACAGTGGGGACAATGTGGCACTGCGCGGCAGACGACTGGGGTATGCAGAACTGTTAGCTGCGGCCTATGTTGGCAGAGACCCTGCATCCTATGCAGAGGCCATGCGGTCTGCAGATGCAGATGAGTGGACTAAGGCGTGTCAGTATGAAATGGACGCACTCGCCCACAATGGCACATGGGAGTTAGTGGATCTCCTGCCTAATCGTAAGGCAGTAAAATCCAAATGGGTCTTCAAGCTCAAAGCGGATGGCCGCTACAGAGCTTGCTTGGTGGCTAAGGGATTTACGCAGATCCCTGGCATAGATTTCGATGAAACCTTCTCTCCTGTCGCACGATTTGAGTCGCTGAGATTGCTTCTGGCGTTGGCCGCGCTGGAGGACTGGCACATCCATCAAATGGATGTCAAGTCCGCGTTTCTCAATGGCGTGCTTGACGAGGAGATATACATGGAGCAGCCACAAGGTTTCACCGTTGCTGGTGCAGAGACGAAGGTGTGTCGCCTTGTCAAGGCGATATATGGTCTCAAACAAGCCTCCCGTGCATGGAACTTACAATTCCATGGAGTGCTCCTAGCACTCGGCTTCAAGCGGACGTTCGCCGATGCAGGCGTATATGTGTTGCCTCAACGAGAGGGGGATGGTCCACTCTTCGTTATCGTTTACGTTGACGACATCACAATTCTGGGTGCTTCTTTGGAGAGGATCAAGCGTCTAAAGTCAGATCTTGCTGAACGCTATGAGATGACAGATCTCGGGGAGATAGAATCATATCTTGGTATGCGCATTGTGCGCGACCGCTCCCTCAGACGCATCAAAATAGATTAGTCTGGCTATGTCAAGGATGTCCTTGAACGCTTTGGCATGTCTAATGCCACTCCACACTCCACACCCTTACCCGCTGGTGCTGACGAGCACCTTCATAAATATACGGGTCAGGCTACTGCCTCTGACATTACGCACTATCAATCACTCATTGGTAGTCTGCTGTACGTCCAGATTGGCACTAGGCCAGACATTTCCTTTGCTGTATCACGGTTGGCGCAGTATGCAGCAAATCCTTCACCACAACATCTACGGCTTGCGCAATACGTTCTGTCCTACCTAGTGGGAACTGTGGACATGTGTATAGTTTATGATGGCGCCAGTGGAGATGGCCTTCATGGCTACTCTGATTCTTCCCTGGGTGACCAGGTAGATGATAGACACTCCACTTCCGGTTATGTGTTCTTATTAGCCAATGGTGCAATAAGCTGGTCTTCGCGAAAGCAAAAGACTGTAGCCCAAAACACTACAGAGGCGGAATACATGGCCATGACTGACGCGGCCAACCAAGCCACATGGTATCAGAGCTTCCTTGAGGAACTCGGGTACGAGGTCGACGACCCCATCCCACTGCATGGTGACAATAAGGGTGCCATTGACTTGGCCTTGAACCCTGTCACTGGGAGGCGATCAAAGCACATTGCCATTAGGCATCATGTCATTAGGGAGTACATCGAGAGGGGGACCATCACCCTCATTAGAACCCCTACTGCGGAAATGGTTGCGGACGGCTTCACCAAGTCACTTGCGTGAGTCCTGCTGCAGCAGCACAACATAGACATGGGCTTGTGCTAGTCCTAGATTGCTGATCACAGGGAGATGTTGATAAGTGACCTGTGCGCACTTAGCGGCTCAAATGGACACGCAGATAACGGACTGCTTTAGATTAGATATACAGGACTTGTAGATTAGATTATTTTTGATCTTTACAATCTCGGACTTCTTGTATTCTCTTATCTATGACATCACATATGTACATGACATCATGGACCACTCTGGATTGCCCTTGTACTACGTCTATGTACTTTCCTTTGTTCTTATCTCTATTGTGATGTCACTATGATATCATAGTCTGGACTCTTCTTGTTCTCTACGCCTTGTTCTCTTTCTAGTCCACTCCTTTGTCCGTGTACAGAACAATGCGCTTTGTATTTACTGTGACCTGCTGTTACCAGCGTCACCCCCTGTAGCAGTATAAGTAGAGTACTTTGTACGCTCCTGGTCCACATCAGTTCTCATCTGTTGTGTGCCAGACTATCACTCTGCTTCACTTGCAAGATCTCTCTGTTGCTGCTTCAAGCTCACCTTCATATCTCACCACAGTCACCAGTTCACTGTGAGTATGATCCCTTCATGTGCGCTGTTCATCAACAAGCTCATCTGGACCCTTCTGGTGCAAGTCTAGCCAGGTCACGTACCAGGGTCACGTGACGGGCGTTTGATGTAAGATCATGTGATCTATTCCCAATATTCTTGAGCGTTTCCAAGGTAGGCGGGGAGGTCGCATGACTTAGCTGGTTGCTGGGCGTGTTCAGCCACAAGTCTCATAACTTCAACTTCTTCTTCAGCATATTCAGCACATGATCGCTTCACCGCAGTGTTCCGAGGTCTTGCAGGGGTGTTCAGGGAGACAGTTATGGGCAGAACCGTAACAGTCAAGGGTCCCGCCTCGGAAAGCCCCCTCTACCATTCTTCACAGTGCCGTCATTTGTTGCTGTCCTTAAAAACCCAGAATTTGGTCCATGTTTACACCCATTGTTACGTTTCGGATCAATCGGCGCCTTGGGCCAGGAAGTGGACACTGACGTGTCGGCTATGACACCACCATCAGCAGGATATCATCATGGACTTGTAGAATCAGTCAGCTAGGTAAGCTCCGGCACATGTGATTGTACGATAACGGATCAGATCTCGGAAGTGACTCATACTAGGATAGCTGTACTAGGGTTCACAGTACTTACACTATTGGCTAGCAATGTTCAAGCGGCGCTTCAAAGCCCGCGCGTATCTGTATAAGTAGAGTAGTGCGAAGACCAAGAACAGCATCTTGGTCTTCTTCCAATACCACCATCATCTACTTGTCTTTACTAAGAGGCTTCCCCTCTTAAGTGAGTTGTCCGGTATATCCCCTTAGACCAGGGATCCCCGTGACTTATCTTCACCTGTCCCTTCACGGATCAGTGGACCTCCCTGCAGACGTCGCAGCTTACCAAGTACACCTATATCGCAACAATTGCATGGCCTCTCCATACCACTCTTTCTTCATCATCGACAGCACATCTTGGGCCAGCGCCAAGTACATTGACCAGATCCCTCAAGGCATCATTCAGCTAGAGGACCTCCACGCCTACTTCGGAAGAGATGAAAGCCTTCAACCTCATCCCGCGTTCTATCCTCAGACCTTTGCTAATCGCAACTTTCGACTCTCAAGGATCGCCACACGCCAAGAGGCCTAAGTCAGGCAAATGTCCGTGGTAGACGTTACACCCACAATCGTTGAGCAGTCCAGAGCAGCGCTCTTTGTCTTGGACAAAGGTGCACCCGACCTTTCTCTACTTTGTCGACCATCTCTCACCCTCGTTCCTTGAAATAGTGTGCCTCGTCGACACCACCCACGTCGCCTCTCTGACCTCTCATCCTCGACTAGTTAGACCTCTCCCGATTCCTCGTCTCCATTCTCCTTTGTTTACTCCCCCATTTCATCTTGACACTTGCCTGAGTACAGTACATGCCGACAATGCCACTAGCGCCAGGGACAGCAAAAATGTTACCTTAGCCTTACGACCGTCCATCCGCCTCTCGTAGTCTCTTGCTATCCTTTGGACTCTTTCACTTTACTTTCCCCCACGTTCACTTACTATCCCTCACAACTCTCGACCTAGCATTTGCGATGACGAAACCCCTTACTTACAGATACACGGCATATATAAGGACTTGTTTCGCGCTCAATAAAGACATCTTTCCCTGCGTTACTCACTCACTCACTTTCATCTGTAAAAGTGGAGGGTGTCAAAAGCTGTCTGGACCGGTCTGGACCGGTCCCTGACAGCTTTGACAGGTACCAGTTTCGCAGATGTTCAAGCATGTACACTGGCAGCTTTATTTCATCAACGTTGTGACCAGAAAGGAAAACACCATCGCAAGGGATCACTCTGCCTGACTCGAGCAGCACTACATCGCCAACAACGACCTTGTGTATGTCGATCTGCTGTTCTCCACCGTCACGAATGACCTTGACAAGATGATCTTCTTTCTTCTCATTGAGCACCTGAAATTGCCTCTCCTTTTGCCAGTTGTTCAGCGAACCAAGGATAGCCGCGATGATAGCAACGCCTTCAACCCAATCCACGGGGGGATCCCCTGCAGGGCGGGGCGTACCGAAGTCTTGGAAAAGGCCAAGGGCAAGTGATACTATGGTGGCAATCAATAACAAAACCTATTATACGAGAACATCAGATCCAAGGAAATGAGTGGGTATCTTTGGGCTTACTATAACTTTATCCTCGTTTCGCGCTCAATAAGACATCTTTCCCTGCGTTACTCACTCGCTCGCTTTCAAGCACGTACACCGGCAGCTCCATTCCATCCTTATTCGAAAAACTCCTTTCTTCCTCTGTTTGATCCCATTCACCTGTGAGCGTACAACATACAACGTGACTTTAGTCACTGGAATTGACTGGATGCGTCTCGCATAGATGAAATTGCCATGGTGTACTTAGATCTTGCCGGTTAATTACATTAATTAGCTGAGACGAAAATTACAATTCTGGGAATTACTTGACTACCTTTTTCACTTAAATTTACTTGATTTCCAAATTAAGTAGCCAAAGTAAAATTTAGGAACATGTTCAAATGCTGATGTGTCATAACCGACATGTCAGTGTCCACTTCCCAGCCCGAGGCACCGATCGATCTGAAACGTAACACTCAGAGTGTGGTAGGAGTAGGAGTATATTGAAGTAGGATCCAAGGAAATATGTACAAATTTTAGCACCAGCAGAAGAAAGTGCAGAAACAGTGTGCTCGCCATTTGCAATGGTGAGCACCAATGTGGTGGGCGGGTCCCAGGATGAAGGCCAGTTGTGGAATTACATAATTTGAAAATGAGTAGTGTGATTGCGATTCCGGAAATGCGGCTCGGGATCTCGGTTAGCATAGCCGAGATCTCGGCTAACTTAGCCGAGTAGCACGTTTTGAAAAATTGACCTGCTCACTCTTACTTTCCATACATGATATTGTCTGATCCGGCAGCACGAACACACCATTTCTGGCAGATGCCGCGTGCGCCCAACAGACCCGGCGAAGACCCCACTGTAGCAGGCTTGATTTGACATTCAGGGCGAAGTTTTAGCGTGTGCGTCGCTGCAGTATTGCATGTAACTTATGTACGCTCTGCCACTCAGGTTACCACGTAATACCACCTTCCCACTACGGTTTCCCCCCTCTCTCGATAGTCCCAACCCCAATTGGCATCTCTGACACCTCTTGGAGGTTGAAGCGAAGTGTTACACGCCATCGACCTTCTCCTTTATCGACACTCCGTTCACAGCGTTACTGCCAGTAGCCTCGGGCACATCGATCGACTGCAACACTTCAAGTTGGGAGCGTCGGTGCCGTCCTATATCTACATCCATGGTGCAACAGTCGCTTACGCCGCAACTGTTGGCGTCCGCCCTGAATTCGGTGACAATGTGCGTTCCTATTTCTTTTTCGGAGGTCGTGTACTGACTGAGATGCCCTACTTGTCGGTCCTGGTAGCGGGCGTTACACCCTCACAGGTGAGTACGTTCTTCCCTCGTGCCGTCAAAGTCGGCTAAGCACGAGCACTCTACCAGCTACTTGTACGTTCCCCTCCTAGGTTCGGCATCCCGCAGGTGTATCCTGATGATCAGTCCCCTAGACATCGTCTGCTTCTATGATTGGATCATATCGTGTGTTAAGACTCAACGCTTCATTAGACCCGGAATGCTTATTTTGACTTCGGTGCTTAGGTTTGACCAGGAAGTCGCTCTTGTACACCTTCATCTGCCGAGGAATTGATTGATTACTGATATTGTTGACTTCCAGATATACCCTGCTGCGTGGAATGTTGTGAAAGCTACATATATATTTTGCCGCTATTACCCAATGGCCATCGCACCGTTCCACTTATGGGGTCTTCTCGGTAACCACGAGCAACGCCTTTGCGAGTCATACTATCACGTTCTTTTTGCGTGTCCGATGCCTACGGTGTGCCCGCTCGTACTTGTCGTCAAATGTTTCCTCACGATTTAATCATAGCTATTGTCAGCACAATGTAAGCGTGACTAGTCCACGTGGTTTACAAGCTCTTAATCACACTCGTGCCCGTCGTGTTCTCAGTCATTCTGATGTTGCGTACGTATGCGTTTTCTGGGAGGAAAACACGGGTTCTCGTCGTCCTTTCGATCACCTACTCGGGTCTTGTCGGCGTTATTATTTGGGTGCTGAGCAAAGAGTTAACCCGTCCGTGCCGAAGATCTTGTTTATGAAGGAGCATTCTTGACTCTTCGATGGAATCACAGTGTCACCTTTGTTCTTTCTCACCAAACGCAGCGGCTGTTTCGCTATTTCGGATGAACCGAATATCACGGTACTGGTGACCAGTGTAGTACAGGGGAACAAAATACCGGTCCCCATTGCCTATCATGTAGGAGTGCGTCTTGGACTTTTGGCGAGCGCTTGTGATTATACTGACACGAGAACCTTTTTTTTTTTTCTTGGCTCAGATGATCTCTGTACGATTTCACTTATTGTTTGCTATCACCTTGGCTGAACCAAGCTTCTGCTAGATACTTGCGACCTTTTTCGACTGCCTCAACATGCTCGTCGTGCTTTGGGTGAGACTGGCGACCGTTACCTTGTCCACGTGAATGATAAATCGATATAGCATTGGGTTCGGGGGTGTGGTGCCATTGGTCCGCTATGCCGGAGCTTTCTGAAACAAGGCAAGTGTTTATTATTTACCCAATGAATCATTGACGCGGACTGTCGTTATTTATTTGGTTCTGGTCACGCAGGGATGCTGGTCTACGTCGTCATGATTGCCTTGAACACATTGGCAATTTGTGCTTATCTCAGGTAAGACGTCGTCAACGATCATCCAGACCGCGGCCACCTAACAAAGTCTTGCCATAGCTCATACCTGGTGCACGAAGGATTTGCTTCAAGTTCTGCGCTTGCGTGCATTCTGCCCTCTACTCTGGTGATCGATTTCTCTCCCGCCTGCCATGTTCGCTTTGTTGATCGTTGCTTGTTGTTTGTCTTTCTAGTCATGTCGGCTGTACGTGTCACGCTCTCTGCAAATTCCTTGCTGGTTCAGATGTTCTTTTTTTAGAGTGTTGATGCTGCGCCAAAAAGCGTCTCCGACCGAGACAGAACTCCGTCTCGAACACTCGCACATGATCAACGAAGCACTTGAGATGACCACCGTGGAGCGGCATCCTACAAAGATATTAGAGGGCTTCATGTCGCCTATCTCAACGGATACTGAAGCTCAGCCATGATGCCTGCCTCCTTCTGAGGCGTACCTCCACTGGCATATGTACACGAGTTGAGAGTGTTAACTGGTGAAGCGTGTCCATACAGTGCTGTGGCCGGGGGTCGTCCTACAAGTCTGTGGGCGGTCCTGTGTACAGTACTGTTCAAGCCCCAGCTTCCCAATGAACTGGGCGCATGAAGGCGCGAGCGATAGACATGTTGTGAGGCCGAAATCATAGATGTTACAGCGAAATGCGCAAGTTACGGATATAGATGAGGAAGTAATAAATTGTTTTATGAGCGCCAGTAGATAGTACTATAAGCACTATAAATTACTGAAAACAATCCCGAACATGGTAAAGCACGATCACCTTATCGTCAACTGAAGCAGAATATGTCACACTGTCAAAGCAGGCAGAGAGGCATGCTGGCTAAGAAATTTGTATGAGGAACTGGGTTACAGCCAGCAGATATCCAACCTGATACGAGGTGATAATTTTAGGTTCGGAACTCCCTTCGCGTGGAGATAGGACAATGGTTGGGGATAGGATGTGATGCATTCTCTGGGTCAACTACTTGGGCATATGTACACGTCGTGTTTATGCTTTCCATTCCTCAATCACAGTCGCAAACACACGATCGCAAACACAGGGTCCGACACGATCGCAAACAGAGTCCAACAGATAACAAGGGATCAATAGCCATGGTGTGGAATCCGGTTGTTCACAAGTGGGCAAAACACATTGCGACTCAACAGCATTGGATCCATGACCTACTAGTAGTCCGAGTCAAGAACGAAACCACGAGAATTGAGAGTTACCAAGATCTGGAGCAGACAGTAGATATATTAATCAGAGCTCAAGTGCATCCTAAGCGCAAGAAATATACCTAGGAGATGGGACTAGCCCCGGTATGAAGGGGAGTGTTGGGATGCATCCCAGGATCAGCCAGGCCCGGTAACAGTCTGGGAACCTTGCTGGGAACAGACGTCCGGGTATGTACATTAGTAAGCTGTGACGCTACGTGAGCTTGGACATGAGTGAGAATATGGTAACAGGCAAGGAAATAGGTGTGTAAAATCTTACGATCCACCACTCAGGTATTTCTCTGAGCATGACTCACTGTAAGAAACGGACATAGAGAATATATGGTTTTCAATTGCGAGGCCGAGCAGATGTACACAGCTGTTTTTTATTAATCATTTGTGGATATCTTTAGCATTTTTATCTTGTCCAATAATCACTTATAAGAGATTATTCGAATAAACCGCGTGACGTGACACTCAATTTGCGAGGAAAGTAAGGGGTCGTCTTGCCATGACCCCTAAATTGAAAGTAGACATACTGTGGACGATCGTAGTCAACGGAAGGGTGTCTCCTGCGATCCTCATAAGCTCGGGAACGCGCTCAGAGACCGGCCATCTTCCAATTTCGTCCCTCGGCACAATCATTTCAAAGGTTTCCGACTTGGCGCTCTCCACAAACATATAATATCACCGTCGTCTTAATATACACTATCCCATCTTTTCCCCTCCTTCCTCCTTCTACCTGGCCGTGCTTGGGTCTCGTTTTCCCACTCGTGCCATCCAATAACGCTTCTTACGACCAACACGCCCCCAACACACCCTGTACACGTCCAGAGCCATATCATTCAAGTTGCCCCTACCACCTCATCATGCGTTTCCATCCTGTCCGTGTCTTCTGCTCGCACCCACGTCAATATGAACTGACACCTCTCTACTAGTTCGAGGTATCCACACTTCATATTATTTATGCCTGTCTCGGCGGTTTCGTGGTGTTCGTGAGTTTGTTCTCTTACTGTTATCTCGTCTTCGGTACCTTGGCGTCTTACTGATGAAAAATTTTATTCTCGGTGCTTTTCTCAAGTTCGGAATGTTTTCCCTTTTCATTCGGGAGAAGGTTCGTATTGTCATGGATCTTCTATGCCTTGGCGCGGATTCTGACATCAACGTGCCTAGCTGTACATTGGCGAAGCCTGCTGGGCTTTCCTTTTTGGTGTTATTATTGGTGCGTCTATGCTGTTTGTACCTGAATAATTTTCTTGGGCGCGTCCTTGGGCCTCTTTGGAAAGATGGACATCTTTTGATAAGAGATGATGTGTTGGCGTCTGGGATACCCGTGCGTTGTTACCCTTGGCATTTGCTCTGGAGTGGTTAGCCAAGCATGGCCTCAGGCTGGAGCGTGCTTCAGCGACCTCGTGCTGTTCCGATGCACACCTCACGGGTTTGATGACTAAATCACGTCTCGGACAGCACCCCACGCCCTTTACTCTCACCACCCTCGCAAACCCTGACTTTCAGTGTTCGCTCACCAGCTTCTTTCGCAGGTCCTTACGGAGCAAACGTCATCGACCCACGTTCATGGGGTAATTCCGAGGACGCTACCAATCACTTGACCCTCGAGTTCACCCGTATCGTCATCGCCATTGGCGTGTTCGCTGTCGGCGTTGAACTTCCAAAAAAGTATATGTACCGACATTGGAGAAGTCTTTTCTTCCTCCTTGTCCCTGTAATGACATGGGTGCGTTGTGCCTCACACAATACTCCCTACTCGGACCTTGATGATTCGAATTGATTCGTTAGGGCTGGTTCGTGTCGGCTGCCTTCATTTATGCGCTCATCCCCAACCTCAACTTCCTTTCAGCCCTAGCCGTTGGGGCGTGTCTCACCCCTACTGACCCGATTCTTGCCGCAGCGATTATCGGAGGCAAATACGCCGACAAGCATGTCCCTGCTCATCTGCGACATCTCATCGCGGCTGAAGCCGGCAGCAACGACGGCGCGGCGTACCCATTTCTTTACTTTGCGCTCTATCTCACACTCGATAGCACAACTGGGGGTGCAATGAAGGATTGGATCCTCATTTCATGGCTCTGTGCATTCCCAGTCACTTCTTCCATCCACGACTATGTCTATTAACGTTAAATATACAGACCAAATCGTGCTCAGCGTCATATGGGGTTCGATGCTTGGCTATGGCTTCCGACATCTCATGAAGTTTTGCGAGAAAAAGGATCTCATTGACCGACAGTCATACGTCGCCCAATATATCTCACTTGCCCTTCTTACAGTCGGCACGACCACTCTCCTTGGCTCGGATGATCTCCTCGCTTCATTCGTCTGTGGAACTGCGTTTGCCTGGGACGGTTTTTTCAATAAACAAACTGAAGCTTCGGTCTTTTCCTCCGTCATCGACTTGCTTCTCAACACCGCCGCATTCGTGTTCGTTGGCGCTTGGATGCCATTTGATACGTTCTCGGACCACGAGCTGTCTCTTTCCGTTGGGCGCCTCATATCCATCGCTGTCTTGGTGTTGTTACTTCGACGTTTACCAATCATCATTGGGTTATACAAGTGGATACCCGATATCAAGAGTTTCCGTGAAGCACTATTCAGCGGCCACTTTGGACCCATTGGCATCGGTATGTCGTCCCTCCGCTTCTCACCCTCAAAGTCTCACGTGATGTAACAGGTGCCATCTTTATGTCAACACTCGCTGCCGAGACGCTTCCGCGGCCGCAAAGCCCTCCGGCCAACCAGGCGGAACTTCTAGCTGCTACAATACAACCGGTCATCGCATTCATGGTTTTATGCTCAATTCTCATACACGGACTCTCCATTCCATTCTTCTCCCTTGGCCGCCGTGTGACGACCGTCACGCGTACCTGGTCACGCCAGCCAAGTCTTCCTGACTGGGCCCTCCACACGCACCGCGTTGAGCGTGCAGAAGACGTTGTGATCAATCGCGACCCAGAAAACATGATGGAACGTGGTCAGGCGAGCAACAATGAGAAGGACGTCATGAAACGCCACCCATCGGAGGCTACGAGATTCGATGAAGACGAAAAAGGGGCACGTGTTTTGAAAAGAGAGGACACCGCGGAGGCAGACGCGCTCACAGTTGCGGTTACGGAGCCAGAAGAAGCGAAGCCAGATAATCCGCCAGATGGAACGGAATCATATGAGTGGAAGGAAGGTCCCCATCGCATCACCGATTGGCGCACCGGCCCTGGCGAAGAGGTGCGTTTCCTGTTCTACGTGTCCCACTCACGGTTCATGGACGATGCGTTATAGGTCGAAGTTGAGGTTCAGCGCAACGAACACGGCTCAAGCGAAGCTGGGCACATGACACCTGCATCTTGCAACGGACATGCCGCAGTGCATCATTCTGCCACCGCAGTGCTTGGGAGAGTGACGCGACATGTCCCTCACGGGGAAGCAGAGCCCGATGATACTGCCGGCAACCGCGATGCATCTCCGCGTCCGCAAGTAGAAGTCGTGGTGTATTCGCCACCACCGAACGAAGTTTTGTCAAACTTGAGCCCACAGCCAGAAGTTGTGCACGAGGACGAGGACGGGTGGGTTTCAGATCAGAGTTCACCAGAGGACGCGCAGGCGAAAGTGCAACCCCACGCTGAAAAGCGCCCATTTACTGGTCGTACCAGCAAAAAGCGGCGAGCCGACGATCACCGACCCTCCATTCAACAGAACCCTCGCGTATCGCTTCCCGCTCCGATAGACACCTCAGCCTCCACCGACTCCAACGCTGCCACAGCGACTGTGCCATCTGCGCCGTCAATGTCTGCTGGACCTGAGTCGCCTCTTCCGAAGTCGCCCTCCTCCCCGTCGGATATCGCCGACGACGAGCCGCGCGGACGTGCGCTTCCCGCCTCCGCATCGTCGACCTTTTCCGCGCGCAGGAAGCCGCGGCACATGCGCATCGTATCGCTGCGGGGGAGCGAAGCTAGCTCCCGAGAAGTCTCGCCGGCTCGTTCGATCCGGTGGGCCGACGCTGGTGCCGGATCCACTCCCGCGACAGCGCGCTGGCCGCAGGCCCCATCGGCCCAGGGCAGCCGTGCCCCGTCACCATCTCCCGCGGACAGCGCAGAAAACGACACGGGTTAGCGCGCCGGTCTCGCCTGGTCTGTTGTTGCGCGTGAGCTGGTCATCGTGTGGGTATGTTGGCACGAAGAAGCCGGCTTCCATTTATCTAACCTTCCGACCCTTTGCCCTCGCTTCTCCTGGCTTCTCCCGTCATCAATGACGGGTTAGACCCTTACTTTTTCTCTCTGTAGAGTGTGTATACCTTTTGTGCCTTGTTTTGTGCTTTCTCCACTGGCACCCCTGCTTTACGTTTTCCCTTTTGCACATTCGTGATACGTCGTTCACCATTCTTGCATATATTCTGTCTGATCTCATTGTCTTTACACAACGAACCCTAAAAGCTTTGGCTCCAATGACAAACAACTCGTCTTTGACAACGACACCTGGACGACAGCCTTGTTGTCAGGTGGTGGTAACAAGGAGTGCCGAAACGGCCCGGGCTCACCGACATATCCCGTCACGCGCGTCACTGGCAGTGACCCGGCTGACCCCGAAATTCACGGAAAAGAATTTACGGCTCATCCGGGTATCTGAGTCAGATAGTATATATTCACAAACTCGTTCATACTGTTAGCACAGTACATCAATGTCATGCTAGCTGATACAAAAGAGGGTCCGTTCAACCGTGCCAAGAGCACGTAATCCCAGCATTCAACGCCATGTGTGCTGGTGGCCACTTGAGGGTACGCAGCATTGCCAGTCGTCCACGTCGGTTAATTGGTTTCAGCATCTGTGAAAGGGGTGGTCGCTAGCCCAACCCGCGACTTGCTCACATCGTACGCGCTGTAGAAGCGCTGCAGGAACGTAAAGCCGTCTGTTCAGAACAAATAAGTGACGCCTAATCCTTGCGAAAGCGCGCGGCAAAAGAGCGAACACGTACTGATAAAGTCGAGCCCTTGACCCGATGGGCTACCAAGGTCGCTCACGACGAGATATATTTTGCCCTGGGTACCCCCGATTTCGGTGTTCAGCCCGCGGGGCCAGATTTGCGCATTCGGCGTGAGCTCGTACTGCACGCCGCCGATATCGAAGAAGAGCGACTGCAGGTTCTTAAATTGGGAAGCTGTGAGCGTGAGAAGGCCGGTGGTTCTAGAATGTGAAGCAAAGCAAAAATTAGGGGGCAGAAATTTGCGGTCGAAAGTCCGAGCTGCGGATACGAGAAGGACAACATACTGGTCAAGGGTTGCTCCGGTGGCCTTCTGGTACTTCTGGAACGCATCTATCGATGACTGGAGTCAGCACTGATCTGTCATTCAATATAAGAGGGAGAAACCGAACCGGTGGCGATGAGAACGAGCGTGGTGCCCGTGTCGACGATACCTGCAGTGGAGCCCAAGATCGATTGTCCACTAGAACCGTACGTGATAGTTTGATCGACACCCCAGTAAGCGCTTGCGGGAGAGGTTCCCGTGATTGGTACATAATTCACGTCACCAATGATCCTTTTTACCACCCCATCAATTCCACGCCTCATAAGAGGGGTAAAAATAGAACATACTTGGATGTATCAACGCCGCCAAATGTGAGCTCTCCGTTGGAGACCGCACTTGCGGACGTGGATGGTTGGTAGAAAATGCCGATAGACTCGGTGGAGATAGTGCCCTGCTTGAAGAGATTGTCTGTGATAGTCGGGACAGGTGTATTGCCTCCAATAGTGCCTTCGGTGAGGTCAACTGGGCCGATACTGCGGAGCGTGAGAAAGTCAATGGGATAATAGAGTAGCAGCAGGAAGGAGCGACAGTACCCGAGGATACCATCCACATCACTGAAGCCCTGAGCAGTAGATGCAACACCGATACTCTGGGACTTGACTACGAGCGAGGGAGATAGCGCCACTTGATCCGTGACTGGAAGGACTATTAAGTCTTGTGGCGCGGGATTGGCACTGAGCGCAGAAAGATGGACAATACGCACACTCGGTTCCTGAGAAAGAACCAGACCCATAGCTAACGGACTTGATGGCAGAACCAGGGTGAATAAATGTCTATGTCCTGACGGAGTGTACGTACAACACTCTTCCCCGTACTCTTGCTGGTGCTGGTCCGATTATATTCCTTGTCAGCACCAACCCAGGTATTGGAGCTGCCAGTGTCGATCAGAAGAGTATACTCAGTGGCCGGGTTACCGACCCCAACAGAGGCAGTATAAGTCACAGCTGGAACACTTATATCAGCACCATGACACCGGAGGGCGACGCCGGAAACGAACCAGCATCAGTGACATCAATAGTATCGCCAGCAGCGTCTCGAGATAGAGGGCTGACAACTTGGTGACCGTGATGGGTAACGCGACTCCTGAGCTCTGTCAACTTGTGGGCGTTTGGGCCGTGTGGCTGGACACCGGCAAGAAACTTCTGTGCTCGCGCCTTGTCGCGAGCAATGATAGCACGCGCACCGTCAGAAACCTTGACGGTAGAAGTAAAGCTAAGAGGGTGGTGGGCAGTAAAAGACATGTTGTTTGGATCCAGTGGAGAGAAGGGGGGAAGGCGCAGATCTATATATACGAAAATGGACGGGGGTAAGTGTCACGTCCATAAAGTATGAGAAAGACGGTAGAACCAAAGTGATCAATTCTCCGTGGGGCATAGGATTGTCGCACCCATATTCAATATGAACAGGCGCTTTCACAACGGACCCATGGCCACGCCGTAGATCCACTCTCAACTCCAAGTATGACACCAGACCTGACAGCTTCCCAGGCCCCAGAGAAGGTTGGCACCGCCACTATCAGCTTCTGCCTCCGCGGTGAATGGTAAAAAAAGTGAGCTCATAGACAAGAAGTAGCACCATACCCTCGTTGGTGCGGTATCACGAGGGACTACTATGTGGCCTTCCATGACTGCGTCGCTCAGCCAACACACGTTGAAAGAAACACAGGAAAGACTAGAGTGTCTTGGATCCCCATAGAGGTTACCTGTGTCGTAGAAGCTCTAGCACGCACACGCTCCATTGTTTCCTCAAAGATCCTCTTCTAACTCCTCGCATTCGCAATCAAGACAACAATAGAGTCACCGCCAGTTAGGCCATCAGCTCAAAATGGTGAGCCGGCATTCGACACCTGAACTGTGTGCATGGTACAGAGCAACTCCGGATACCGCTTTTAGATCATTCAGATAGTGAGCCATGCACCAGAATAACACCAGCGATAAGACTTTGGCTTTCGGAAAATTGCGGAATGGGGACATGGGATAGATTTGATAACAACGGTCCACGATTCGTCCTAGAACGAATGTGAAGGTGAGTACATTGGGCTCCAGGTGCTTAGGTGTTTCCGGACTGTTTTTTGGTGAAACTGCGGTGGAAGGGCGGTGGAGTTGCACGCCTGAAGAGTCAGACCATGCCGCATGATCAAGTCCAATAAAGGGGTCCTCTAGAGTTACTCGAGGAAAGCACTTCTCGATCCAGAACCCAAACCTATACACGGAACACGGAACCACATGGCACCACTCATTCTTCCCCACGCGCAGCCAGGACATCCAATAATTCTGGTATTCTCCGTATCATTCCCCCGATCGTGCGCCTCTGGGAGAAGTCTAGGCGTCGGGGTCGGTTGGAGTAGCTGTGTCCATTCTGCCACGTCACGCTGGTACTCCCTCATTGTGTCATCCATGAACGAATAACTCCAAGGACTAACCAGACCCCTATTTTTCTTCTCACTGACCATCTTCAATCCTAGTCCTGTGGTGCTGCAAACAAAGCATGTCGCATTGCACGAGGCTTAGCCCAACAAATACGTAATTTAGATCAAGGATCGGACCGCTTACGGTTGAGGCCTTGAGGCGTCGTACATACATCCTCTGGTCGGGTTAAATAGTTAGCGCGCTCTTTACCCATCACATTCTGGTCAAAAGGGCTTGCTTGCTTCGGGTCAACCGTGAGAGGACCTGGACCACCAATCACCAGGGGATCGCATAGGCTGAAGGGATATGGTCTGGCCACTACACGCCTCTTTCTGTTGTCGTTCTTGGGTTGACGTGCATAAGCATAACGCACACGTGTTCTCGGAGTACATGTTCCTATGTGGCTCCCTTGGCCATTTCGCCTTAGGAGAGGGGTGCTATAGCCTTATGCGGGGGCGGGGGGGCGGGCCATCAGCAATTTGACATAAAAGTTTTTGCTGGTTTCACAACCCCAAAAACCGCTAAAAACCATATAAAACAGTGAAAACTATGCCTATTCTGAGACTTGGTGACCCAAGTCCAATTTCACGGAAACCCAAAATTTCAACAAGCGTGAGAATGGTATGGCCTTATCCTTTTCTGGAATAGTAAGGGGTCTGTCAAGAAAAATATAATCAATGGCAAATAAATAACACGGCAAATTAGCATGAAACACTAGTGAAGTATATAGGCCCCAAGCCCCAGGTTTCCAGGAACCCGGAATACAGCAAAAAACGTCAATAACAGCCGAAACACAGGAAACTTTTCTGTCAAAGTCCTGATGCCGCCACATAGCCCCAGCGCTCCGATAGTAGCACGCCGAAAAGCCGCCGGCGACGCAAGGCTGGGGAGGCAGACTGAAGGTCACAGATGTCCGCAGGGTAACCGCCAGCCTGTGCAGGTACCGGTGTAACTGTGACTGAACTCAAATCCGAGTCGGAAATGCCACCGAGTCGTGGCCTGTTCACGTATCACGTGTTCTGTGCCTCTCCCGAATGGAATCGCTCCTAGGCACCGACCCATTTACGTTGCTGTCCATTATTGCAGCCCATTACTAGCATTACTAGGAGACCTCACAATATCGTTTCCATTCCTCTTTCTTCCACGAGACCCACACTCAGAGCCACAGGCACGCAAGGCAAGGGATGCCTATTTCGTCCGAGTCGGCTACTGGTCCCAATACAGTATCCTGAAACGCAACTCATTTCGCCTCGGCGAACCACGCCATTTCATGAAGGTTGCAACATGGGCCCAACAATTTGGCCACTTCAAAACCCCGTAGCCGCGATATCAGAATGAATAAGAAGCCGACTGGGGAAGCCGAGATAAGTTAGGCAGAACGTTGTTTGCATTTGATTTTTGATTTGCAACTTACACGTCACTGCACTGAGCGATCGGCTCTGAATCTCACCTTGATATCCCTCAGGTTCAAGTGGACTCAGTGGACAATAGAATTGGTACTAGCCTCCCCGTATCAAACCGGGTGAGGGCATTATTCGTCCGAATCAAGTTACTGTAACATGATACTCGGTTACTAGAATGAAGAATATCGCCCCCGTCTCAGGCGGCCTGCACAATTGCACACTCCTTGTACACCGTCCCTAGCTTGTACACGGGTAGGGGCAGATACATTTCAACCATGTTTCTACTATGACATCGTCCAGGCGTCCAAGATATCGTCTGAATGCAACACTCTCATTAACGCAAGCGGTCTCAAGGCCTCACAGGAATCAACCTTTTACCTTGTCTCCCTCGCTAACTCGGGGTCGGCCATTGGTCGCGTCGTTGAGGTGGTAGCAGACCGATTCAGTGTTTTCGTCTTCTGACTGCTCACTTCTGCCTGCTCTGTCCTCCGACTTATTTTCCTGACTTCTACTGCACAGGCGCCCTCATAGTACTGATCCCTGATGTTCTTAGCTGACATTCTCACCGGCTGTTCGTGCACAACAAGGTGTTGTCGGTGGTCGCATTGTTCTGTGGGGCATTTGCTACTGGCGCCGAGGATGGAGATCGGCGACACGTACGACGTCAGCAGGCAGACGAACGGGGATGTATGTGACGCATCCTTGCATTCGGCCCGGCCCACCTCTATACAGGTACAATTGATCGGCCAGCGCCCTGTCGGCACATACGTATGCCTTAGGTTCCGTCGTGGTAACCGAGGCTGTGCTACTTGTCCTGGCTCGGTACTACGTCTTATGAGGGTGGAGGGAAGAACCGAATCTTGTTCTGATACCAGTTATCGATGCAGTAGCATGCGTAACAGGATACCTACAGTGTACACCCTGGCGTAAATGTAGAAATGTACTGAAGTACGAGTCTTTGTAAGCCGAGGCTTGCTCTCCATGCTGATGTAAGGAGTCCGGGGCTTTGGAAGACTTGCCGACAGAGTGCATCACCATCGAGAGATCGATTGTGGTCTTCGCCTCTTTTTCAACGTTTTTTCGAAAGACTCCTACGGTTCTTTTTATTTTTAACCTCCGCAGCTGGCGTAGCATCATCTAATTTGCGCTTCTGCCCCGTAGCGCCTGTAGCCTTGACGCTAATGACCGTCGACTTGCCCCGCCCGTCGCCGGCAAGTGTATTGCGTACTTGTGCTTCAGCAACGGACCAGTCCGCTGACGCGTCATCGATAGCGTACCTGGGAGCAGTCAGGAGATGCGTAAGCTGGTGTACGAAGTCGGTTGTAGCGAGCCAAGAAGAGAGGAGAAAGACGGTACTCACTGCGAGAGGTCGAGCGCGTCGATCATTGCACGTTGCTTTTCGCGGAGTGTAGCAGTAGCCGCGTCGCCTGCGGCGTCAAGCTCCGCCTCCATAGTCTTCAGCCCGCGCTCTGCGTCCGCAACTAGAGAAATCCTAGTGTCAGGACCCTGGGGCGCATGTGTTGGAGCTCGAATAGTAGAGCTGATCGCAGCCTTTTGAATGTCCTGCAACTTTCCGGAGATCTTGCGAATAAGCTTCACGAATAGTGCAAGCGCCTGTGAAACGGGCAGCTGAAGTTCCGCCTGCGAGCGTGGGCGTATGAGTGGATGGGGTCGGGTAAGACGGAAAGATCAAGCGACTGCGCACCTCGACTTCTTCGACACTTTTCCGTTGCAGTCCCATCCCGAGTAGTATGCTGCTCTGTATCACACTAAGACGCACTTCATTTCCGAGCCGTTTCTCAAAGTAGAGCAAGGCCACAGTCGGTAGCAAGTCGAGGATGACGTGGTAGTCGAGCGAGTTCTGGGCGTACGTCTCGAGGCGCTTGAGGTCGAATGGTGTAAGTAAGAACGAAAGCTCTTCGGGAGTTAGGGCTAAGGAAGGGTTGTAAGAGAACAATGAGTCAAAAAAAAGGCGAGGAGATCAAACCTGGCATCTTATCGGAATCAAGATATTTGACACCGGTATTAGCAGCCTCGAGGACACTGAGTCCCATCACGCTACTAAATTCTCGGAACTTAAATGACAGAAGGGTAAGGAAACGCCTCCGGAAGTCTGTAAAAGAGAAAATGAGCCGTGTTTATTCGCCAGGCGGGGACCAACTCGGCCCGGACCCACCTTTAGAAAACTCCCCTAGCCAACCTAGCTCTTCGTTCGCTGATGATTGGAGTCCACGTACCATGACGATGGTGTGTTCTCCAGTAAGATCGCTCTGAGTCTGGCGGATGTATAATGGCACGTAGCCCGCACGCTTCCAGAACCTGTAGATGATAAGAGAGAATGTCGAGACGAAAACGCCAACAGGGCGAACCGAAGTAGCTGTGACGTTAGTCCATACGATACTCCGAGGTAGTCGAGATTCTCAGGTTTGCGCTCTGTGAGACGCTGCAACAGAGGTGGCATCGCACCAGCTGATCGGATTGTTGGGTGGTCAATAAGAAGGGTAGTAGACTGATTGACAATAAGCTTCCGTGTGAGGTGGAGATACTTTCAACGCACGTCATCTATCGCTGCAGCATCGGGGTAAGAGACTTCCGGTTTGGCAGACTCGTCGAGGTCGAAATATTCGCCAGAATAATACGCGTTCAAAGCATGGAGCGCCCGCGCGCCGTAGCCCATCTTAATCCTGAGGTCAGTACCTCACGACCATATCGCAGTCCAGAGGGTCCGCACATTAGAATAATCCGGGTGCGTGGCAATCCGCACGACCCGCGCGCCACTCATCATGGCAAACTTGCCCTCTTGGAACTGCTGTGCGACCAACCACGGTATGAGATCACCCCCAGCGCGGAGCCCGCGCTGCAGGCCCTCCAATATCGCCTGCTTACTGATATTCCCTTCCAGCGCGACCTGAACTACTACAAGAGGTTCAGGCAGGTGTGACTCGTCGTCCGCGATCGGCGGGAGAAGCACGAACAAGTGGTGCGCTGGTGCATCAGACATCAGCTGGAGGTCGTTCGGCTGATTCTTGTAGTGCGACGCGACGTACAGCGCCATCATGCGCTGTAAGAACGCCTCACTTGCGGGATGATAAGAGAAGAGGGTGTCTCGGGAGACGTAGAAGAGCTCGCATTTTGATGGGTGGGGGGTTCCATGCAGCGCGCTGCCCGGAGAGATCGTCGCGTCGAGGCAGAGAAGCATGTTGAGCCACCGCTCGATCCCGTCCCCAGTCCCGTAGCGGATTGGGGTATCGAGCTTGACTTCGCGCAGATTCCGAAGTTTTGGTGGGGCGACGTGCGAGGGCCGTTTTGTCGACGATCCGGAGGCCGCGTCCTCCTTAACGTCCTTCGAGAGCGATGGTCGGGTTGACTCACGTAGTTGTTGAATCAATTTGAGAGAGAGAGAGCGTCCGGTGCCTTCGTATCCGTTGATCGTAGATGCAAGGAAAACGAGGTAGGGCCCGATGAGGTTCCGGACAAGGGGAAGGGGGATGGCAGCCGCCTCATCTATGATTACAAGCTCGGCTTGTCCAAGAACGTGAGCATCTTGCGGCTGAATGTACTACGACGGGACGATGAATAAAGTCGAGAATCGTCTATTCCTGAAAGAGAATACCTGGATGGTCTGTCGGTGCTGCCGGAAGACATTGACACGAACGATTGCCTTGTTAAAGTCAGGGTTTGTGCTCTGTGAAATGTCGTAATCAAGGTGTTCCTCGTAGCCCAGTGCGTCCATGCCTTTGAAGACGAACTCGAAAAGGGTCTTCAGGTTTTCTGGGCTAGGACTGGTGACAAAGATGTTGGAGTAGCCATGGGCGAGGGCTGCTGCAATAGCCAGTCCCAAAGCGGCAGATTTTCCACGACCACGGCCCGCGGTCAGTGTCACGGTTGAGCTGAGGGTTTTCTCTGCGATGGCATCGACAAAGGTGAGGATCGCTTGTGCTTGGTCTACTGTCTTGGCGAGCTTGATAAGGTCGCTGACTGGCTTGGTATCTGCAAGAGTCTCCTGGAGTTCCTTTAGTTGGGACGGCTCCTTGCCCTTGCCGCGTTCCTCTTCTATAGCAGTAATGTCCTTTCCGCGAGATATGGGGAGAACGTTAAGTTCATCATCAAGAACGAGGCAGTCGTCGCATGAACCTAAGGACAGTATGAAGCGTTCATTGAAGCGGGCAATGACATCGTGGTGGGATGACGTCCGATAGCGGGCATGTGAGTCCTGCTCAGTGTAAGCATATAGCGGAAGCGTCGTTAATTCGGCCCTCACCATAGTCATGGTGTACAGTTGCTTCAAGGATGTCATCGTTTTCAGCAATAGCACAACGAGCCCGCCGCCCTCTACTGTCTCGATAGTCCGTGCAAGCAGGTTCGGTGTGATCGCCTCGAAGTCTTGTAACACCAGCATTCCGAATGTATTACCGAGAATCTTCTCGGACTCCTTGTAGTAACTGTATTATGTGAACACTATAGGACTCGGACACGACGGAATAAATGGTACATACGTGTAACGGATGTCGGTGACCGTGATGAAGATCTCAAAAGGGTCGTGTTCATTTGCCTCCCTAATACCACGCTTCACATCTCTCTTGATTTTTGCTTCGCGTTTCTTTCGGTGGCTATGGTACAAGGTTAGAATGGCTGCTAATCGTCTTGGGGACGACTCACCTCGTGAATCCGAGCTCTTTCTTGTAACACCAAAGCACCGAGGGGCGTGCAGAAACCCGTGCCTGGGAGAGTAAAAAATGAAGATTGACCACTTGATTTCTCCCCCTGTCTCCAACAAGGACTATGAAGGAGCGATGGTTTTTCTTGACATTGTTGTCGATAAGGAATTGTATGCGCTGGTCAAGTTGCTTCCGCATGCATGCAGAGTACACGGTGTTGCCGGGAGAAAAAAAAGCGAGACGGTGAGTGAGACAAGGGCTCGGCAATAGATCACCACGTGTTACCCGGCTCGCAGCAGCATATATACCTCGCCAGCTGCGCGAATCATTGCTATCGCTCTGACCGTAAATGACAGAGTTAGACACCCCTCTGTTCATCCCACCGGACGACGAAGGGGTCGCTAAAGCTCAGCTTCTCCATTCGCCACCACGGAAACGATCCCGCAACCTTCTCGAAATAGAAGAAACCGACATGAAAGCCCCCCCAACCCATCCTCCGGAAATCGTCCGCGACGAGGATTACTACCTTTCCGACGGAAGTTGCATTATTCTGGTAGAAAACACGCTGTTTAATGTGAGTCCGTAGCAATCATCACTCGTCCAGTCTTATGCCGTCCTGCAGGTGCACAGAACAACTCTTTCGAAAGATTCATCCTCTTTCAGTTCCATGTTCTCATTACCGCGGGGAGACAAGCCAGTTGAAGGCCAGTCAGATGACAACCCAGTCGTCCTCGGTGGGGACACCGTCTCTCAGTTCCGCAACTTCTTATGGGCGCTGTATGCCTTGTGGGTTGTTGTGCCTTGCCATCGCATTCCATCCTCACTGGTACGAGCGCAGGCCACATGAACTCCTCCAGGTTCATTCTAGCGTTTCCAATCTCACGCGTCTCATCGACATTGCCAGCATCTCGAACAAGTACTCATTCAGGTCACTCGAAACGTGGGCGTTGGACGTCATAGTGGATACTGTCACCCGAAAGGGTTCTCCCTCCTCTCCGTTCCCCTTAGCCTTGGTTAGCCTTGGTACCACACCTCCCACACCTCTACCGACATACACCGTGGCGCTCCAGTCGCAGGTCACAAACAATGAGCAGATTGTCGCGCTCGTACGGCTCGCACAGATGTGCCAACACGAACGACTACTAAATACGATGGTCGAGTCCTTACGCAAGCTTATGAGCTCTTCGCCGCAGAACGCCTACATGGCGATGACGCTCGCCGACGAACTTGATCTACGCGTCTTACGCGGGGCGGCATACCTAGAGGTGATGCAGAGAGCCGTTGTCATCGTACGGCGTCCGGGGTCTGGGCCTAACGAAGGTGAGATCGATTCGGATGGGCGGCTCGTGGTGTCTGTCCCGCAGAAGATGCGCTTACTGTCCGGGTACCACCGCCTAACGATGGCGTGGGAGGAGCTGCGAAAAGCGCCTCCGAACTTCGATCACGCGCAGTCGTGTGGCGTGAATTGGCACAAGAGCGGATGCGTACAGTCATGGCAAGAATTCTGGCGCGAGAAAACGAAGAGCGAGACGGTGCTTGCGCTTGGGTTGGCGGACGTGCTAGGCCGCCTTCGCGCTGTGCTGAAGGAGTTCGACAAGTGGGGGAGTGCGACATACATGCATCACGATTGCCGCATGCTAGCGCGACGTGCGATCAATGAGAGGCTGAAAGAGGCCCAGGATGCGCTGCCAGATTTATTCTCAGATGCAGAGTGAGGGGTGAGCTCGGGGACCGAGGACACACTCCTGCTATCTAGTCCTTTGTGCTATATTTGCATTGCTTGTACACTATCAATTGTTCCGTATGTGCTCTTGCCAGTTACTCTGTAACTTGAAGACGCGTGAGGCACAATCACAAACGGGACCGATGTAGCAAGGACCAAGGGGGGCCTCAAGCAGCAGGACAACTTGTGGGAGGACTTTTGTAAGGTAGTCAAGATCACGTATCATTTCCCCATCCACCATTGCGAGACCGGGAGAGAATGTGTAAGGCGTCGGTCACCTATCATGTGTAACAGCCCCAAGAACATATACTTCTGGCACTGGCATGCGTACATACATACCCATTTGAGAAAGGAAGCGCTGCGCTTCAAGCTTCAAGTCTGCTTGTGTTCTCTTCTCAAGTCTGTTCCTCGAAGCTCGACGCCGCTTAGTCCTAGATTGGGGGTATGGTGCTACTGGTGCCAAGACCGGCGGTGTTCAATTATAATCTGACTATAATGCTAAGCCATATTGTATATTGAGATTTTACTACTGTACGCGAATACAAGGAAACCATCACTACCACGAGAGCCTATCAAACATCATCCAGTCGTGTTTAGGTCGAATCTGTGCGAGGGGTTCCATACCAGGGGCCCACATGCCTTCTATTGTGGACATCGACACCGGATGACATGCATAGGGCCCATCTCCAACCTGAACACGGGCCTTGTTCTTGTCGATTTGGTTCTGTACTAGGTCGTATGGTAGATCCTCATCGTGGATATTCATGTCGTACCGTCCACACCAGTCAAAGTCAATAAGCTTGACCTTGCCATATGCGTCGAAAAGAATATTTGGCTTTTGCAAATTGCCAAAAACGTATCCCTCAGCATGCAGCAGGGTCAAGATGGTCCGGATCTGCCCATGAACATCTGGCGGTGTGTTTGGTAGAGCGTCGATGTAGTCCATTACGATCATATGCGTGGCGGGTGGGGCACTTTGAGCGGGTCCAGTAAAAAAAATGTTGCGCAGCAATGCACGCAGTGTACAGGTAGACCCTTACCTGAATAGAGAGCTTAGACGAGGCTTAGAGTGAAGCAGAGGAAGCTCAGAGTGGGGTGGAGAGAGATGTGTATAGGTACTCACTCCTATAGTAGGATTTATATACTCTATGGTCCACCCATGTCTGTTTGGGGAAAAGTGATGAGTAGAGGCGTCCACAAGCATCAGGAAAACAAAATGTTACTAGTGGGCACTAGCCGAGGCTAGTGACACCCAAATATATTGTCACTAGTTTCCCCTAGTAACCACTAGTTAAGCTAGTTAAATCTGGTTTTGCTGATGAATATCGTGTTTTCAGTGTCGCCTAATGTCTAATCACTGGTGGACTCAGAATAATCCCTTAAGGGGATTCTGTACATATACCGTATGACTAAATACTCCGAATTACATGTATAGCATAACTAATTGTACTGTCATTCCTATGTAATGAGCCTTATAGTAGGTATTACGGCTCAACAAAAAATACCGCGAAGACCAGGTGGGGCGCTTTGAGCAGGTCCAGGGAAAACACTGCAGAGTTCGGTCTCCGGTAGAGGGCCACAGTATCGGAGGGTAGGAGCCCACCCCTTTGTTGATAAGTGACCTGTGCGCACTTAGCGGCTCAAATGGACACGCAGATAACGGACTGCTTTAGATTAGATATACAGGACTTGTAGATTAGATTATTTTTGATCTTTACAATCTCGGACTTCTTGTATTCTCTTATCTATAACATCACATATGTACATGACATCATGGACCACTCTGGATTGCCCTTGTACTACGTCTATGTATTTTCCTTTGTTCTTATCTCTATTGTGATGTCACTATGATATCATAGTCTGGACTCTTCTTGTTCTCTACTGTAACGCCACCACTGGCGTTAGTCCGACTTGGACTTCGAAAGGGCGTTTACGACTTAGTGAAATATTCCTCGGGGGTCACGTGACTGGTTTACGGGATACACGGCACTTCTCTGGGCACGTGATCAGAGCGTACACTAGGGCGAGTCGCGCCACTAGGTTAATCGGACGATCGATGAAGACGACTTGCTCGAAAGAGACAAGCGAATCGCACGCAGCAAAGATGAGAAGAGTGGTGATTGAAGAAGACCAAGATGGCGAATCTTGGTCTTATCGAGCCACTATTTATACATATACGAGGTAGCTTTAAAGCTCCTCCCGAATCCGTACGACGAATAGCGTATGTAGCTCGAACCCTACTACCGCTATCCTAGTGTTGACTCATGCCCTAATGGCATGTGATTGTAACTCCTCGCTGACTGATACTACTAGTCCATGACACATTACTGCTTACTTACGAGGTCATAGTCATAAGTGAGAGTCCGTCCCACGCGTACCGTGACACCACCCCCTTTTCAGCCGCGACGACCACGGCGCCGAGTGGGGCCGATCCCTCCGACCCAGGCCTCCTGCCTCTCCGTAATCCTGTCCAATACGTTCGCCATCTCCAGTCTGAATTTACACCGAGCCAACTCCGACTGTACCCCACCGAGCGCCTGGGCGAGGGCGTGGAGGCGCTGCTCCATCCTCTCCGCCTTGTGCTTGTAGGCTCGGAAATGGGTTACCTCCGCCTTCAGCCCCACGTCCCTCAACTCGTTGATGGCGCGATCAGTCCGGTGTTGGTTGCTATGCCCCCCTACGAGGGCGTATAGGTCTTCGGGGGCATAGTGGGGCTTACCGGCCTCTCTAACCTGGGGTTCGGCGTAAAGGGGGCGACTGTAAACTTTGTCGCTGTCATCTACGAGCCCCAGGATGATGGGGTCGGGTCCGGCGATGACTTGGATGAAGGTGGCTTGGCGCGTCACCCCTTGTGTGTTGGTGATGGGGTAGTGGACGAAATCGTCCCCCCGATTGTGTTTGTATCCGTGGGGTGCGGTGTAACGCCACCACTGGCGTTAGTCCGACTTGGACACGAGAGGGCGTTCACGACTTAGCAGAATATCTCTTCGAGGTCACGTGACCTGATCACGGGATACACGGCGCTTACGGGCACGTGATCTGAACGTACACTAGGGCAAGTTGTGCCACTAGGTAATCCTATAATCGATGAAGATGACTTGCTCGGAGAGAGACAAGCGAAGCACGCGTGAAGAGACGAGTAGAAGTGGTGAATTGAAGAAGACCAAGATAGCGAATCTTGGTCTCCCTGGGCCACTATTTATACATATACGAGGTAGCTTTAAAGCTCCTCTCCAGTCCGTACGATGAATAGCTAAAGTAGCTCGAACCCTACTATCGCTATCCTAGTTATGAGTCATGCCACATCGGCATGTGATTTCTACTACGTGCTGACCGATCTCCTTAGTCCATGACACATTGCGACTTACTAACGTGGTCATATCTGTACAGTAAGCGTCCGTTCCCTCGACCGTGACACCACCCCCTTTTCAGCCGCGACGACCACGGCGCCGAGTGGGGCCGATCCCTCCGACCCACGCCTCCTGTCTCTCCGTGATCCTGTCCAGTACGTTTGCCATCTCCAATCTGAACTTACACCGGGCCAACTCCGACTGCACCCCACCGAGCGCCTGGGCGAGGGCATGGAGGCGCTGCTCCATCCTCTCCGCTTCGTGCTTGTAGGCTCGGAAGCGAGTCACCTCCGCCTTCACTCCTACGTCCCTCAGCTCGTTGATGGCGCGGTCAGTGCGGTGCTGGTTACTATGACCCCCTACGAGGGCGTATAGGTCCTTGGGGGCGTAATGGGGCTTACCAGCTTCTCTGACCTGGGGTTCGGCATAGAGGGGGCGACTGTAAACTTTGTCGCTGTCGTCCACGAGCCCCAGGACGATGGGGTCGGGTCCGGCGATAACTTGAACGAAGGTGGCTTGACGCGTCACCCCTTGTGCGTTGGTGATGGGGTAATGGACGAAATCGTCCCCCCGATTGTGTTTGTATCCGTGGGGTGCAGTGCGCGCCGTTCCTCCCAAGTATCGGAGACGGACCGCGGGCAGGGTGGAGTCTTCGGTGTCGACTACCACCCCGCTGCGGTATATGGGGCGGCCAGTGGTGTCGCACGTGTACGGGGTCTCGCGGGGGTCGTCAGAGTCGGTGGCTGTGATAAGGTATGGCTGCTCAACTGGGTACCACTCCCTTAGCGTTCCCTCGACTGCTTCGTACACTGCTCTCTCAGTGTCTCGGTGTGTTGGCGTCGTCGGTGATAGATGACTGCTCGCCGGGCCGCGGCTACTGCTAGTTGTCGGTCCCTCCAGCCCTGTGCCGGTCCCCTCCAGTCCCGTGTCTTCATCCACTCCTGCCACCTCAACGTCGCGGACGTCTTCTTCTTGCTCGTTCTTGATTTGAGGGGCGTCAGGTCGAAGTGGGGGACTCGTAAAGAGTCCGATAGCTGTACGAAGCCGAGTAATTTCGGCCTCGGTATATGGGGCGGTGTTGAGGCGGTCGCCGTTGGGGTTGATGAGCCAGTACGTGGCGGGTTGGTCGGGGTCTTCGACGTCGTAGATGGACTGGACGTTGGCGAGGGCTGCGCGGAGCTCTTCATGGGTGAGGCTGTCAACGAGACGGGCAGCGAGAGGGGTGGTAGAGGCGGAAGTGGAAAGAGACATTTGGATTGGAGTGGATGGTCCAGTGTGGAAAGATGGGGTTTCGGTCGTGGTTTGTCCCCTTCTTATAACTATCCTTCTTGCTTTCGTACTCCGTTTATACTCCGCTAGGGCTTCGTCAGCAAATACGTCTTTTTCGTTGACCCACTGATTCTCCGAGTCTGGGTACCCTTTCCATTTCACGAGGTATTGTAATTTCTTGCTCCGGCCGAATCATCTGGAGTCTAGAATGCGCTCCACTTCGTATTCCTCTTCTCCATCCACTAGATCCGGTGGCAGGCGTTGGAAGTTTTCCCCATGTAGGGGCGTCTCGCGATAAGGCGTGAGTAAGTCGATGTGAAATACGGGGTGAATACTCCACTGCATGGGAAGCTCCAGTTGATAATTGACTGGCGATAGGACGCGCGTGATTTTGAATGGGCCGTGCCGTCGTGCCGCTAGCTTGGCGGTAGGCTGATTGGTTTGTAGGTGTCGTCCTTCTAGCCATACTTGATCCCCTACTTGGTACTTGGGTGTATTCCGATGTTTGACCCATAGCGATTGTGCCTTTTTGATAAGGTTCTGGGCCTCTTTCTGTGCTTCTTGGAATTGCTGGAGTCTCGTGAGCACCTGTGGGATAGGGGATGGCTTATCGATCCAGTCAGCGCGTGGGTCGTATCCCATCATGAGAGAGAAAGGGGACTTCCTTGTCGCTTCGTGCAGCCAATTGTTATGCGCGAATTCCGCCATTGGCAGGAATCGCGCCCAATTGTCTTGGCGTTCGTTGGTCCAGAACCGTAGATATTGTTCCAGCCATTGATTGGTTCTTTCCGATTGTCCGTCGGTCCGGGGGTGGTATGCCGTGGAGATATTTTGGTAGATGCCGAGGATTCGGCATAGTTTGCGTGTGAACTTTGATGCGAATCTCGGGTCTCGGTTGCTGATAATTTTTGCCGGTAATCCGAATCTCCGAAACACATGAGTGACATACAGTGCAGCGGTTTCTTCCGCGGATATTTCCTCGTTGCAGGGGATGAACACTGATGCTTTGGTGCAGTCGTGGTCAGTTACAGTGAGGATCGAGTCGTATCCCTGTGACTCCGGCAGTTTAGTGATGAAGTCAAGGGCAATGACTTCGAATGGCTTAGCGTCGGGTGTCGGCGTGATGGGCACTAGTGGGGCTCGCGTCGGGCGGTTGTTAACCTTGTGGCGTTGACATTCCGCGCAGCCTTGAACGTACTCCGTTATTTGTTTCAGCATATTCGGCCACCAGTGACTTCGCTCGACGATTCTCGCCATTCGCTTGATTCCTGGGTGGCCGTATACTGGGGGGTCGTGGTGGTTGGCAATGATGATGCGGATTTCTTCCGGTCCTCCAGTGACTACTCTTGCGCCTTGGTGGTACCAGATTCCGTCGACTTTCTTGAGCTTATGTGGGTCTACCCCGGGTCGTAGGGTGTCTTCATCTTGTGTGTGGTCTTCCGGTGATTGCGTGGTGACGGTTCGTACGAATACCTTCTCAGGTAAGACGACGACTCCTTCGTTGTCCCTTTCCCCTCGGTCGTAGTCGGGTCTTCGCGATAGAGCGTCTGCGCGTCCGTTATTGGTCCCCTTGATGTGGTGGATCTCGAAATCGTATTCCATGAGCTCTAGGACTTCTCGGGCTACTCGGCGACTTATCTTCTGCGGTGTCTTCCAGTGTGTAAGGTTAAGGTGGTCGGAGAAGATTTTAATTTTGTGTGGTGAGCCTGCCAGGAACGGTCTCCAGTGTCGCAGTGCTTTGACGATCGCCAGGAGTTCCAAGTCATAGATGTCATAGTTGCGTTCCGCTTCGTTTAGGGTGGCCGAGAAGTAACCGAGGGGGTGCCTTTTCCCGTCCTGCTTCTTCTGTAGAAGTACTGCGCCTACTGCGTATCCCAATGCGTCTACTTCGAGTTCGAATTGGTCTGTCAGCGTGGGATGTGCGAGTACTGGTTCGCTTGTGACTAGGCGTTTGAGGGTTTGAAAAGCTGTCTCTTCATCTTTGCCCCACGTCCATTCTGCGTCTTTGCGTGTGAGTTTGTTGAGGGCTCGTGTGTATGTGGCGAAACCACGGATGAAGAGGCGGTAAAAATTGCAGAAGCCCAAAAAGGAGCGTACGTCGCGTACCTTCGTGGGTGTGGGCCAGTCGCGTATGCCCGCAATTTTTACAGGGTCCATGCGAGTTACCCCCTTTTCAAGAATTACCCCCAGGTAATCCATTCGCGGTTGGTGGAAGGTACATTTTGACGGTTTGAAGTAGAGGTCGTGATCCATTGCGACTTGAAGTACCGCGCAGACGGCGTTGATGTGCGCTTGGAGTCCTGCGTGTTCTAGTGTTGCAATCCCAATGTCGTCCATGTAGACACGGATGATGGTGCCCATTGCTGCGAAGACTCGGATCGTGTCGCCCAGGATGTCGTTCATCATGTTCTGGAAGGTGGCTGGTGAGTTCGTGAGTCCGAAGTACATGACAAGGGGTTCAAATAAGCCGTATTTTGTTTTGAAAGCTGCTTTGTATTCGTCGCCTTCTTTGATGCGTACGTTGTTGTACCCCCATCGGACGTTGAGTTTCGTGAAGATATGCCCGTTGCCGAGGTCGTTGATGAGTTCCGACATAAGCGGCAGTGGGTATTGATTGCGCACCGTACAGGCGTTGATTGTAATGCCACTGTGATGAACACTCACTCAGAGTGCTCGTGCAGGACACTTGGCTGACGAGGAGCGCGAGGAACGATGAAGAAGTCAGGGAAAACTTGGAGGAACTTGGCTAGAACGAGGATAACAGGAGATTGCGAATCCAAGCTATGGTTAATAGCGAAGAAAGGCACTAGAAGGTTATCCAAGTGGGAGTCACAAGTGGACAGTCTGAGGGACTGTCCGTTCTATTGCTCTAGCTTATATACCTGGGTACATGGTCTGTGCGTACTTTAGGGGAGGCTTACTCCTTCCCACAGGTGCTGCGCAATGGAAGGTTCTGGAAGGGTTCTAAGTATAACAACCAATCAGAATAATTGTAGGTATCGTACGACTGCTCTGCAGTTGGTTGCGCAAGATTGCGCCATAGTGGCGTGACTGCTCCGCAGTCCAATAGGATTAATCCAAAGAGTGGTACGACTTTCAGTCGTCAGGTGACTTGATAAACATAGGATAATCACGTGACCGGTCACGTGACCGTCGGAGTACGAATTTGGAACTCCGACTTCGGATTTCCCCTTTAGGAAATTGATTACATAAGACCGGGCCGGCGCGGACCGGTCTTAGACGCTCGAGTCACGACCCAAGTTTTACAGGTTCGTGACAGCCACCACTGGCGTTAGTCCGACTTGGATGCAAAAGGGCGTTCACGACTTAGCGGGATATCTCTTCGAGGTCACGTGACCTGATCACGGGATACACGGCGCTTATGGGCACGTGATCCGGGTGTACACTAGGGCAAGTCGTGCCACTAGGTAATCTGATAGCCGATGAAGATGACTTGCTCGGAAAGAGACAAGCAAAGCACACGGGAGAGATAGATGGAAGTGGTGAATTGAAGAAGACCAAGATGGCGAATCTTGGTCTCCCTAGGCCACTATTTATACATATACGAGGCAGCTTTAAAGCTCCTCTCCAACCCTGTACGACGAATAGCTAAAGTAGCTCGAACCCTACTATCGCTATCCTAGTGTTGACTCATGCCTTGATGGCATGTGATTGTGCTACGCGCTGACTGATCTCCCTGTCCATGACTCATTACTACTTACTATCGTGGTCATATCCGTTTAGTAAGCGTCCATTCCCGCGGCCGTGACATCACCCCCTTTTCAGCCGCGACGCCCACGGCGCCGAGTGGGGCCAATACCTCCCATCCAAGCCTCCTGCCTCTCCGTAACCCGATCCAACACGTTAGCCATTTCGAGGTGGAACTTACAGCGGGCGAGTTCCGCCTGTACCCCTCCAAGTGCCTGTGCTAAGGCGTGGAGCCTCTGCTCCATCCGCTCGGCCTCGTGCCGGTAGGCGCGGAAGCGGGTCACCTCGGCTTTGAGCCCCACGTCCTTCAACTCGTTCAACGCCCAGTCCATCCTGTGTTGATTACTGTGTCCGCCGACGAGGGCGTATAGGTCTTCAGGGGTGTAGTGGGGCTTCCCCGCTTCGCGTACCTGAGGCTCCGCATATAGGGGCCGGCTGTAGACCTTGTCGCTGTCGTCGACGAGGCCCAGTACGAGGGGGTCGGGGCCGGTGACTACCTGGACGAAGGTCGCCTGGCGCGTTACTCCCTGCGTGTCGGTGATGGGGTAGTGGACGAAGTCGTCCCCCCGATTATGTTTGTAGCCGTGTGGGGCGGTGTGGGTGTTACCTCCCAGATAGCGGAGGCGAACGGCGGGGAGTGTTCGGTCCTCGGTGTCGACGACGACTCCGGCGCGATACAAGGGTCGCCCCGTGGTGTCGCAGGCGTATGGGGTTTCGCGGGGATCGTCAGAGTCGGTGGCCGTGATAAGGTAAGGCTGCTCAACTGGGTACCACTCCCTTAGCGTCCCTTCTACCGCCTCGTACACTGCTCTCTCAGTGTCGCGGTGTGTTGTCGGCGTCGAATGAGGATGCACGCTCGTTGTGCCGCTGCTGCCGCCAGCTGTTGCTGCCTCCACTGGTCTGCGTGCGGTCTCCAGGGTCGGTTCTTCATCCACTCCTGCCACCGCAGCGTGGCTGGCGTCTTCTTCTTCTTCTTGCTGCTTGACTCGGACTGGGAGTGTGGTGACTCACTGTCACTCGACAGTAAAGGCACGACGGATGCGAAAGACCGGGGGTGGTGGAGGGCGCGGGGCAGGGCACAAAGGCGATTGTGATTGGGACGACTTGGCTCGACTTAGACAATGGAGTGGCGCTTAGTGGAAGATCGTGTCTTCGCAGCTGAAGGGGCACAGGGGCAGGAGTCAAGGCAAGTGGGGAATGTCACAAGTGGACAGTCTGAGGGACTGTCCGTTCTATTGCGCTGGCTTATATACCCAGAGGGATGGTCTGTGCGTAAGTTTAGGGCAGGCTTAAGGTCTGCCCATGGGTACTGCGGAATACTGCGGAATGGAACATTCCAGTAACATCTAAATATAGTGTCCAATGGGAAAAGTAGGATAGTATCATACGACTGCTCCGCAGTCGATGACGCCATATGATGTGACTGCTCTGCAGTCCAATCAGAATAATCGTAGGAGTGGTACGACTGCGCCACGGTCGAGTTGGTCATAATGATTTGACTGCTCCGCAGTCCAATCAGATAAATCCAAGGAATGGTACGACTCTCAGTCGTCAGGTGACTTGATAAACGATGGGAGATCACGTGACCCATCACGTGATCGTCGGAGTACGAAGTTCAAACTCCGATTTCGGATTTCCCCTTTAGGAAGGTGATTAGATAAGACCGGGCCGGTGCGGACCGGTCTTAGACGCCCGAGTCACGACCCAAGTTTCTAGGTTCGTGACAGTATCCCCTTTTTAACGCCGTGCTGCACCGACAGCACTGGTTGGCTTTGGATGAGGGGCACGGGGGTGGTCCTTGTGGAACTTCTGGACCAGTTCTTGGGAGTGCGTCATGCGGGATGAGGGGAGCCAGGAATTCTCAGAATCAGGATATCCTTTCCACTTGATAAGGTAAAGTATCCCTTTCTTGTTGGGTGATACTTTGGATTGTAGGACTGCTTCAACTTCGTAGTGTTCATCCTCTCCTTGGACGATCTCGGGGGGGGGGTCGGGTGAAGTTGGGTCCATGGATATTATTCTCCTGATATGGAGAGATCAAGGAGTTGTGGAAGACTGGATGAATACGCCATGTTTTTGGGAGTTGGAGTTTACAATTAACTCCCCAGGTGGATAAGACTTTAAATGGGCCATGGCGTCTTGGGGCAAGTTTGGGTTTGGGGTGTGTGGTGTGGATATTGGTTCCTTCCAACCAGACTAAATCTCCGGGCTTGAATTCCCGTGTTGGAACTTGTGATTTGGAATTTCTCATGATCTCTGCTGCCACTTTTAGTGCTGCGGTGACCTCAGATCGGATTTGGTTCAGGGTTTTTAGCCGGTCTTCGGCTGTAGGGATGTTGGTAGTGAAGTGGATGGGGGGAATGAATTCGGGTTTGAACCCGTACCACACTTCGAAAGGTGATTTCTTGGTAGCACTGTGTTGTCGGACATTGTGTGCAAATTCCATGAATGGAATCAAATCTGCCCAGTTATCTGCTTGGAAGTTGCAGAAAACGCGAAGGTATTGTTCGAGCTCTTGATTGACTCGCTCAGTTTCTCCATCTGTCTGTGGGTGGAACACAGTTGACATGGTGGATTTGACTCCCAGTTTGCTCCAAACTTCTTGCATTACTTTAGATGCGAATTGGGGTCCTCTATCCGAAATTACTTGTTGGGGGAGTCCGGTTCTTCGCCAGACTTGTTCCAGGTATAACTTGGCAGTTTCATCAGCCGTGATGGTTTTGTTACAAGGGGCAATGATTGTTGCTTTGCTGAGGCGGTCTACAACTACGAATAATGTGTCGTAGCCAAGAGATACGGGGAGGTCGGTAATGAAGTCCATAGTGATAATTCCCCATACTTCTGTAGGAATTGAATTGGGTTGCAGGGGTACTTGGGTTCTGGGCTTGATTTTTGTTGATTGACAGATAGCGCATCCATCTACATAGCTTTTAACGAAGCTGGACATTCCTGGCCACCAGAAATCTCGGGATATCAGCTCGTAGGTCTTCCATCTTCCTGGGTGTCCTACAGCAATATGGTCATGGTATTGTTTAACGATATCTCTTCTTAGGTCGTCGTTTTTGGGCACATAGACTTGTCCGCGGAATAGGATGATTCCATCTTCTAGATTCCACTCTTCTAGTCCTTTGGTGAGTGAACGGGGGCCATTTTTCAAGAGGGTTTCCAATGCCATGCTAACTTCTGTATCGTATGTTTGTGTACTTCGGATGCGTTGCCGTAGGGTGGTGTTTCCTAAGGCTGTGATAGTTGTTCTTTGCACGGCATTGACTTGGAAATATTTGGTATCCAGGAGTACCCATTTTTCATCTTCATCCGCTATCCCCTTTTTATGATCTGGACGCCTGGACAGTGCATCGGATTTGTTTTGACTGCCCGGTTTGTGGATGATGATGAACTGGAACTGAGACAGAAACAGCGCCCAACGGGCCTGTCGACGGGAGAGTTTTTGCTTCTTCATAAAGTAAGCCAGATTGTTGTGGTCGGTCCACACTTCCGTGGTATCGCTTCGTCCTTCGAGGTAGTGTCGGAATGCATGGAAAGCGTGGATGATTGCGAGGAGTTCTTTGTCGCAAATCTCATAGTTGCGCTCCGCAGGAAGGAGAGATTTCGACAAAAAGGCAACGGGATGCCAACGGTCTAAGGCATCGGGTTGTTCCAGAATAGCCCCTGTTGCAAAGTCACTGGCATCAGTGATGAGTCGGAATGGCTTGGAATGATCAGGAAGGGATAAAACAGGGGCCTGTGTGAAAGCATTGATCAGGGTGCGGAAAGCAGTTTCCGCCGCGGTATCCCAAGAAAAGAGCACAGCTTTCTTGGTCAGGTCGAAGAGTGGGCGGGCGACGGTGGAATAATCTTTGATGAACCGTCGGTAGAAGTTACAGAAGCCTAAAAACGCTTGGACTTGTTTGACTGTACGCAGGACAGGCCAATCAGTAATACCAGCCACCTTGGCTGGGTCCATGGAAACTTGGCCGTTGGAAATCACGATTCCAAGGTATTCGACAGAGGTCTGAGCAAATACGCATTTCTCAGGTTTCAGGTAGAGGTCGTGCTGTTCCAAACGCTGGAGCACATCATGGGTCAACACAGTCAGGGAGTCGAGATCTTCCGTGAAGATGAGGATGTCATCGAGGTAGATTACAACATGTCCACCATCGATCAGGGGTCCGAAGAGCTGGTTCATGAACGTTTGGAACGTTGCTGGTGCGTTGCAGAGACCGAAGGGCATTACGGTCGGTTCGAAAAGGCCGTGGGAGGTTTTGAAAGCGGCCTTGTACTCATCACCCTCGCGAATCCGGATGTTATTGTAACCCCACCGGATGTCCAACTTGGTGAAATAACGCGTGCCGTGAAGTTTGTCGATTAACTCGGGAATGAGGGGGAGGGGCGCCGCGTTTTTAATGGTGATGTCGTTTAGAGCCCGGTAATCTTGAACCGGACGGAGCTTTCCATCCTTCTTGTCGACGAAAAAGAAGGGACAGGCCATGGGGGACTTGGAAGGGCGGATGTAACCTTTCCGCAGATGTTCAGAGATGTACTCCTTGAGTGCATCAGCCTCTTTAGGTGTCAGGCGGTAGATGGAACAGTTCTTTAAACTCGCTCCAGGTTTCAGATCAATCGCATGATCCCAGGGTTGGTGCGCAGGCAAGCGGTGGGACGCTTCCTTGCTGAAGACTCGGGTGTATCGCTGGAAGTGACTCGGAATGTGGTCCGTGGAAGGTTTAGGGGCAGTCTTTGCCGCTAATTTGGTACTCGTGGTGAATTTTGCTCAAATGGCCAAGTGGTTGTACTTGGGAAAACTGTGGTTCCACAGGAATGGCTCAATAGCCTCTTGAAAGAACGTGCATTCTACAGGTTCCGTTGCATCAGCAGTCGGGATTAAAGCGTCGTTCGTTTGTTCGGGTTCAGGTTCCAACTCTAGAATGTTGATTGTTGTGTCTCGGGTTTGGGGTGTCTGGGAGGAAATGACTACGGCTTTTGTAGACAAGGTGCAGTGGCTTGGGCACCGCGTGAAGGCGAGCTGGGGTCTTGACCAGTCGATTTCGGGATTATGTGTTTGGAGCCAATCCGTTCCTAGGATTATGTCGTGCTCCCCTAGAGTGGTGACGTAGAGTTCAACCAATTCATCGTGGTAAGTGTCGTTCGCCGTTCTGATTCGTAGCTTCTGGATTGTGGTGTGCTTGACGGAGCCCATTTTGTTGGGTGAGCCATCCACATTTCTAACCGGTAATGGTTTAATCAGGGTTCGAAGGGTTAAGTTGTTTGCACGTGCAAACCCATCATCTATGATGATGCCCTCCGCGCCACTGTCCAACAGGGCACGGGCACTGATTTCTTTGCCAGATTGTTTTCCAACTAGTGACACTCGCAGTACGATAGAGGGGGCTCTCCTATTTCGTATCGTATGGGCTGGCACAGGCTTGTTACCGAGCGTGTCTAGTAGGGAAAAAACGCTAACGGCGTTACTGGCTATCAAACTTCCTATCGACAGTGCTTCGAAGGAAGGGACTAAAAATCCTCGTTTATAGGTGCAGAGCGTGGGTGCATGTCTGGGAGTATTTCTCGATACATAGCTCCAATTTGAGCTGGGTGATCCACAGGGGTTTCCTCTTGATCGTGATCTTCATCGATGAAGGTGCCTCGTGCTCTGGCATTGTTGGAATTGGAACGGCTGCCTTTGGCCCTCATGGCTTGGGTTTTGGAACGGCATTCACGGAGGATGTGGCCTGGTTGGCCACAATACAGACAAAGCTTGTTTTGGAAGCGTCGGTTTCGTTCTTCCTTGGTAAGTTTTCCTTGAGGTTTTTTGGCACCAGAGGAGGTAGCATCAATATTTAAGCTGCCTTCTTCCGTTAGGATAGCTCGTCCAAAAGCAGGTTTTCCAGTATTGCCACGCGAAGATGGGTTTCGTGGGGAGGAATCAGCGTATAGTTTATATACGCGGTCGAATTCCCTGGCTTTGTCGACCAAGGCTTCCAGTGTTGTTGGGATTGGGGAGATACCCATGAGTTTCATATGGAGGGCCGTTGGGATAGCCTTTCTAAAGGCATGCATCTGGGTTTGTTCATTTGCACCGCTTCTGGTGGCATGGGTGGACCATTCTTGGTACCATTCATTGAACGGGCGATTTCCCATTTTCATGGTATACATCAGGTTGGTGGCTTCCAACGCGGTATGTGCTGGGATGAAGTGTTTGTCAAAATCTGATTTGAATGTAGCCCATGTTCCGAAGGAGATAGCTGCTCCTGCAGCTGGGTTCAAAGCCTTGTGTTGTCTATCCTGGGCCCACTCGCCTGCTGAGGTGCCCGCTTTAAAGTATGTCAGGGCTGCTGAGACTTTCTTTTCGTCGGTGTCAAAGACAGGTCCATTGAGGTGAAAGTAGTTTTCTAAGTTATTCCAGAAAGCTTCTGCTTTGCTGGGTTTTCCATCAAAGGGTTCTGGTGCTGCACCAAGGATTTTTGCAGGGTTTGCCGCCATGGGGTTTATTGCTAGGGGTCCTGGAGGGGAGTATGAAGGGAATTTGGGAAGACGAGGCGCTTGGGGTGAAGGCGATCGGGATTGTGGGGGTGCTGTTGCTTGATGGGTTAGAGGTGGGGATGGTAGTCTAGGGGGGAAATTTATGGAGGTGGTGGAAATCAGATGAAGCCGACTGGGGCCAGGTGTACTTGGGAGTGGACCAGGGGATATGTGAGGGGAAGAGGGTTGTGAAGCTACTCGGGATATGAGACCAGTGAGTCGTTTAGTAGTGTCGTCGAGGATTCGTGAAACTTCTTCTTGTTCACTATCGGAATCGGGGGCGTTGGAAGGACTCAAGGGAGTGAGCGATTTTTCACTATCTGATTGTTCTTCAGAGTCGGAAAATCGAACTGCGCGGTTATTGCCGTATATCCAACGGGAGTGGGCAAAGGACCAGGATACTCTCTTTTTCTTGAAGGATCCACAGAGGATAGTCCAATCTAGTTTTCGAATTTTTTGAACGTGGGGGAAGACCTGCTCCAAGTCTTGGATTGTAAGATGTTTCTGGGTGATGACGTGTGTCCACGGATAGTGACCGTTTGGGCTGGTGATGGGTTGATTGTTGAAAGTGGCGTAGATGAGGTTGTCAGTGATGGAAAAGTAGGGGTCCAGGAAATATACAGGGATAAGGTCTTGTTCGTCGGTGGTGAGGTCTCTTTTTTCGCTCATTCACTGGGGACGTTGATGTATTAGCGAGACGTTCCAACTTGTCTCGTTCCAAGGGTAAAAAACTTGATATGCGGGGCGGAGGATTGCTCGATCCGGTTGGTTTCGCCTTTGTTGACGACGAATCCACTGGTATTCTTCGTAAATACCAAAGTGGGTCAGGGTAGTTTTACTTCGCCACAAGAAGTTTTGGAAGTTTAACGGGCTTGAGGTGATGTCTTGTGCTCGAGTGAGGGGTGATGCGAGGATGAGGGTTTGTTGCGGGTACTCGTCGTATTGAAGGCGACAATGATTCTTGAAAACGTCAAGTTCTCGGGGGGTTCTTGTGGGTAGCTGCTCTGAAACGAAGATGGCCTCAGGGAGGTGACAGTGAAGCTCTCGGGGTTGGGTTTCTAGGAATTGAGCCTCGTCACTACTTGTCGAATGTTGTCTTGCAACTGGGTTACTTGGGAGTGTTGGATTGCTTGGTCTGTTTGGGTAGATGCTTGGGTAGACTGGTTCACTTGGTCCGCTTTGGATGGTTGGATGAGGAGTTGTTCGAATAGTTTGTCGGGGTCCTGTAGGTCTTCTTGGGATAACTGGAGAGTTGTCGTGTGATGAAATGTGGGAATTTCTTGCTTGGAAGCGTTGATGGGTTTGTCGTCGGTGGGAGGAAGCCAGAGTGATAGCCCAGTTTGTTATGGGTTCCAGGATTTCTTGTATTTACACTCGTAAAATGTCTGATGGTTTTTGACTTTTTGCGACTTAGCACTTTTTCTCAAAAGTACCTTGCGACAAAATGATTTTAAAAGTTTGTTACGCTTCCTCTAATTGTAGGACCACAGTTCTACTATTTCTAGGGTTCGTCTCGGCTTCCCTATAAGGTAGATGATTGATTCCTGGAGACCACAATATTACGCCTTCTGGGGTAGGGGGGGTGTCGGGCCTATAGCCACAAGTGCACACTTCTCGGCTGCACCAACAGGTTCCTTGATTGGTGGGGTTTCCCCAGTCGTCCGAACTGAGAGAGTCACTGAGTTCTCTGGTTGGGGGGCTGCTTGCAGGAAGGGATAGGCGAGCTAGTAGGCTTAGGGGGTTGGGTAGTCTTCCGGTTAGAAGTTCTACTAGTTCTGGGTTGTTGGGGTCTTCCGGGGGGTCGTGGTAGACGCGCGGGTTAACTAGGTTTTGGTCTGGGTTTGTCAAAGTGGTTTCCCAGGTGGTAGTATTCCAAGAATATGTAAGTTCGGTTCCTTCAGTGATGACTAGGCGAGGAGGGCCGTCTCTGTCCACTACTCGTACTTCGCAAAAGGATATTTGGATTTCTTCGTAGGAAAGACGGAATCGATCAATGTATTGGAAAGGGTTTCCCCACTGGAGTTGCCGGATGATGTAGTCGCGTCGAGGGGGAATGTAGTTGAACCAAAGGTAGTCGCTCTTTGTCCAGAGGAGTAATTGATCGACTATGATATCTGATAGGTGCCAAAACAGGAGTTGGTCGTTACACCCGTCGACAACGTTTGAAAGGTCTTCAAGAAGGTCGTCGTAGGCTTCTTTTCCTAGGAGTTCTCCAAATTCAAAGATGTTGACAAGTCCCTTGAGTACCAAAGGAGGGTCCATCCAACAGTCAATGCGGGAGCTTTCTGAGAGGTTGTAATAAGAAGACGAAGGGTAGTATCGACGGACTTGTCGATCTCGATGGGTGTTAAATAGGGTACGGGCCCTTTGGATATGTTGTTCGCTGGTTAGTGGAGGGGAGAGGGAGGTAGGTGGAGGCACTAGAATCACTCGATTCTTGGTTGCTTTATCCCTAGTAGGAAAAGAGGGGAACTTACTGCTGCGTTGAGTTGAACCACTCGATTCAATAGTCAAGGCAACAAATCTATAACCACACTAGTACTTTAGAGTGGCTGCTCGTCGGGAATAACTGGGACAAAGGAGAAAGGATCGGCTGGGACTCGAGGAGTAAGAGTGTGGGCAAGTAGAGAGGGTTGGGACCGAATAAGATCTTCAAAGAAATAGCCCTGATAATGGGCAAAGACTTGTCCGTTGTAAGAGAAGCGAAGATGTCCGTAAGTAGTAATAACACGTCCGTCTAAGAAATCTTGTATTTCTAGGGTTACCAAGGAGTCCGTGTACCCTGCTTTGATAATATTGGGGAGGGGGGCGAAGGTGTTCCTGAGTCCTTCTCGAAAGTCGTACCTTATACTTCCAAGTGGGAGGTCAAGGCAGGGAAGGTCAAAGATGGCCTTTGAACAGATGTACAGGGGGGGGAAGTCGGGGTGGATGAGGGGGTGGATGAGGCGTGGTCTGATGGTGTAGATGTGAGGTGGTGGGATGCGGAAGGGGGTGACAGAAGGGAAGATATGAAGGCTTTGAAGGAGGGAGGGGGCAAGAGGGATACGACGCAAATGTTCCTTGATACTTTCCGAAGCGAGGCGCCAAGATTCTCCTTCCGGAGTATAGATGGCAGTGTATTGGTGGGGGTGGTCTTCTGGGCTGTTTAAGCACGAAGGGGGGCGAAAGAGAGGGACGGCAGGGGCGAGGTTCTCTTGTTCGACGTGAGGGGGGGCCTGTTCAGCTACTCGCTCGTAGTTGATGGGGGAGTCTGGTGTCGGGACATGAGGGGGGGTGGAGGAGCAGGAAGAGACACGAGGGGGGGTGGAGGAGCGGGAAGAGACACGAGGGGGAGCGCTCAGGGGGCGTGAGAGGGGGGTCGGTTCCAGAGGGGGGTCAGGGTAGACCAGTTGGGGTGAAGGGGAGCGAGGGGTGGACCGGATAGCTACTTGGGTCCGGATATCGAAGTCTGGGCTATATTCCTCCTCGATTTCAGGAGGAGTAGAGGGGGACTCGAGGGGAGTGAGAGGGGATTGAGGGAGAGGAGGGGAAGGGGGGCGCGTTGAGCGGAGATGAGAAAGGACCGAGGGGTTGGGGGGTTGGCTATCCTCCTGATAATAGGAGGCAGAGTCTCCGTCCCACTGACCGAACTGCGAGAAATCGTAGTCGTAATCAGACACTAGGGACACCCGGGGTCAGGTCTAATTTATGTTAGACTGTCCAAGTGTGGTGACTCACTGTCACTCGACAGTAAAGGCACGACGGATGCGAAAGACCGGGGGTGGTGGAGGGCGCGGGGCAGGGCACAAAGGCGATTGTGATTGGGACGACTTGGCTCGACTTAGACAATGGAGTGGCGCTTAGTGGAAGATCGTGTCTTCGCAGCTGAAGGGGCACAGGGGCAGGAGTCAAGGCAAGTGGGGAATGTCACAAGTGGACAGTCTGAGGGACTGTCCGTTCTATTGCGCTGGCTTATATACCCAGAGGGATGGTCTGTGCGTAAGTTTAGGGCAGGCTTAAGGTCTGCCCATGGGTACTGCGGAATACTGCGGAATGGAACATTCCAGTAACATCTAAATATAGTGTCCAATGGGAAAAGTAGGATAGTATCGTACAACTGCTCCGCAGTCGATGACGCCATATGATGTGACTGCTCCGCAGTCCAATCAGAATAATCGTAGGAGTGGTACGACTGCGCCACGGTCGAGTTGGTCATAATGATTTGACTGCTCCGCAGTTCAATCAGATAAATCCAAGGAATGGTACGACTCTCAGTCGTCAGGTGACTTGATAAACGATGGGAGATCACGTGACCCATCACGTGATTGTCGGAGTACGAAGTTCAAACTCCGATTTCGGATTTCCCCTTTAGGAAGGTGATTAGATAAGACCGGGCCGGTGCGGACCGGTCTTAGACGCCCGAGTCACGACCCAAGTTTCTAGGTTCGTGACAGGGAGAGGTCGAAGTGGGGGACTCGCAAAGAGTCCAACAGCTGCGCGAAGCCGAGTAATCTCGGCCTCCGTGTACGGCGCGGTGTTGAGACGGTCCCCACGGCTGTTGGTGAGCCAGTAGGTAGCGGGTTGGTCGGGTTCTTCGACGTCGGTGATGGACTGCGCGTGGGTGAGGGCCTCTCGGAGTTCTTCATGGGTGAGGCTGTCGATGAGACGGGCAGCGAGAGGGGCGGTAGAGGTGGTAGTGGAAAAGGACATTGCTGATTGAGTAGAGAATCCAGTGTGAGGGGATGGGGTTGACTTAGCGTTGCTCATCCAGTTTATATGTGTTCTGGCGGCGGTTGAATTCCGTTCGTACTCCGCTATGGCTTCATCAGCGAATATGTCATCCTTGTTGACCCACTGGTTCTCCGAGTCCGGGTACCCCTTCCATTTCACGAGGTATTGCAATTTCTTGCTCCGGCCAAATCTCCTGGAGTCTAGAACGTGCTCCACTTCATACTCCTCTTCCCCATCCACTAGGTCCGGTGGCAGGCGTTGGAAGTTTTCCCCATGTAGGGGCGTCTCGCGATAAGGTGTGAGTAAATCGATGTGGAACACGGGGTGAATACTCCACTGTGTGGGAAGCTGGAGTTGGTAGTTGACCGGTGATAGGACTTGTGTGATTCGGAATGGGCCGTGTCGCCGTGCCGCAAGTTTGGCTGTTGGCTGATTGGTTCGGAGGTGCTTCCCTTCTAGCCATACCTGGTCTCCTATTTGATATTTGGGTGTGTTGCGGTGTTTGACCCACAGAGATTGTGCCTTTTGGATAAGGTTTTGGGCCTCCTTTCGTGCGTCTCGGAATTGTTGGAGTCTTGTGAGAACCTGCGGGATGGGTGATGGCTTATCGATCCAATCAGCGCGAGGGTCGTATCCCATTAGAAGCGAGAACGGGGACTTCCTTGTGGCTTCATGTGGCCAGTTGTTGTGCGCGAACTCTGCCATAGGTAGGAATTGCGCCCAGTTATCTTGACGCTCGTTGGCCCAGAACCGGAGGTATTGTTCGAGCCACTGATTGGTGCGTTCTGATTGTCCGTCTGTTCGGGGGGTGATACGCCGTGGAAATGTTCTGATAGATGCCCAGGATCCGGCACAATTCTCGCATAAATTTTGATGCGAAGTGTGGGTCACGATCGCTGATGATCTTTGCCGGTAATCCGAATCTCCGAAACACGTGGGTTACGTACAAAGCTGCCGTCTCTTCTGCTGTTATCTCCTCATTGCAAGGGATGAAGATCGATGCTTTAGTGCAGTCGTGATCAGTTACGGTGAGGATGGAGTCATGTCCCTGTGATTCTGGCAGTTTAGTGATGAAGTCAAGAGCGATGACTTCGAATGGCTTAGCGTCAGGTGTCGGCGTGATGGGCACTAGTGGGGCTCGCGTCGGGCGGTTGTTAACCTTGTGGCGTTGGCATTCCGCGCAGCCTTGAACGTATTCCGTTATTTGTTTCAGCATATTTGGCCACCAATGACTTCGCTCGATGATTTTCGCCGTTCGCTTGATTCCTGGGTGGCCGTAGACTGGGGGGTCGTGGTGGTTTGCGATGACAATGCGGATCTCTTCCGGTCCTCCGGTGACTACTCGTGCACCTTGGT
>JAKELL010000344.1:0-49966 GCA_021524915.1 Lactarius akahatsu
CCCCAATTTTATCCGTCAACATCAAGATAGTCCCACTGCATCATCATGCAAGATTCTTTATCATTCCTGTGTCGACAGTCGCTCGTGATAGCAGCCCGCGCGATCTTCATCCCAGCGTTGCTCTTCTTCGCCCTATCGGCAATATATATATTCTACGTTCTTATCCTCGGCCGTATTCGCGCCTATCGTTCTCCACTCCAGAACGTTCCCGGGCCAAAGGAAGCACACTGGCTTAGCGGCGATTTTGTCGATGTGCAAGAACCAGATTCGTCGCGTTTACAAGAGGAGTGGGTGAGGACATATGGGCATGTGATGAGGTACCATTCTCGTTTCGGGGTGCGTTCCTATCTCTTTCTTTCCATCTAAGGAGCATATCTCGTTCAACGTATGACGACTCTGCCTCTCGCAGACGCTTAGGCTCCTGACCGTCGATCCCGTCGCCATCGCATATATCCTTCAAAATAGCGAAATATTCCAGAAGTCAGACTTTGTAAGATTCAGTCTGGGTACCTTCACGGGTCGAGGTGCGCAATATTTCATTCTTGCGTCTGATTCGCAGTGCCTTGATGGTTACTTTCACTGTAGGCCTCTTATTTGTGGAAGGTGGGTTATGTTCCACGGTCATCAATTTTCAGTTTTTATCCGTAGCCTTATTCAGGGCCCCAGCATAGGAAGCAGGTATGTCGATACGTTTCACACTAGAACAGGACTCACCATCGTAATTTTTGTAGCGTAAGGTCATGGTGAGCCCTCTTGATCGCGATTTTCGAAGAGACTGTCATGGGTTTGTGGTCTGATGTTCAATTCAGAATCCCGCGTTTGGTCCTACTCAAGTACGAAAATTCACGTCGATGTTCCTCGAGAAATCATTAGAGGTAAGCACTTTATAGCCGGACTCTCGGGTCGACGCTGACAATTCTGCAGCTTCGCGACATTTGGGCGGACCTAATCTCTAAGTCAACACGAAAAGATGGAAAGCTGAGCTTTAATACTTTTGTCTGGCTGAATAAAGTCACGCTGGACATCATTGGGTTGGCTGGTGACCCACTCTCTCTTCAACTAACCTCCAAAATGTGCTCATCGCCCATTTTGTTCCTGAAACAGGATTCAATTACGCGTTCAATTCGTTACACGCACCTGACGAAAAGCAAAACGAACTCTACGAGTCCATTCGTTCCATGCTTACAACCAAAGCTGGCCAATTCATGTTCATACTACAACTATTCTTTCCTCTCTTTCGCCCCATCGTAAGTTTCTACTCTATCCGAAGGAGAAAGTGCCATATATGACCCCTTCTTCAGCCAACTGCGCGTTCCCGTGTTCTCAATCGCTCGATGGAAGTCATACGACGCATTGGTTCTCAACTTATTCAAGACAAGAAAGCCGCCGTGCTCGCTGAACTCAGCTTGGGTGCTTCTGGCGTGGTAGAAAAGCACGACGTGCAGGGACATGACTTGCTCAGCCTGCTAATCAAGTCGAACATAGCCAGTGATACGCCAGAAAGTATGCGGATGAGCGACGAGGAAATCCTGTCGCGTAAGTGCCTTCCTCAGGCTCCGTCTCAGCTGAAATTTCCGGCTCAATGCGTTGATCTAGAGGTACCCACGTTCCTCTTTGCCGGACATGAGACTTCGAGGTAGGCGTTATGACCCAGTTCGTGTTTGTATGTTTCGCCGAACATTTTTGTCGCGTAGCACGGCCATCGCCTGGACGCTGTTCGCACTTTCGTGCCATCCTGCGGTCCAGACGACGCTCCGCGCAGAACTGCGCACGTGCCCGACCGACATGCCGACGATGGACCAGCTGAATGCGCTCCCGTACCTCGAAGGCGTCGTACGCGAGGTGCTGCGCCTCTATGCACCTGTGTCGGCTACGCAGCGCATCGCAATGCACGATGCGGAGATCCCGCTGCAAAAGCCGTTCAAGGATAACCGCGGTATCACGCAGAGCTCGATCCGGTACGTACGACGTAAAGCCCGAGTCGATGACACTCACTCAAAAGAATGATGCTATAGGGTGTTCAAGGGGGACTCTGTTTCGATCCCTATTCGCCTGCTGAACCGCTCGACGGAGATATGGGGCGAAGATGCTAATGAGTTCAGGTACGTGGCCGTCTCCTGCCCTGTTGCGTATCGTGGCCTGACATGAAGCGCGCGATATGTGATCAGGCCGGAGCGATGGGAAAGCGTACCGGAAGCGGCACATGCGGTCCCGAGCGTGTATGGCCACCTGGCGACGTTCATCGCTGGTGCGCATGCTTGCATCGGCTATCGCTTCTCCGTCGTCGAGTACGTGATGTCCATGCGAAATCCGTGTCGCGCGTGACGTAACTTGTTCACAATCGTGATGCAGGATCAAAGCGCTTTTGTTTACGTTGGTACGCGGGTTTGAGTTCGAGCTGGCATTGCCGGCGGAGGATATCGTGCGTAGGACCTCGATCGTCGGTCGCCCCGTGGTTGCATCGAACCCTGCTGCGGGACCGCAACTGCCGCTGTTGATCCGGCCAGCGAACTTAGACTAGGCCCTTTCGGTATTTCATCTTCACAGATTATCTGCCGCCGATGTGGGCATTACGTAGGAGGGGTACACTAATACTCGTAATGGACATCTTCAGGGAGACGTTAGGCAGAGCTTGATCTAAGTGAAGACAAGCTTTCGATCCGGGATTGGGATGAAGAATGTTGTGGACCCAGTATTTGTACTTCCGCATACAGTGCTTGAACCACATCGACTCAATTGTAATTGAACTGAAACGTTCCACGATCCACATTAGCATAGTCAAGCTAAAATGCATCACCTTCCACACGTACTAGTAGCAATAAACCAACCGATAACGTTAATGTCGAGCGGGTCCAATACAACAGTCTGTGACTAGAAGATCAATGCATCAACTGATCCTCTATCTAGTGGTACCATTCAGCTACCTATTCCTCACGGTGTGCCCAGGTGTTCTTCGGGAGCTGGGTGGAGACACCCAACTCGACGCACACCACACCAAGAAGCACGATGTACGCGAATGTTCCGCCTAGGACGTTGTGCGTCAGGGAGAACGCAAATAACCAGCCCGCAGCAGCTGGACCAACAGTTCCCAGGACCGAGGTCGCCACATGTGAAAGACCATACACGGCGCCAAGCGACCGTGTGTTGAGAGCGGCGGACGAAACGTACATGTTCATGGCACCTGAGTGACCCACACGTGTGGTGAGTATTTGTGTAAGCTAAAGTGTATGGGGCAAGGGCTTACTGTATCCCATATCGAAGACGCAATATGATGATATCTGCAAAACTATGAGTAACCATACGACTATATTTTGGCCACCGCCGACCGCGGCTAAGTTCTCGAAGGGGAAAAGGGTATAGATCACAGCGCACGAAACAATACTAAATACGAAGACACGGCGCAGACCAAAACGGCTGACGAAGCGTGAAAAGAAAGCGAATTGAAAGAAGCCGCATATGCCCGCGTACACAGACAACCACAAACCAATGGACGCCGGACTCAGGTCGAGTCCACCACACTCAACCGGCGTCGACCACACAAGCGGGATGTACGTCGCCACTACAGCGCCGAGCAGCGCGAACATCGCGTAATTGGCAACAGAAATAACAACTGGCTTCGTGAGTACAGAGCGGAGTGGTGGTGTCATATCTAGATCCGGAATATCGCCTGTTTCTTCCTGAGGAATATCAGAGTTGGGTCTTGCGTGCGAGGGCTTCTTTGGGGACTTCGGATCCAATGTCTGGGTGGCGTCATTGCGGAACCCCCATCAAGGAGCAAGAAAAGAACAAACCTCTTCCAAATACAACCCCGTAATGACGAGTGAAAGACATGCAAACATGGCGGCCACGAGACATGGCAGGAAGTATGGGTAGTCTGCCCAGAAAGGATGGGAGAATATATGTGGCCAGCGATCTCGCGGCCGTGACAAGACACCACCGACCAAGGGACTAAGGGATTTGGGGAGTCAGTTAAAGGCTGAGAGAAAGCAGGATACGATGTACCCAATTACATTTCCGAGTGACTGTGCCAACGGTAGCATCGAAAATCCCTGTGCAACATTCGTCTCATCCGTGAGTTCCGTTGTCATAATTTTCACGACGCCGATATGTCCCATCATCGCACCGTGCAAGCACTGGCTGTGGACCTCAGGTCAGTCAGTGGGCATCTCTCCCACGGATGCGAAACACCTTAATACAAGTGCCCAAAAGGAACGGGACAAGCCAAACAGGAGCATCGAAAGAGTTGAGCCCACAAGGCAGGACAGAAGGACGGGCTTGCGTCCGACGTAGTCGGACAGTCGATTCCACGGGAATGAGGTGACAGCCTCAGCCGCACAAAAAAGAGACACCTGTCAAGCAGTTTGGTCCACATCCGCTCTTCTAGAGAAAGCGGCGAGACGTACCATGATCCCCATGTAGTACCCAACCTTCCGCGCATCACCACCGACTTCCGGGAGCTCTCTCAAGAGCTGAAAGTTGTGTTCAGCGCTGATAGGTAGGCCTAACAGCGACCTGTACCTGGCTAAGGTAGGAACCCATGGAGCTGGAGAGGACGGACTCTGCTAGTCGTACTGTGAGGAGGATGGAGATTTGGGCCGTTGGTAGCGGCGTCTGAGTCGGATTCAAGTCCTCTCGGTCTGGGAGAAGATGTGTCTCCGCATCGATTTCGTGGCTGTTTTCAAACCATGTGAGAGACATTATTGACTACAGCGTGCTTCGGGGCCCACTGGCAGGGGTCTATCGTTGCTGGTACCATTCCGCCATTTATGTATGTCATCACGAAGAACTGGATTCACCTGGCCCTGAGAAAAAGGGATCCCTGAAGATAATCCGAGTCCGCTAACTTGTTCGGGTGACTGTCGTCCCCGCATTAGTGGGTATACTGGCTAGAATCACAGGACTCTCAGTTGTCACGGTTGCTTTCATGCACGTTCACGTGCAAAACGTAGCATTGAGCGGTTACAGCAGGATTCAAAACTATTGGCACCATCCGTTTTGGAACCGAGGTAGCGGGGGTTTGAGTGCGAGTGCACCCATGCCGAGACTTTCATCAAGACTTTTATCCTTGGATCCTGAAATGGTTCAGCTACATCCAGTTGGCGGCGGCATGATGGAGTGCACGATGTATGGTCAGGCCGGAGCGGTGGGAAAGTGTAAAAAATTACCGGAAGAGTACCGGAAGCGACGCATGCGCTCGCTTCGAGTCCGAGCGTGTACCAGTACGGCCACTTGGTGACGTTTCTCGCCCGGGCCGGTACGCGCGCTGGCATCGGCTGTCGCTTCTACGTCGGGTGCGTGATGTCCATGCGTAATTCGCGTCGCGCCGATGCAACTAAATTCGTACTCATGGCGCAAGCTCAAAGCTTTTTTGTTCACGTTGGTCCGCGCGTTCGAGTTCGAGAAGGCCCTTCCGGCGGATGATATCGTACTTAAAACCACGGTCGTCGGTCGCCCCGTGGTTGCATCGAATCCTGCTGCGGGATCCCAGCTGCCCCTGCTTATTCGACCGGTGAACCTGGACTAGCACCCTTCTTCACCTATCATCTACCGCCGGAGTGGACGTTACATAGGGGTAGGGGAAGGTACATCGATACTAATAATGGTCATCTCACCGCGAGGCTACGTTAAGCGGAGCCACGCAGATCAAAGGACGTCGTGAGAACACGCCCATCTGACCCAGGTTGGGAAATGAAGAATGTTGTGTTGAGCCGTAATACTTACTATAAGGCTCATTACGTAGGAATGACAGTACGATTAGTTATGCTATACACATAATTCGGAGTATTTAGTCATACGGTATACGTACAGAATCCCCTTAAGGGATTATTCCGAGTCCACCGGTGATTAGACATTAGGCGACACTGAAAACGCGATATTGTGGACGCCTCTACTCATCACTTTTCCCCAAACGGACATGGGTGGACCATAGAGTATATAAATCCTACTATAGGAGCGAGTACCTATACACATCTCTCTCCACCCCACTCTGAGCTTCCTCTGCTTCACTCTAAGCCTCGTCTAAGCTCTCTATTCAGGTAAGGGTCTACCTGTACACTGCGTGCATTGCTGCGCAACAGGTTATGGGCCCTGCCATAAGTCGCTTTGCGCCTTCATTGGCTGCAACGACGGCGGGTTACCTTTAGTACCTGCAGTGGGGTTGTCGCCTTCATTGGCAGACATTAGTCTTCTCCACTATGGGGAGACTATGACAGTATGTCGCCTTTAATGGCAGACATTAGTCTCCTTATAAGGGGAGACTATGCCGGTTTATTTTTCTGTTATTAGTCGCATACGGTGCTGACTACTCTCTATTCAGAAACCCTTTTACAAATGTCGACTCTCACTACTCTTGTCCCCATCCTTGACGGTAACAACTATCAAATTTGGGCTAAGCAAATGGAGGCTTTCTTAAAGTCTTCTGCGCTATGGGATATTATAAGCGGAAGACAGATCCTTCCTGCTTTCAAGGACAAAGACGCTCCTACCCCTACGGAGGTTGAAGCGTACAATGCGTGGGCTACTGATGACGACCGTGCCCTAGGCTCGATCGTGCTGCGCCTTTCACCGGCTATTCAACGCCAGGTTGAAAAATTTGCGACTGCTGGTGATGTTTGGGGACATCTCAAGTCCCAGTATGGGGGCATTAGTGCCGCTAACGTCTACCAGGACTTTAAGCGTGCCATGACGTTCCGTCTGGACTATGCTAAGCACCCTGGCCCCCAGATTGATGAACTGGCCACTATCTATGACCACCTTGCCGCTAATTCTGCGAAAGTACCCGATGGCCTTCAGGCCATGATGCTTCTCTCGAAACTACCAGCCAAGTGGGAATCATCCCTTGTCCCTATCCTTATGTCAGGCACTACGGCAAAGAAGCTTACTTTGACCGACATCCGTACTGCGGCGGTCAATCAGTGGGAAATCGAGCGTACAAAAGGCCAGTCCTCTAACAAGGAATCGGCCAACAAGTTGTCGGCGGTCAAGCGCAAGCGTAACGACCCCGACTTCCAGCAGCAGCAGCAAGGCTCTTCGGGCCAGCAGAACAAGCAGCGCGGCCAGCAGCAGCAGCAGCAACAGGGAGGGAACCATCGCCAGCGTAGTAAACGCGCCGGCAAGAAGTTCAAGAAGCAACATACGCAAGGGCATACGCACATTGCTGACGTTGCGGCGCTCCCAGCGCCCACCTCTACGACTATTGCGCATATCTCGCCTTCTGGGCTCGAGCAGCGCATTTCCTCCGCTCCTCCTGCGAAGAAGCGCGTACCAGGACATTATAAGTCCCTTAACAAGGCTCTGGACGTCACCCAGGCCTTAGAAACTCCTGGTACAGTACAGACAGTAAAGACGCTTGAGCAACGTCTTGGGCAGATGGTCGCGGATTCCCCGTGGACCAAGAACCCGAACACCTTCGCAGAGGACTGGGAAATGTCAGATGAGGATGAGGACCTCCCTACAGGCTGCAGTGCGCCCATTAATTCGCCTCCAGATACTCCTAAACTGACCTTGACCCCTTTAGTCTCGCCTGCTGAACAAGAGGCGCGTAAAGACAAGGGCAAGGAGCCCATTCGCACGGTTGAGCCTATCGAAGAATGCCCAGATAGTCCTACTGCGGTTGAAATAACCAAAATGTGGGAAGGCTTTCATAAGAAGGCGGCAGTACGTGCCCCCTCCCCAGATATTTCTCTGGATTGGGGAAGCGAAGCGGACGATGATGACAACGTCTACAACGACTTCGCTGATACAGTCGGACAAGATGACTTTACTCCCTATGAGGACGGGTTAGTAACTTTCCCTCCCCAAATAAGCGAATCTGACCACCCTACAGTGCTACTGGAGACGGCGCCGACTGGCGCTTCTAGAAATAATAGTTACAGTGCACTTGTAAATAAATTCGTAAATAGCGCTAATCTATGCGCTCATGGTCTTGATTTCGCTTTATGCTCGAAATGTAAGGGAAAGAAAAGTCAAACAGAGCGAGAACCTACTTGGTTACTTGACTCTGGTGCGTCGGCACACTTTACAAACAATAAACTGGACTTTATAAGTTATACCCCCCTTTCACAAAAGCCTATGGTAAAGACGGCAGCCCATCCTCTTTATATACAAGGCAAAGGCTCAGTCTTACTAAAGCATTCTGTGGAACACAATGGCATTAAAACAGAGCGTATTACACGCATATATCCTGTCTTTCATATACCACAGATGACAACTAAGCTATTGTCCATGGGGGAGTTTCTTCAACAGGGATTGCGCGTTCATGGGGATTCGCAGCATATATCTCTATTCTATAAGGGCAGTACGACGCCCATATTACAAACAAAACCCCTAGCAGATGGTCAGACACTTTACTGGCTTGATGCCGAAGTCACGCAAGTAAAAAATGTACATGAAGCCCATAGTACAATCTATACTGCTGACTACGACATTTGGCATAGACGTCTAGGACACCCTTCGAAGGAAGTACTACGTCGTGCCAAGGATCACACTAAGGGATTCCCTAAGGACCTTAAATATCCTTCTGAGACACCCATATGTCCTGGTTGCGCCCAAGGGAAAATGCCTGCTTCAACGCATAAACCCTCTGAGACACGTGCTAAGAAGCCTTTTGAAAAGATTCATTCCGATCTTAAGAGCTTCCCAGTTGACTCGTACCACAAATACAAATATTTCATTAGTTTCTTTGACGACTTTTCCTCCTATGCGTGGGTCGTGCTATTACGCACCAAAGCACAGGCCATCAATGCGTTAAGGCAGTTTGTTGCCATGGTTAAAAATCAGCATAACACCACCATTAAACAGTGGATGTCTGACGCTGGAGGAGAATACAAGTCTGATGAGTTTACTAAGGTACTGAAAGATATGGGCATTACTATCCTACAAAGTGCACCGCATACTCCCCAACAAAATGGTCGTGCTGAACGCTTTATGCGTACTTGTATGGATAAGGCTCAGGCTATGCGCCTTGAAGCCTGTCTCCCTCAATCCTGGTGGGAATTTGCGGTCCTACATGCAGTACATTGCTATAATAGGACTCCAATAAGTCGCCTTAATTGGCAGACACCCTATATGAGCTTGCATGGTGAAGCACCTAGTCTTTCACACTTACGAGTGTTTGGATGTGGCGCATATGTGCACATACCAGAAGATCGCAGATCGAACAAACTTGACCCCAAAAGCGAACAAATGATCTATATTGGTCATACTGAGGGCATAAAAGCATATAGATTCATGCGGATCAAAAACAACACAGTGTTCACCAGCACTACTGCATTATTTGATGAGACCGTATACCCTAAGTGCGAAACACAAAGGGTGCGAGGTACAACCCGCATAAATGAGCCAGTAGAGAATCAACCTCCTATGGAGGATGAACCATCACCTACACAGCCCATTCCAAGTGGTTTTGATGATGATATGCCTACTCATCGTCCCCCTAAACAGAGGCAAAATAGGGAGGATGCGCCAGACCGCGACGGCGGATCTGTGGAACCAGAGGAACCAGAAGCGCAACAGCCTCCGCCTCCTGCGCCAGAACCAGCACTACCACGACGGTCTGCGCGCTTGAGGAAAGTACCTACTCGTCCTGGCAACGTCTATGGGGAAGACAGGCACCCCACAAACATAACTAAAGACATTGAACGGAGTAGCAAGTGGAAAGAAATGGTTGGAAGACAGCCTGGTCGCTCCAGAGCTGATAGTACACCAGGGCAAAGGCAGATTCCAGGAGGATTTCCTGAGACAAACCCTGACCCTCCACCTGCTGAGAGTGAAGCTCCGCCAGAACCCTCAGAGGATGAAGTAGATGATTTATTGTCACGCCTTGCTCAGGAAGGGGGAGTAAAATTCCTAGATCATCTGCTTGCCAAGGCAGTTCCATCTAATGATCTGGAACCACTGGACACTTCTAATATACGGGAGTGGACCTATAAAGATATAATACGCATGCCTGCAGCACAACAAAAGGAATGGAAGACTGCTTGTCGCGAGGAACTAGAGGCACTTCGCAGACGTAATGTCTTTGAGCTTGTGGAACCCCCTAAAGGGAGGAAAATAATAAAAAACAGATGGGTCTTTGATCAAAAGACTGATGGTCGCAAAAAAGCCCGGCTTGTTGCCAAAGGCTTTTCTCAGGTTGAAGGCGTTGACTATGATGAAATATTCTCACCAGTAGTGCGCTTTGAGACTGTCCGGATGATGCTCGCGCTTGCAGCGCTAGAGGATTGGCACATCACTGGACTAGACGTTAAAACTGCCTTCCTATATGGAGAGCTCGATGAAGAGCTATACATGGAACAACCTGAGGGCTTCAAAGCCAAAGGGCATGAAAACAAAGTACTGCGACTAAAACGCGCCATTTATGGACTTAAACAAGCTGCTCTAGCATGGTGGAAAGCGCTGGATAAGTCCATGGCTGCGATGGGCTGTAAAAGGCTACTATCTGACTCAGGACTCTTTACCCATAGAGGAAAGAGTGGCGCCCTTGTAGTGATCATTGTCTATGTTGATGATGTGATCTTTATGGGATCGGACAAAGCCCTTTTAAATGAACTTAAGAATAGGTTCATGAAGGCTTGGGAATGTCGCGACTTAGGTGATGCAAAGGAATTCTTGCGTATGCGCATTCAGTGGAAACATGGAAAGATCTTTTTAGATCAAACCGCTTACTTAGAAAAGGTGCTGCAACGCTTTGGACTCGCAGATGCGAAAGCAACTGCAACTCCACTTCCTGAAGGGTACCAACCTGTACCTAATAATTCACCAGTCAACCCAAGCGTCAGGAGCAAATACCAGCAAGTTATAGGTTCACTCCTATACATAATGCTTGGGACTCGCCCTGACATCACCTATGCAGTTGTTAAACTATCACAATTCGCTGCAAACCCCTCAGAGGACCATTTAAACAGAGCACTCTATATCTGTCGCTATTTGCTCGGGACTTCTTCATACTCTTTGGTGTATGATGGAAGATCAAATGGAGGCTTAATTGCCTATGCAGACTCTGACTGGGCTTCAAACCCAGATAATAGGCGATCTACCACAGGTTATATGGTTAAACTGGCTAATGGGATATTCAGTTGGAATTCTAGAGCGCAAAAGACAGTCGCATTATCTTCCACTGAAGCTGAATATATGTCGCTGTCAGATACTAGCAGACAATTAGTTTGGATAAAGTCACTCTTTACTGAGCTTGGCATCAAACTAAGCCCAATACCACTCTGCGGTGATAATCAGGGGTCCATCTTTATGGCCTCAAACCCTGTCCAAGAGAAGCGTATTAAACATATTGATATACGCTATCACTACATAAGAGAAGTAGTGAGGGACAAGAAAATAGAACTATTCTTTATAGATGGTTCAGAGAATCCCGCAGATATGTTTACCAAGAACCTAGGGCGTATTAAGTTCGAAAAATTCAGAAGTCAGTTAGGACTTGAGTTTTACTCGTCCAACTAAGTCACAAGGCAACAAACTTGGCCTTGAGACAAGCCTGAAAATTCCATTAATACTATGGAAGGTATATCGAGCGACGCTTGAAGACATTGTCTTCCGCATACATAGATTCTTCTCAACCAGAGAATCACAACATTTCCGCTCATTATACCAAAAAAAATCAGCCCAATGAACTGTAATAGTTCAAAAGCTGAAATGGGATGGTGAAGAGAACTCGGTCTCGAAACCGCTCTCATGGTTCCGAGATAGACTCCCTTCTAATCAAGGCTAGAATATTAATTCGCCTTACACACTTGCTTAGAGCGCTTAGTAGCTGCACTTAGCAAGGGGGAGTGTTGAGCTGTAATACTTACTATAAGGCTCATTACGTAGGAATGACAGTACGATTAGTTATGCTATACACGTAATTCGGAGTATTTAGTCATACGGTATACGTACAGAATCCCCTTAAGGGATTATTCCGAGTCCACCGGTGATTAGACATTAGGCGACACTGAAAACGCGATATTGTGGACGCCTCTACTCATCACTTTTCCCCAAACGGACATGGGTGGACCATAGAGTATATAAATCCTACTATAGGAGCGAGTACCTATACACATCTCTCTCCACCCCACTCTGAGCTTCCTCTGCTTCACTCTAAGCCTCGTCTAAGCTCTCTATTCAGGTAAGGGTCTACCTGTACACTGCGTGCATTGCTGCGCAACATGTTGTAGGCCCATCATTGACATTGATAGTAGTATATGGTAATTGAACTTGAACGTGTCACGATCCACATCAGGATTTTGACAGAAAAGTTTCCTGTGTTTCGGCTGTTATTGACGTTTTTTGCTGTATTCCGGGTTCCTGGAAACCTGGGGGTTGGGGGCCTATTTACTTCACTAGTGTTTCATGCTAATTTGCTGTGTTATTTATTTGCCATTGATTATATTTTTCTTGACAGACCCCTTACTATTCCAGAAAAGGTTAAGGCCATACCATTCTCACACTTGTTGAAATTTTGGGTTTCTGTGAAATTGGACTTGGGTCACCAAGTCTCAGAATAGGCATAGTTTTCACTGTTTTATATGGTTTTTAGCGGTTTTTAGGGTTGTGAAACCAGCAAAAACTTTCATGTCAAATTGCTGATGCATACTAGCATAGTGGGGCTATAGCATCACCTGCATCTGGCAATAACCATTAATGTCGCTCAAGTCCAACACAGTCTGTGACTAAATGTACATACAATACATCAAATGGCCCTCTATCCATCTGGCGTTACCTCTAAGCTACCTACTCCTCACGATATGCCCAAGCGTTCTTCGGAAGCTGCGTGGACACACCCAATTCAACACACACCACACCAAGGAGTACGATGTACGTAAATTTTCCGCCCAGCACGTTATGCGTCAGGGAGAACGCAAATAGCCAGTCCGCGGCAGCTGGTCCAACAGCGCTCATAACCGAGTTTGTCACGCGCGAAAGACCAAAAATGGCGCCAAGCGACCGTCTGTTGGGAGAGGCAGACGACAAGTAGATGTTCGTCACACCTGAGTAACCCCCCATGTGTCATGAGTATCTGTGTATGAGATAAAGCGCTCGGGGTAAAAACTTACTGAATCCCATATCGAAAACACACAAGGACGACATCTGAAAAGTGATGAGCAGCCATACGACCAGGTTTAGGCCACCACTGGCCACGGCTAGGTTTTCGAAGGGGAAAAGAGTATAGATCATGGCGCACGAAATGATGCTGAAAACGAAGACACGCCGCAGACCAAAATGGCCGACGAAGCGCGAAAAGAAAATGAATTGAAAGAAGCCGCCCATGCTCCCGTACACAGACAACCCCAAGCCAATGGATGCCGGACTCAGGTTGAGTCCACCATACTCGACCGGGGTCGACCACACAAGCGGAATGTACGACATCGCTACAGAGTTGAGGAGCGCGAGCATCCCGTGGTTGGCGATAGTAACGATGACAGGCTTCGTGAGGACATAGCGCAGCGGCAGCGGCTTGTCCGATTCGTCTGATGTCACGACTATCTCCGGACTGTTGCCCGCGTCTCTCTGAGGAGAATCAAAGTTGGGACTTGCGGGCTGAAGCCTCTCCGACGGCCTTGAATTCAACGTCTAGGCGGCGTCATTTCACTACCCTCATCAAGGAGCAGGAAAAGAACAAACCTCTTCCAAATACAATCCCGTGACGGCGAGTGAAAGACACGCAAACATAGAGGCCATTAGACTTGGCAGGAAGTATGGGTAGCGTGCCCAGAAAGGGTGGGAGAATATATGTGGCCAACGATCTTGCGGCCGCGAGAAGACGCCACCGATCAAGGGACTAAGGGATTGGGGAAGTCAGCTAGAGACTGAGAGAAAAGCAGGATACGACAAACCCAATCACATATCCGAGTGATCGAGCCATCGGTAGCATCGAAAATCCTTGTGCGACGTTCGTCTCATCCGTGAGTTCCGCTGTCATAATTTTTATGACTTCGGTGTGTCCCCCTAGCGCACCGTGCAAACATCGGCTGTGGTCCTCGGGTCAGTCAGTGGACATCGCTGCTGAGGGCGTGCATAGGGAAACACCTTAAAGCAAGCGCCAAAAAGGAACGGGACAGGCCAAACAGGAGAATGGAAAGAGTTGTGCCCATGAGGCACGACAAAAGAATTGGCTTGCGTCCGACGTGGTCGGACAGTCGATTCCACTGGAATGAGGTGGCGGCATTGGCCACAAAATGAAGAGACACCTGTCAAGCAGTATGGTCCACATCCGCTCTTTCAGACAAGGTAGGACGCACTATTATCCCCGTGTAGTACCCAACTTTCCGCGCATCACCACCGACATTCGGGAGCTCCCTCACGAGCTGGAAATTGTGTTCAGCACTGATAGGCAAGGCCAAGAGCGTACTGAACCTGGTTGAGGTAAGGACTTATGGAGTTGTTGAGGATAGACTCGGCGAGCCATGCTGTGAGGAGGATGGAGATCTGGGCCGTTGGTAGTGGCGTCCGAGTCCGTTTCAAGTCAGGTGGAACTCCTTGGTTTGGGAGGAAAGGTGTCTCCTCGTCGATTTCATGGTTGTCTTCAAACCTTGTGAGAGACATTGACAAACGATCTGTTTTGGCGCCCAAGGATCTATCGCTGCTGGTACCAAACCACTCTGATTGGATGTTTGCGCTATTCTGCGAGTGGGGATGAGGGGGAAGCGTCACGCCATCGCTGAGAAAAAGGTTCCCGGAGAATATCCGCTGACTTGTTTGAGTGACCGAGTAGTGACTGTTGTCATCGCCGCGTGGGTATTACCAGCTGGGCAGCACAAGGCGACTTGCGTCCCGAATCGGTTCAGCCACTGTGCAGCCACACTGGCAGTAGTAATTGGCTGATCATGCTGCCACTGGCAAATACTGATGGCACAGCTTGCCTGTTGCCTTGGATCTAGTATCGTTCCTGTATGAATGCAAATATTTGGTGATACTTGTATGTATGATCGCCGCTTTCCCCATGGCTTTCCCAGTATCATTTCTTCCCCAAAACGTTACCGTGTGCGGCATACTATGAATATCATGATATACTATGCCAGACCCAATGGGGTCAAGATAAGATTAGGGCAGTCAAAATTTGCATGTGTCTACTCGCTGGCCCAGGACTATCCCACGGATCTTGTTGGTCTCATGGGATTCTGCATGGCTAGGGTGCTATAATGCATAACTGAGACTACTCATAGCCAGTGTCACGGTGGAGTCATGGAAAGACTGTAAAGGAAAGACTTTGGGGAAGACGTGTCGCTGTAACGCCCTAAGCCCCCGTCGACACAGGTTAAGGGACACGGGAAAATCCTCCCTGAGTACCCGTAACCTCACACTAGCAGCCACTGCGGACGAACCCAAACTCGATTCACCAGCAGAGTCGGGCCGTAGCGCTTCTACAAGTGGCTATGATCATCGGACGGTCGCCACGGACTATGTACATTGGCCCTCTATCTATCAGGTACGCCTAGGTCAACTAGTACTCCTCACGACGTGCCCAGGTGTTCTTCGGAAGCTGCATGGAGACACCCAATGTAACGCACACCACACCCAGAAGCACGACGTACGCAAACTCTCCGCCGAGAACATTATGCGTCAGGGAGAACGCAAAGAGCCAGTCCGCGGCAGCCGGTCCAACGGCACTCACAACCGAGTTCGCCACATGCGAAAAACCAAAAACGGCACCAAGCGACCGTCTGTTGGGAGCGGCAGATGAAAAGTACATGTTCAATGCGCCTGAGTGACCCAACATGCGTCGTGAGTATCTGCATCTGAGCTAAAGTGTATGGGGGTAGTAAAAACTTACTGTATGCCATATCGAAAACGCACAATGACGACATTTGCAAAATTATGAGCAGCCATACGACCAAGTTTGGGCCACCACTAGCCACGGCTAGGTTTTCGAAGGGGAAAAGAGTATAGATCACTGCGCACGAAGCGATGCTGAAAACTAAGACACGGCGCAGACCAAAACGGCTGACGAAGTGCGAAAAGAAAATGAATTGAAAGAAGCCGCCCATGCCCCCGTATAAAGACAATCCCAAGCCAATGGATGCCGGACTCAGGTTGAGTCCACCATACTCGACCGGTGTTGACCACACAAGCGGAATGTACGACATCGCTGCACCATTGAGCAGCACGAGCAACGCATGATTGATAGTAGTAATGACAACTGGCTTCGTGAGCACAGAGCGCAGCGGCAGTGGCTTGTCCGGTTCATTTGATGTCGTATCGAGATCTGGACTATCGCTCGTTTCTCCCTGAGGAGTATAAGAGTTGGGTCTTGCCAGCCGGAGCCTCTCTGAGGGCCTCGAATCCAATGTCTGGGCAGCGTCACTGCACAACCCTCTCCAAAGAGCAGGAAAAGAACAAACCTCTTCCAAATACAATCCCGTAATGATGAATGAAAGAGATGTAAATGTAGCAGCTACGAGACATGGCAGGAAGTATGGGTAGTCCGCCCAAAAAGGGTGGGAGAAGATATGTGGCCAGCGATCTTGCGGCCGTGACAAGATACCACCAACCAAGGGACTATAGGAATGTAAAAATTCGGTTAGTGACTGAGAGAAAGCAGGATACGACGGACCCAATCACATGCCCGAGCGACCAAGCTACTGGTAGCATCGAAAATCCTTGTGCAACATTCGTCTCATCCGTGAGCTCCGCTGTCATACTGTTCACGACGCCGACGTGCCCCATCACTGCGCCGTGCAAGCACCGGCTGTGATCCTCAGGTCAGTCAGCGTACATTGCTCTCAAAGGCGTACCTTAAAACAAGCGCCAAAAAGGAACGAGATAAACCAAACAAGAGAGTCGCAAGAGTTGTGCCCACGAGACATGACAAAAGAACTGGCTTTCGTCCGACGTGGTCGGATAGACGATTCCACTGGAAAGAAGTGACAGCCCCAACTACATAATAGAGAGACACCTATATCACGGAGTTCGGACCATATCCACCACTCTTTTAGAGAAAGGAAGGCGCACTATTATCCCCGTATAGTACCCGACTGTCCGTGCATCACCGCCGACTTCCGGAAGCTCTCTCAGGAGCTGAAAACAGTGTTCAGCACTGATAGGCAGGGCTAAGAGCGTACTGAACCTGGTTGAGGTAAGGACTTATGGAGTTGGAGAGGATCGATTGGGCGAGCCAAGCTGTGAGGAGGATGGAGATCTGGGCCGTTGGTAGCGGCGTCTGAGTCGGTTTCAAGTCAGGTGAACCTTCTTGGTTCGGGAGGAAAGGTGTCTCTTCATCGATTTCGTGATTGTCTTCGAACCTTGTGAGAGACATTGACTATCGGGTCGAGTGCTTGAGATGATGAGTTTTGGCGTCCAAGGGATATAGCCACTGGAACCACCACTGATGGTATTTGTGCGCTCTTCTGTTGGTGAAAGTAAGGGGAGAAACGTCACTCTCTCAGAAAGAATTGGATTTGCTGGGCATGAGAAAAACTGTTTTCCGAGGACTTGTTCTGGTGCCTGTCATTTGGACCGTCATCCCCGCATTGGGCGTGACCTCGTGGGTGTTCTACCACAGACGTAATGCGTCCGCCAATTTGAAATTTGACCAAGCGGGATTTGCCGCATCGATATACCAACATGGCGCAAGCGATGGGCATCCAAATTTCGAACTTGAATCAGTCTCTCAGCGCTCTCAGCCTCCGTATCTGGAACGTCGAGGTCGGAATCAACGTCTGAGGGTGGACTCATTGTCAAAGCCATGTTCGAGAAAAGCGGGCCGGGTGAGGAAGGGATGTGGCGAGAACAGTGGACCTAGTCGCTCTATTGTAACGTGTAGAGCACCGGAGAAGTGCTATTTGTGGGCAGAGAAATAAAACCATCGAGGTGCCCATCAATATAAGAATGGTTTAATAGAAGAATGACGCGTCGTGGTGCAAGCTGCGGTAGGCGGTCGCAGGCCTCACGCTCCCCTTAGACAAAGGGCGGCGGGTGAGGGAGATCCTCATTCTACGTGGCCATGATCACTGGACGGTCACCAGACGGAAACAAAATGTACAATACATGAATTGACTCTCTATTCTATCTGGTACCATCGGGCTACCTACTCTTCACGATGTGCCCAGGTATTCTTTGGAAGCTTTGTGGAGACGCCCAACTCAACGCACACCACACCAAGGAATACGATGTACGCAAATTTTCCGCCCAGCACGTTATGCGTCAAGGAGAACGCAAATAGCCAGTCCGCTGCAGCCGGTCCAACAGCGCTCACAACCGAGATCACCACATGCGAAAGACCACATACGGCGCCAAGCGACCGTCTGTTGGGAGCGGCAGACGAAACGTACACGTTCATTGCAGCTGATTCGGAGTGACAGCACATGCGTCGTGAGTATTACATCTGAGCGAAAGTGTATGAGGGTGAAAACTTACTGTATCCCATATCGAAGACGCACAATGACGACATCTGCAAAATGATGAGCAGCCATACAACCGGATTTGGGCCACCTCTAGCCATGACTAGGTTTTCGAAGGGGAAAAGAGTATAGATCATGGCGCACGAAGCGATGCTGAATACGAAGACGCGACGCAGACCAAAACGGCTGACGAAGCGTGAAAAGAAAACGAATTGAAAGAAGCCGCCTATGCCCCCGTACACGGCCAACCCCAAGCCAATGGATGCCGGACTCAGATCGAGTCCACCATACTCGACGGGCGTCGACCATACAAGCGGAATGTACGACATCGCTACAGCGTTGAGCAGCGCGGTCGTCCCATAGTTGGCAACAGTAATGACAACTGGCTTCGTGAGCACAGAGCGCAGAGGCGGTGGCTTGTCCGAATCGTCTGCCAGTGGTGTCATATCTAGACTTGGACTATGATCGTTTGCGTCTCCTTGAGGCGTATCAGAGTCGGGTCTTGCAAGCTGGAGCTTCTCTGATGACCTCGAATCTAACGTCTGGGCGGCGTTATTTCGCGACCCTCATCAAGGAGCAAGAAAAGAACAAACCTCTTCCAAATACAACCCCGTAATGATAAGTGAAAGACATGAAAACATAGAGGCTACGAGACATGGGAGGAAGTATGGGTAGTCAGCCCAGAAAGGGTGGGAGAATATATGTGGCCAGCGATCTTGTGGCCGTGACAAGACACCACCGATCAAGGAACTAAGGAGTTTGGGAAGTCAGGTCAAAATTGAGAGAAAGCAGGAAACGGCGAACCCGATCACACGTCCGAGTGCCCGAAACATCGGTAGCATCGAAAATCCTTGTGCGACATTTGTCTCGTCCGTGAGTTCCGCCGTCATACTTTTCACGATGCCGGGGTGTCCCCCCACCGCGCCCTGCAAGCACCAGCTGTGATTCTCAAGCCAGTGAGTGGATATCGCTCTTGAGGGTGCGCACAGCGAAGCACCTTAAGGCAAGCGCCAGAAAGGAACGGGACAAACCAAACAGGAGGATCGAAAGAGTTATGCCCACAAGGCAGGTCAGAAGGACGGGCTTGCGTCCGACGTGGTCGGACAGTCGATTCCACTGAAATGAGGTGGCAGCTACGGCCGCATAATGAAGAGACAACTGTCGAGTAGTTTGGCCACATCCGCTCTTTTAGAGAAAGTAAGACGGTTCGTACTATTGTCCCCGTGTAGTACCCAACCTTCCGCGCATCACCACCGACATCCGGGAGCTCCCGGATGAGCTGAAAACGGTGTTCAGCACCGATAGGTAGATCTAACAGCGTCTTGTACCTGGTTCAGGTAAGGACTTATGGAATGGGATAGGATGGACTCTGCGAGCCATGCTGTGAGGAGGATGGAGATCTGGGCCGTTGGTAGCGGCGTCTGAGTCGGTTTCAAGTCAGGTGGATCTTGGTTCGGGAGGAAAGGTGTCTCCTCATCGATTTCGTGATCGCCTTCAAAACTTGTGAGAGACATTGACTGAGAATGTGTTTGGGCCAGATGTTTGCGCTATTCTGCGAGTGAGGGGGAGGGGGAAGCGTCACGTCATCACAAAGAAATAATTGTCAATGGATTCGCATGGCCCTGAGAAAATCCGCTGACATGTTTGGGTGACCGTCGCTACCGCCGTCTGGAATGACGGAATTCTCACTTGTCGCTGTCACGGTAACTTACAAAGGAGCTCGTGCACATTCACATACAACATTCACGTACAACACGTAATGACATCATGTTCAGTGTTCCAGCACCAAGCGACTTTCATCCCGAATTGGTTCAACCACATCCTATTACCACAGTAGTTGGCCGGTGCTGCCAAATTCTGATCGCTTGCATGTTGCTTTGGATCATTACACTGTATGAATGCAAAAGTTTTAATGACACTTGATTCACGGCCTTCATGATATCATTTCTTCCCTTTGAGTGCATATGGGTATATAGTTATGGGATCATACGATCCAAGGTGATGGACGCGAGAAAAACCCTCCCTGAGTTCCTGCGTCCCCCGGCTACTGTAAACGCACCTGATCTCGATCCACACGGGCAGAGTCAGGTCGCAGCCGCGGCGCTTCCCCTTCTACAAGTGCTACGACCGTCGGACGGTCATAGTCACCACAGACTGTGAAACAAATATGCAATTCATTTATCTATCTGATACCCCTAAGCTACCAACTCCTCACGACGTGCCCAACTATTTTTCGGAAGCTGCGTGGAGATACCCAACGTAACGCATACCACACCCAGAAGCACGACATACGCAAGTTTGCCACCTAGAACGTTATGCGTCAGGGAGAACGCAAATAGCCAATCCGCACCCGGTCCAACGATGCGGAGCACCGAGATTGCCACATGCGAAAGACCATACACAGCTCCGAGCAACCGTTTGTTGGGTGCGGCAGACGAAACGAACATGTTCATTTTACCTGAGTAACCCATGAGTATCTGCGTGAGCAAAGGTGTATGGGAAAAACCTACAATACCCCATATCGAAAATGCACAACGAAGACAGCTGCAAAATAATGAGCATCCAGTGGCATACAGCCATATTTGGGCCCCCGCCGGTAACCACGGCTAGGTTTTCGAAGGGGAAGATCGCATAGATCACGGCGCACGAAGAGATGCTTAAAACGAAGACACGATGAGAGCCAAAACGGCTGACGAAGTGCGAAAAGAAAGATGATTGAAAGAAGCCGCGCATGGCCCCGTACAAAGACAACCACAAGCCAATGGATGCCGGATTCAGGTTGAGTCCGCCATACTCGACTGGCGTCGACTACACAAGCGGAATGTATGACATGACGACAGTGTCGAGGAACGCGAGCATCGCATAATTGGCAACAGTAACGGCAACTGGTTTCGTAAGCACAGAGCGTAGCGGTGGTGGCTTCTCTGGTTGATTGGGCCGCATGTCTAAATCTGGACTATCGCCCGCATCCTCCTGAGGACTATCAGAGTTGACCCTCGCATGCTGGAGTTTCGCTGAAGGCCTCAAGTTCATCGTCTGGGATGTGTCATTGCACAACCCACTTCGAAGAGCAAGAAAGGAACAAACCTCTTCCAGATACAATGTCGTAATGACGAATGAAAAGCACATAAATGTAGCGGCTACGAGACATGGGAGGAAGTATGGGTAGTCCGCCCAGAAAGGGTGGGAGAAGACATCTGGCCAGCGATCTTGCGGTCTTGACAAGCCACCACCGATCAAGGGACTAAAGGGGTCTGGAAAGTCAGATCAAAATTGAGAGAAAGCGCGGCATAACGACGAACCCAATCACATATCCGAGCGACCAAGCCACTGGTGGCATTGAATAGCCTCGAGCAATATTCGTTTCGTCCGTGAGTTCCGCTATCATACTTTTGATGACGCCGGAGTGTCCCCTCATCGCGCCGTGCAAGCACCGGCTGTAATCCTCAAATCGGTCAATGTGCATCGCCCCTGAAGGCACGCATAGAGAAGTACCTCAGGACTAAGCGCCTAGAAGGAATGGGACAGACCAAACAGGAGAATCGAAAGAGTTGTGCCCACAATGCATGACAAAAGAACTGGCTTGCGTCCGACGTGGTCGGAGAGACGATTCCACTGGAGTGAGGTGGCAGCATCAGCCACATAATGAAGAGACGCCTATCATGCAGTTTTGTCCATATCCGCAACTCTTCTAGAGAAAGTAAGACGCATTATTATCCCTGTGTAGTACCCAACCTTCCGCATCACCACCGACTTCCGGGAGCTCTCTCACGAGCTGAAAACAGTGTTCAGCACTAGGTAGGACTAATAGCGACCTATACCTGGTTGAGGTAAGGACTTATGGAGTGGGAGAAGATGGACTCGGCGGGCCAGGCTGTGAGGAGGATGCAGATTTGGGCCGTCGGTAGCAGTGTCCGAGTCGGTTTCAAGTCAGGTTGAGGAACGTCTTGGTTTGTGAGAAAGGGTGTCTCCTCATCAGGTACATGGTCGTCTTCAAACCTCGTGAGAGACATTGACTATAGGGTCTGGTGCTCGAGACGATGAGTTTCGGTCTCCAAGGGCTATAGCTGTTGGATGTATGCGCTCTTCTGCTGGTGGAGTAAGGGGAGAAGCATCACACTATCTCTGAGAAAGAAGTCAATCAGATTCGCTATCCTGAGAAAAAGGTTTTTCCGAGGACTTGATTTGGTGCCTGCCACCTGGACCGTCATCGCTGCGTTGGGCACCGCGTCGTGGGTTTTAGCTGTAGTTCCCTGGATCTAGACCACACTGTAAGTTAACGGCTCCGGCGCGCATCGAAGTTTGAAATTTGAAATCTCGAGCGGTGTTTGCCGTATCAGAATAAACAAGGCACGCACGACGAATCTTTGATGCACACCTCAGCTGGCTTGAGGAAAGATGCACCGCGGTGGGCTGTTGCACGCCCCAATCCCTCTGTTGACCCTGGGCGATATCCCCAACGTGACGCGAGGCAAATCCTCCCTGTCTGAGATCTGAGACCCCGCGCTGTCGTTCTGCTTAGACCTAGTTTATGCAGACGATACTCCGTCCAGATTTGTGTACACCTTTACTTTGTAGATAGCTTGCGACCGCGCCTGTATCGTAGACATACACAGCGAAAGGGAAAAAGACGTACCGCGGCGTCCGACAATATGCGGGAAAAGGTGGGTGCCATTCGTGCATCCGAAGCCGTCGATAGATGTCGACCGGACTAGAGTGATATGTGCCACTTTTGTCGTGCGTGTGTGGTCACCTGCTGTCTTTCATCGCCGGTGTGCATCGCTTCTCCATCGTCGAGTGCCGTGAATGCAGTGCGGGAGTCGCTTCACACCTGGTCGCGCTGATTCAGAATCGCTCGTCAGTACCAAAACCCCTTTTGTTCACACTGGCGCGCGGTCGAGTTCGGGCTGGCTCTGCAGGCGGAGAGTGCGCAGGACTGTGAACGTTGGTCACCCTCTGACCGCCGCTGATATGGCTAGCGAACCTGGACTAGGTTCTCTCGATCTTACGTCTTCACAGATTACGTGCGGTAGTGGGCAGGGTATGCTATCACAACATTCTTATGCGCACGGTGATGCGACGTTAGGAGCTGAGAAGAGGACGTCGAGATCATGCATTACGTGAGTGAAGACAAGTCTGGTTGGGGGACGATGAGTGATGTGGTATATGTTCTCCCGCATACATTGATACATTGTCAACCGTATTGACTCGACGTGGATGAACTTGAACGTCTCTCGAACCACTGGCACACAAGCTGAGCCAGGTCGTAGCGTATCTCTTCTACACGCAGAAATGATCATCGGCGTCGGACAGTCATCACGGTCTAGGACAAAATAGACAATACATCGACTGACCCTCTATCTATCTGGTACCCCTAAGCTACCTACTCCTCACGACGTGCCCAGGTGTTCTTCGGAAGCTGCGTGGAGAAACCCAATGTGACGCCCACCACACCAAGAAGCACGACGTAAGCAAGTTTACCACCTAGAATGTTATGCGTCAGGGAGAACGCAAATAACAAATCCGCACCCGGTCCGACAACGCTCAGAACCGAGTTCACCAAATGCGAAAGACCATAAATGGCGCCGAGAGACCGTTTGTTGGGAGCAGCAGACGAAACGTACATATTCATTGTACCTGAGTAACCCATGAGTATCTGCGTGAACAAAGGTGTATGGGGTAAGAACATACAGTATCCCATATCGAAAATGCACAATGACGCCAGTTGCAAAATAATGAGCATCCATACAGCCATATTTGGGCCTCCGCCGGCCACCACGGCTAAGTTTTCGAAGGGGAAGATAGCATAGATCACGGCGCAAGATGCGATGCTGAAGACGAAGACGCGTCGAGAGCCAAAACGGCTGACGAAGTGCGAAAAGAAAGATAACTGAAAGAAGCCACCCATGCCCCCGTACAAAGACAACCACAAGCCAATGGATGCCGGACTCAGGCCAAGTCCACCATACTCGACCGGCGTCGACCACACAAGCGGAATATAAGACATCACTACAGCCTCGAGGAACGCAAGCATCGCGTAATTGATAAGAGTGACGACAACTGGCTTGGTAAGCACAGAGCGTAGTGGCGGTGGCTTCTCTGGTTCATTGAGATCTGCACTATCGCTCGCTTCTTCCTGAGGAGTATCAGAGTTACGCCTTGCATGCTGGAGCTTCTTTGATGGCCTCAAATTTATAGTCTGGGATATGTCATTACACAACTCACTTCAAAGAGCAGGAAAAAAACGAACCTCTTCCAGATACAATGCCGTGATGACGAATGAAAGGCATGTAAACGTAGCGGCTACGAGACACGGTAGGAAGTATGGGTAGTCCGCCCAGAAAGGGTGGGAGAATATATGCGGCCAGCGATCTTGTGGCCGTGATAAGCCACCACCGATCAAGGGGCTAGTTAAGGAATCCGGTGAATCAGCTCAAAATTGAGAGAAAGCAGAACAAAACGACGAACCCAATCACATATCCGAGTGACCAAGCCACCGGTGGCATTGAAAATCCTCGAGCGACATTCGTCTCGTCCGTGAGTTCCGCTATCATGCTTTTGATGACGCCGGAGTATCCCCTCATCGCGCCATGCAAGCACCGGCTGCGATCCCCAGGTTAGTCAGTGGATATCACTCGGTGTGCATAGAGAAGCACCTTAAGGCAAGCGCCCAGAAGGAACGGGACAAACCAAACAGGAGAATCGAAAGAGTTGTGCCCACGAGGGAGGACAGTAGAATAGGCTTCCGCCCAACGTGATCGGACAGTCGATTCCACTGGAGTGAGGTGGCGGCATCAGCCGCATAACGGATAGACGTCTGTCGTGTGGTTTGGTGCAAATCCCGCTCTATGAGAAAAGTAAGACGTACTATTATCCCCGTGTAGTACCCAACCTTCCGCGCATCACCACCGACTTCCGGGAGCTCTCTCACGAGCTGGAAATAGGGTTCAGCACTGATAGGTAGGTCTGACAACGACCTGTACCTGGTTGAGGTAAGGACTTATGGAATGGGAGAGGATGGAGTCGGCGAGCCATGCTGTGAGGAGGATGCAGATCTGGGCCGTTGGTAGCGGTGTCCGAATCGGATTCGAGTCAGGTGGAACTTCTTGGCTTGGGAGGAAAGGTGCCTCCTCATCGGGTACCTGGTCGTCTTCAAACCTCGTGAGAGACATTGACTCTGGGGCTGGTGGTTGAGACAATGAGTTTCGGTGTTCAAGTGATATAGCCGCCGGAACCACTGCACCAGATGTGTGCGATCTTCTGCTGGTGGAAGTAAGGGAAGAAGCGTCACACCACCCCAGAAGATCGGATTCGTTAGGAATGAGAAAAAGGTTTTCCGAGGACTTGTCTTGGTGACTGTCACTTAGACCGTCATCGCCGCATTGGGCACCGCGTCGTGGGTGTTCTCAGGCTAACTTGAACGTAGCTTCAGAGGGTCAGTCATGCAGTTGCAGTATTCGGCCCGTACCTTGCCGCGCATCAAATTGGAACCTTACTAAGCGGGTTTTGCCGGATCAGAAGCGAACTTGAAGCTTGAAAGCTTGAATATTCTTGAATCCCCAATCCTCCTCTGTATCCGGAATGTCGACGTCTGAATCTGCGTCCGAGGGTGACTCATTTTCAATGGCCATGTTCGAGAGATGCGGGTGAGGAAGGGATGCGTCTGGTCGAGAACCAGCCGAGACCAGTTTGGAGACTAGCGGACCTATTCGCTTGATTGTAAATTTGTAATGTAGAGTCACCTTGTCATTCCATCACCAGAGAAGTGCTCCCCATGTGCAGAGTAAAACAATGGAGGTGCCCATCAATATAAAACGGCTGCATGGTAGACGCGCCGTACGCGGTCGCACGCCTCAAGCCCCCCGTCGACCCAGAATGATGGACTCCGGACGCGAGGGAAATACTTCTTGGGTCGCTGCAGCTCCAGGACAACTGTCGACGAACCCGGACTCGATTCAAACGAGCAGAGTCGGGCCGTAGCACATCCCTTTCTACGTGGCTATGATCGCCGGGCGGTCACCGCCACAGACTGAGACAAAATGTACAATATATCATTTGACACTCTATCTATAATACTCTATGGTAGCACCTGGCTACCTACTCCTCAAGATGTGCCCAGGTATTCTTCGGAAGCTGCGTGGAGACACCCAACTCAATGCAGACCACACCAAGGAATACGATGTACGCAAATTTTCCGCCGAGGATGTTATGCGTCAGGGAGAACGCAAATAGCCAGTCCGCAGCAACTTGTCCAACGGCGCTTGAAACCGAGGTCGCCACGTGCGAAAGACCATACACGGCGCCAAGCGACCGTCTGTTGGGAGCGGCAGATGAAATGTAGATGTTCATTGCACCTGAGTAGCCCCACACGCGCCATGAGTATCTGCGTGTGAGATAATGTGCACGGGGTAAAAACTTACCGTATCCCATATTGAAAACGCACAATGACGACATCTGCAAAATGATGAGCAGCCATACGATGAAGTTTGGGCCACCACAGGCCACGACGACGTTTTCGAAGGGGAAAAGAGTATAGATCACGGCGCACGAAGCGATGCTGAGAATGAAGACACGGCGGAGACCACAACGGCTGACGAAGTGCGAAAAGAAAACGAATTGGAAGAAGCCGCCCATGCCCCCATATACAGACAACCCTAAGCCAATGGATGCCGGATCCAGGTTGAGCCCACCATACTCGACCGGCGTCGACCACACAAGCGGGATGTACACCGCCGCTACAGCGCTGAGCATCGCGAACAGCGCGTAATTGGCGGTAGTAACAACAACTGGCTTCGTGAGCACAGAGCGCAACGGCAGCGGCTTGTCCAATTCATTTGATGACATGTCGAGATCTGGACTATCACCCGCTTCTCTCTGAGGACTATCAGAGTTGGGGCTTGCAAGCCGGAGCCTCTCTGAGGGCCTCGAATCCAATGTCTGGGCAGCGTCATTGCACAAACCCGCTTCAGAGAGCAAGAAAAGGACAAACCTCTTCTAAATACAATCCAGAAATGACGAGTGAAAGACATACAAATATAGCAGCTACGAGACATGGCAGGAAGTATGGGTAGTCTGACCAAAAAGAGTGGGAGAAAACATGTGGCCAGCGGTCTTGTGGCCGTGACAAGACACCACCGATCAGAGGACTAAGGAATTTGGGAAATCGGTTAGAGACTGAGAGAAAGCATGATAAGACGGACCCAATCACACGTCCGAGGGACCAAGCCACTGGTAACATCGAAAATCCTTGTGCAACATTCGTCTCGTCGGTGAGTTCCGCTGTCATACTGCTCACGACGCCGACGTGTCCCGTCACCGCGCCGAGCAAGCACTGGCTGTGATCCTCGAGTCAGTTGGTAGACATCACCCCTGAGAGTATGCATGGAGAAACACCTTAACACAAGCGCCCAGAAGGAACGAGACAAACCAAACAGGAGAGTCGAAAGAGTTGTGCCCACGAGGCAGGACAAAAGGACGGGCTTGCGTCCGACGTGGTCGGACAGTCGATTCCACTGGAACGAAGTGACAGCAATAGCCGCATAATGAAGAGACACCTGTCGAGCATTTTGGTTCACTTCCACTCTTTTAGAGAAAGTAGTAAGATGCACTATGATCCCCGTGTAGTATCCAACTTTCCGTGCATCACCACCGACCTCCGGGAGCTCTCTCACGAGCTGAAGACAGTGTTCAGCAACGATAGGTAGGTCTAACAGCGACCTGTACCTGGTTGAGGTAAGGACTTATGGAATTGGAGAGGATGGAGTCAGCGAGCCATGTTGTGAGGAGGATGCAGATTTGGGCCGTTGGTAGTGGTGTCTGACTTGGATTCAAATCCTCATGGTTTGGGAGGAAAGGTGTTTCCTCATCGATTTCGTGATCGTCAAACCTTGTGAGAGACATTGACTACGATGAGTCTCGGCGCCCAAAGGTCTATCGCTGCTGGCCACGCCATTTATGGACGCCTGCGAGTGGGGGTGAGGGGGGAAGCATCCTGTCATCCCATCGAGTCATCACTGAGAAGTAAGAACTGGCCCTGACGAAAGAGTTCTCTGGAGAAAATCCGCTGACTTGTTTGGGTGACTGTCATCCCTGCATTTGGCATCTCCTAGTGAGTATACTGGCTATAATCACGGGATTCTCAGTTGTCACTGGCACGGTCGCACTTATGATAGTACGAGTCGGAAAGAGAACATACACGGTCACGTGCAAAACCTAGATTGAGCGACTGTCATCCCGAATTGGTTCAGCCGCATCCACTCAGGCTGCAGTTGGCCGATACTGCCACATTCTGATTACAGAGCTCGTTGGTTGGCTTGGATCGAATACACTCTATCATTCCTGTATGAATGGAAATTTCGATGCAAATGTTTGGTGACACTTGATCACCGCTTTCCCAGTATCATTTCTCAAACATTACTGTGTGCGTAGTTATGGGATCATACGACCCAGGGTGATGGACGCGAGAAGAATCCTCCCTGAGTTTCTGCATCCCACGGCCAATGTAGACGAACCCGAACTAGATTCACACGGGTAGAGTCAGGACGTCGTGCGTCCCTTTCTAAACGGGGCTATGATCGTCGAACGGCCCGACGGTCACCACAGACCGCGACAAGATACATCGACTGTCCGTCTATCTATCCGGTACCCTACTCAGAGTCCTCGCGACGCGCCCAAGTATTCTTCGGAAGCTGCGCGGAGACACCCAATGTAACGCACACCACACCCAGAAGCACATCGTACGCAAGTTTACCACCCAGGACGTTATGCGTCAGGGAGAACGCAAATAGCCAATCTGCACCGGGTCCAACGATGCTCAGAACCGAGGTCGCCACACGCGAAAGACCATACACGGTGCCGAGCGACCGTCTGTTGGGAACAGCGGATGAAACGTACATGTTCATTGTACCTGAGTAACCGTGACCCCAAATACATTGTGAGTATTTGCGTAAGCCAAGGTGTAGTGGGGAAAAACATACACCACCCCATATCGAAAATGCACAATGACGATAGCTGCAAAATAATACGACCAGATTTGGGTCACTGCTCGCCACGACGACCAAGTTTTCGAAAGGGAAGATAGCATAGATCACGGCGCACGAAGCGATGCTGAAAACGAAGACACGACGAGAGCCAAAACGCCTGATGAGGTGCGAAAAGAAAGCTAATTGAAAGATGCCGCCCATGCCCCCGTACAAAGACAACCACAAGCCAATGGATGCCGGATCCAGTTTAAGTCCCCCATACTCGACCGGCGTCGACCACAAGCGGGATGTAAGACGTCACTACAGTTTCGAGGAACGCAAGCATCGCGTAATTGGCAACAGTGACAACAACTGGTTTCGTGAGCACAGAGCGTAGTGGCGGTGGCTTCTCTGGTTCGTTGGGCTACGTCATAAGAACCCAACCACGTCCAGTTGCGATCTCCACAATAGGGCCACAGTTTCCACGAGAGACATATACTGTATTCATGGTTCGATTGAACGCCGAGGATCCCAGACAAAGTAATACGAAATCGATCACTATCTACCGTTCGGCGCGAGGGTGCCGCCTTCCTTGTCAAACGTGATCGCATTGCCTGCCGCGTTGACCTGTCGAATGTAGGTATTACCCTCGGTGTCGGTATAGTTGAACGTGTTGTTGCTAGTCCCCGTCACGACCTGATGTTCGACGATGGTGGTGCCCATGATAAACGGCGCAGGGCGGAGCTGGCGGTCATACGTGTAATTAAATTGCGACCAGGCTAGAAGAAGGGGTCAGCAAGCGGGGGAGACACAAGGGGAGAGATAATACCGCCTGTGCCCGTCTCATAATCGATGAGGAGAGGATATGTGAAGGTATCCTGCAGCGCTGTCTTGCCGTTGTGTGTCGAGAGTGTTTCACCAGAGGCGATCTGGAAAACATGCTAAAAAGTCTGATATGAGCGCGAATCGTCACAGTTGATTTTTTTACACAAACAAACCTGCGGATAGGTGTCTTGTTTGGGATAGTGCTGCACGTTCCCATATTCCAGATTCTGTGTGAATACCACTTTGGTTCGCTCCCCGCTCCCAGCGATGACCTCCGCCTCGATGTGTATACTACGCGATGCGTTAACAGTGATACTTATATCGCTGTCATTAGATCCCGAGGCAGTCGACAAAGCATAGTCAGACGCCTGATATAGCGTGATATTCCCCGTAGTAGGTAAAGTCGATGAGTCGAGGTTGACTTGTAGCAAGCCGGAAAGATACCAGTTTTGGTTGATTTGGTGATTTGACTCTGCAGAGGCGACATCAAGGGTGATGTTGTGCGGCCGGCCATTGGCGAGAATAGGTATGAAGGGTGTGAGGTCAAGATGGTAGGTGGGTATATCTAGTGCACCGTATGGGACGATTGGGCTGGGAGATTCCTAAGGCTGGCTGAGGCACAATGACACAATGGTAGGACATACCTCCATGTGGCAAGTGATCCAGTTCCTGTGGAAAAAAAGACATAGGGAAATGCAACGCCAGCAACCTGGCCATCCACCAGGACACGAACCTCGCGGAACGGTCCTTCACCTATTATAAGTCTCATCCCGTCGGGGGGAAAATAGCTAAGGAATTGGTTGGGAATGTTCCAATACTAGCACGACAGTGCAACAATCAGAGCTGGGAGGTTTCCGACAGACGGCAAACACACCCAGGACGTGTCGTCGCCGCTTGCAGTGGCTTGCAACTCGGCGAATGCCGTTACAGCATTTCGAGGGAGTGTGACTTCGACCTAAAGAACGTACAATTTTGTATTTGTTCGAGGGGATACGTTCTGATGGCTCACCGAAAAGCCGGGAGGGACGGATGCTTCGCCGCCTGTTTTATCAGCGCTGGTTGTCAGCGGAATAATCAAGTCCGCGCGCTGTGCGGGTGGGAATCGCGACGAGCCCGAGAAAATTGTCGCTTCGAGTGTCACTGCATAATATTTCTGAGTACTCCTTGCAGAATCGTAAGTGTAAATAAGATTCACCTGCAAATTCGCCGTCGATTCCGGACTGGACGACGTTGTCGAGCTGCAAAATGAATTTGCCGGGTTTGGAGAAAAGGGGGGTGAAACGCGTCACGTCCTTGACGTACGTCCAGACGATGCCGTCGTGCCCAGCGTCGTTTGGAATAGGTGTCGAAGATCGCCAAACTATTCGACCGGTCTTGTTTAAAAACATCGAACTACACATCAGTTGGAAATCGACAAACTTTCGACATTCTGGAAGTTAAAAAATGCGAGACGAGGGTACTGCGTTCCGTTGGTTGTGACGGTTAAAGTAAGGGTGACACCAGCCCACGTGTTGGGGGTACCGCAATTGGTTGGTGGTCTGAAAGTGAGGCATCAACGGGGACGACAGGGAGGTACGATAACAGGTCACAGACTTGTACTTGACGATCTCGGGACTGAAATTCACAAACATCAGCATATAGAAGGTAAAAGTACCAAGTGTGAGTTGCATACTCTCCAATGGAGGATCCAAATGTGCGCCTGGGAGCCAATCGAGGTGAGTGAGCACGCACTGAGATGAGCGAGGTAACGAGACTGACTGAAGAATGGTAGTAGTGCACTGGTGTGATTTCGAGTCAAGAACGAAGGGCGGCGACTGTGCGACTTGAAAGTTGACTAGAGGTTCACAGAAAGCGTAGTTCGTACACAAGAGCAACAGGAGGAGAGAAAGTAAAGATTGCAGAAATGGGGTCGACTCATTGCAAGGGGACATGGTGAACCTTTGCTTGGTGCAGGACGAAATTCAGGGCTAACGGCGCGGACTAACACCATACCGGCGCACAGCCGCCATAAATATGAGGGGAAAAAATGAAATTAATGGTAGATCCGCGGAAAGGAAGGAGGGAGAAACAACGTTGCAAATTATCCCGGTAACCACAGATTCTGGGAGTCTCCATCCGTGCAGCACCGTATGCGGACACGTGCTCAGTTGACTCGGAGGTGTATGCGCTTCACTGGACACAAATTAATCCCGTAGTCGAGGCAAGGTTGGAGTACGATTACGGAGTATGACTACGAATCTCTTGACGAATCTAGTCACGGCACTAAGCCACCAGTCACGTGACTCAAAGTATGTACGTTGGTGCCGTCTGTTGTTCCTTAGTCGTTCTCTCTCTCCTATGATCTAAGGTATCTGAGTTTCTGTTGCAATTTCGGCATGCTCGAGGGCCGACCCAAACCTTCAAGAACATCTGCCACGCTCGTTTGCGGCCGCTCAGGAGACCCCGGAATTCAAGACCATTTAAAGTCACGGTTGTGTTTCTCATTCTGCGCCGATTTCCAAGCGCAGTCAGTCCTGTTCAGTCTCATAAGGGGCTCGCGCACCCCTTTCTCATCCCATTCTCGCCTTTCGGCTCCTGATGACTTCATTGGCCCGTGCGCCTTTGTTTACCTTTACTAACTATACTTTGACTCTATTTCCTCAGAAAATTCAGTATAAAAATGCGCTCGTATGTACTCGAATGATTGTCCAGTTCTCTTCCATTCAAGTTGATCCCTCTTGTATGCCTCTGAGTCTCCCTCTCCAAAGTGAAGTCCTCTTCGCCTTTGGTCCCCTTCGCTCGTCTTCAATCAACTTTGCGCTTTTCTCGTTCACCAACCGAACCGGCCCGCCCTGTGCTGTGATTTAAGTCAACAGTACGTCCCTTTGCATCTTTGCCATTTTGTCGCATAATGTCCTCCAAGTCCCGTCAACTCTGCACCTGCCTCTAAAAGTCTTCTCGTTTCTCTCTTCTCAAGTGCGTTGCTTTGCGCTTTCTTGTTTGTCTCGTAGTATACTTACCTTGCATTCCCACCCCCCTCCCCTCTCTAGGTTTTTGTCTACCAACGACATCGTCTCTGCCTCCAACTCTTTAGTACAAAAAAAGACCTCTCTTTACAATTAAGTCCCCTTCGCTTTTATTGGTCCCTCCTCGTTACTGACCATTGGTTTTTTCTTTCTTTCTTTCTTTCTTGCTCTCTCGTTGACAGTGTCGTCCATTGCTGTTCACTCTCTCAACCTCGATAAGGAGTTCGTTGCCGCTTGCCTAGGCATTCCCAAGATGCGCACGAACCCTTCCATCTATCTCACTGGCACGCTCATCTCCCCAACTACCTTCTCTTCCGGCAAGCTTGCATTCTCATTGCATAACTGGAGACCGAGATCAAGACAGGTCTTGTGAGAATGGAGTGTAGCGGAGGCGGTTTCTCTCAGCCTTTCGGTCTTGCTTTTGGTGGTAAGGTGCGAGATGCCAGCTGGTTCCTCCCCGACTGCATCTGAACTGGTCTCTGAAGAACGGGGCCCAGTGAGCAGTCCACAATTTAGTCTGATATGATCTATCGTGTTTCATTGAATAGATGGCCGTTGAGCAACCTCTTTCAGGTATATCACACTCACTAGCAGTAAATGAGGCGCAACCACACGCAACAACCGCGAAGCATGTGTTGATTACTTTCATGTGAGATTCTATTTCGCGCTATCTTTGTATTTCCCGCTTGATATCCCGTATATTTTGGTAACTGAGTGGATGTCGTGCAAACCCGCGCGATGTCTCGATATTTCCTTTTTAATGTCCCGATCCCCGCTATCGTGCGTTTTCGCGGAAGTGGCGGAGAAATTTTACTTCCGAATAACTTTAGTAAAGCTTGTTTCTCTTCTATGTCCCTGCATCCACCAGGGTGATGTGATCGCCCGTGACCAGTAACGTCAAATACAGTTGTGGGGACGCCACCGCTGGGTGGAGTACAACGTGCATATATGGTGCGCGAAAGTTTTTGAATAGATTGAGTCCTTGGCCCTCAATACGTCTCGATGTACCTACCAAATCTGTCAATAGACTGGAAAGAGTCAAAACATCCATACCCTTAACCATTCCTTACATACACTCCGCTCACACTTATATTTATATATAAGGTTACCCTGTAGATAGCTTGCGACCGTGCCTATATCGTAGATATACTGTGATACAGCTGGAGGGTAATGAGCAAGGAAACAAACGCATCGTGGCGTCCAACAATATGCAGCAAAAGGAACTGAAGATATCATGACATTATCAGTGCATGGGAAGCCGCTGATGGATGCCAAGCTCAGGCTCAGCCTGCCTGACTCGACCGATGTCGGCCAGACTAGAGTGATATACTAATTGTCGCGCGATTGTGGCCATTTGACGTTCATCATCGCTAGTAGCCTGAGTGTGAGTCGTTTCATCTGCAAAACTGGTACCTGTCAAAGCTGTCAAGGACTGGTCCAGACCGGTCCTTGACAGCTTTTGACACCCCCCACTTTTACAGATGTTCTCCATTGTCGAGTGCGGTAAACGCTATGTGTACTTCGTACTACACCCGATCGCACAGATTCACGATCATTCTGTAGTAGTACCTTTTGTTCATGTTGGCGTGCTCTAGAGTTCGGGCTGGTCCCGCTGGCGGAGGATATCGTGCGTAGGACCGGCGCGAGCGTTGGTCGCCCTCTGACTGCCGCTGCCACCGCAACTGGTGAACCCGGACCGGATCTTCTTGATCTTACATTTTCTTACATTTTCACAGGTTATGCGCTATTGTGGGCACTCCATGGAGGGTACGCTATAATAACCTTCTCATGCGCGCTGTGATGAAAGAGCTAGTAAGGGAGGAGGACGTCAATCATATTTGCTCTCCCTTTGCTCTCCCACATTCATCGACACATTGCCAACCAAATCGAATTAATTTAGACGTCTCTCAATTCACACAAGCAGAGCTATGTTGCAACGCATTGCCTTCTACACGTGGATCGTCGGGCAGTCATCATAGTCTGTGACGAAACGGACAACACATTAACTGACCCTACCTACTCCTTACGATTCACCCAGGTATTCTTCGGAAGCTGCGTGGAAGCCCCCAGCGCAACGCCAACCACACCAAGAAGCACGATGTACGCAAACTTCCCGCCGAGCACGTTATGCGTCAGGGAGAATGCAAATAGCCAATCCGCAGAAGCCGGTCCAACAGCGTTCTGAATCGAGGTCGCCACCTGCGAAAGACCATACGCAGCGCCGAGCGACCGTTTGTTGGGAGCGGCGGATGAGGTGTACATGTAAATCGCACCTGCCCCATATGTGTCATGAGTATCTGCGTGGGCGAAGGGAACAAAAAAACTGACCGAATCCCATATCAAAAATGCAAAATGATAACAGCTGTAAAATTATGAGCAGCCATACAACTGGATTTGGGCCACCGCCAACCACCACGGCTAAGTTTTCGAATGGGAAGAGAACATTGACCACGGCGCACGAGACGAGGCTGAAAACGAAGACACGCCGGAGGCCAAAACGGCTGACGCAGTGCGAGAAGAAAATGAATTGAAAGATGCCATCCATGACCCCGTACAAAGATAACCACAAGCCAATGGATGCTGGACTCAGGTTGAGTCCGCCATACTCGACCGGCGTTGACCACACAAGTGGAATGTACGCCGATGCCATAGCGTCGATAAGCGCAAGCATCGCATAATTGGCAATGGTAATGATCACTGGCTTCGTGAGAACAGAACATAGCGGCAGTGGCTTTTGCGATTCATCTGGGGACATATCAAGGCCTGGAGTATTGCCGGCTTCTCCCTGAGGAGTATCGGGGTTGGGCCTTGGAAGCCGGAGCCCCGAGGGCCTAGAATTTAAAGTCTGGGAGAGGTCATTGCACAACCCTCTTCAAAGAGAAGCGAAGAACAAACCTCTTCCAAATACAAAGCCGTAATGACGAATGAAAAGCAGGTAAAAGTAGCGGCTACGAGACATGGGAGGAAGTAGGGATAGTCGGCCCAGAAAGAGTGGGAGAATATACGTGGCCAGCGATCTTGCGGCCGTGACAAGACACCACCGACCAAGGAACTGAAGGAATCGAGAAGTCAGCTAGAAATCAAGAAAAAGCAAGACAATACGGCGAACCCAATCACATATCCGAGTGACCAAACCACCGGTGGCATAGAAAACCCTCGGGCAACATTCGTCTCGTCCGTTAGTTCTGTTATCACACTTTTAACTGCGCCAATGTGTCCCTTCATTGCGCCATGCAAGCACCGGCTGTGGCCCTCAGATCAGTCAGTGGACATCGCTCCTGAGGGTGTACATAGAGGGGCACCTTAAGACAAGCGCCCAGAAGGAATGGGACAAACCAAACAGGAGAATCGAAAGAGCTGTGCCCAAGAGGCAGGACAAAAGGACAGGCTTGCGTCCGACGTGGTCGGATAGTCGATTCCACGGGAATGAGGTGGCAGCCTCTGCCGCATAATGAAGAGACACCTATCACGAAGTTTCGTCCCGGGCCACATCCAATCTTTAGAGAAAGGAAGACGTACTATTATTCCGGTGTAGTACCCGACTTTCCGCACATCACCACCGACATCTGGGAGCTCTCTCACGAGCTGATAACAGTGTTCAGCACTGAGAGGCGGAGCTAAGAGCGTACTGAACCTGGTTGAGGTAGGGACTTATTGACTGGGTTGTGATAGACTCTGCGAGCCATGCCGTGAGGAGGACGGAGATCTGGGCAATTGGCAGCGGCGTGACTGGCGTCCGAGTCGTATTCGAGTCAGGTAGAGCTTCTTGGTTTGGGAGGAACGGAGTCTCCTCGTTGATTTCGTGGTTGTCGTCAAACCTCGTGAGAGACATTGACTATGAGATCAGGTGCTTGAGACGATGAGTTTCAGTGTCCAAGGGAGATAGCCGCTGGAACCACACCGCCACTGATGGGTTTGTGCGCTCTCCTGCTGGCGGAAGTAAGGGGGAGAAGCGGCACACTATACCTTGCACTATACTTCGCTAGCCGTGAGAAAATGGGTTTTCCAAGGACTTGTTTTGGCGTCACTTGGACCGTCATCGCCATATCGGGCGCGTCGTGGGTGTTCCAGCTTTCTCTGAATCTAAGGTAGATCAATGACCAGAGGTCATGCAGTGTGCGAAGCACTAACTGCGCGTCGCATCAGTGAATTTGAAATTTGAAATCTCAAGAAGCGGCATCAGTACCTTGATCAGTACCGAGATCAGTACAGTGACATAGACAAAGTACGATGCCAGTGGCGGATGGTGAAGAACCCAAACGTCTGAACATTCTGAACCCCCGGCCGCCTCTTATCTTCGATGCCCGCCTCAAAGGGCGGTCTAGCTTAAGGAACCTTGTAAGGAACAATGCACCGTGGTAGGCGGTCGCAAGGGCGGTCGCACTTGCGGTCGCACGCCCCGAGCCCTGGGCGACCCCAATATGACGCGAGGCAAATCCTCGTTCTCCTTAGATCTAGTTTATACTGATCATACTCCGTTCACACTTATATATACGCTTACCCTGTAGATAGCCTGCAAGCGTGCCTGTATCGTAGATATGCTGTGACACAGCGGGAGGGAAACAGAGCAAGGAAAAAGATGCACCGCGGCGTCCGACAATATACGGAAGAAGGAACTGAAGATAACATGATGTTATTAGTGCATTGGAAGCCGCTGATGGATGCCAGGCTCGGGCTCAGCCCGCCTAATTCGACCGATTTTGGCCAGACTAGAGTGATATGAGTACTAGTTGTCGCGCGAGTGGCCATATTTGACGTTCATCATCGCTAGTGTGAACTGTTTCTCCGTTGTCGAGCGCGGTAAATGCTATGCGTACTTCGTGTTACTACACCCGATCGCGCAGATTCACGATTATTGTGTAGTACCTTTAGTTCATGTTGGCGCGCTTTAAAGTCCGGGCTGGTCCTGCCGGCGGAGGATATCGTGCGCAGACCGCGAGCGTTGGGCGCCCTCCGACTGCCGCTGCCAGTGCCACTGCCACCGCTGTTGATTTGGCTGGTGACGCTGGTGAACCCAGACCGGATTTTTTTTCTTGATCACAAGTTACGCGCCATTGTGGGCACTCCACGGAGGGTACGCTATAATAGCCTTCTCATGCTCACCGCGGTGAAGAAGCTAGGGCAGAGGACGTCAATCGTATTTGCTCTCCCGCATTCATTGATACATTGCCGATCAAATTGAATTTAGATGCCTCTCAATTCACACAAGCAGAGCTAGGTGGCAGCGCATTGCCTTCTACACGCGGATCGTCGGGCAGTCATCATAGTCTGCGACGAAACGGACAACACATTGACTGACCCTACCTACTCCTTCCGATGCACCCAGGTATTCTTCGGAAGCTGCGTGGAGACTCCCAGTGCAACGCCCACCACACCAAGAAGCACAACGTACGCAAATTTTCCGCCAAGCACGTTATGCGTCAGGGAGAACGCAAATAGCCAGTCGGCAGAAGCCGGCCCAATAGCGTTCTGGACCGAGGTCGCCACCTGCGAAAGACCGTATGCCGCCCCGAGTGACCGTTTGTTGGGAGCGGCGGATGAAGTGTACATGTACATAGCACCTGGAGGCCCAATGTGTATCATGTACCTGCGTGGGCCAATGGAAAAGAAAGACTAACCGTATCCCATATCAAAAATGCACAATGACGACAGCTGCAAAATAATGAGCAACCATACAACCAGATTTGGGCCACCGCCAACCACTACGGCCAAGTTTTCGAAAGGGAGGATAGAGTAGACCACGGCGCACGAGATGATGCTGAAAACGAAGACACGCCGGAGGCCAAAACGACTGACGAAGCGCGAGAAGAAAATGAATTGAAAGATGCCGTTCATGCCCCCGTACAAAGATTGCCACAAGCCAATGGATGCCGGGCTCAGGTTGAGTCCGCCATACTCGACTGGCGTCGACCACACGAGTGGAATGTACGACTCCACTACAGCGTTGAGCAGAGCGAGCATCGCCGTATTGGCGACAGTAACGACGACTGGCTTCGTGAGCACAGCGCGTAGTGGAAGTGGCTTTTGCGGTTCATCTGGTGACATATCAAAGCCTGAAGTATCGCCGGCTTCTCCCTGAGGAATATCGGAGTTGGGTCTTGGAAGCTGGAGCTTCTCTGAGGACCTCGAATTCAACGTCTGGGAGATGTCATTGCACGACCTCTTCAAAGAGTAGGAAATAACAGACCTCTTCCAAATACAATGCCGTAGCGATAAATGAAAAGCAGGTGAAAGTAGCAGCTACGAGACATGGAAGGAAATATGGATAGTCCGCCCAGAAAGGATGGGAGAAGGTCTGTGGCCAGCGATCTTGCGGCCGTGACAAGACACCACCTACCAAGGGACTGATGAAGCGAGAAGTTAGCTATAAATCGAGAGAAAGCAAGACGATACGACGAACCCGATCACATATCCAAGCGACCATGCCACCGGTGGCATTGAAAATCCTCGGGCAACATTCGTCTCGTCCGTGAGTTCCGCTATCGTACTCTTCACGGCGCCAATATGTCCCTTCGCTGCGCCGTGTAGACACCGGCTGTGATCCCCAAGTCAGTCAGTTGATATCGCCGCTAGGGGTGTGCATAGAGGAACACCTTAAGACAAGCGCCCAGAAGGAGTGGGACAAACCAAACAGGAGAATAGAGAGTGATGTGCCCACGAGGCAGGACAAAAGGACAGGCTTGCGTCCGACGTGGTCGGACAAGCGATTCCACTGAAACGAGGTGACAGCCTCAGCCGCAAAATGAAGAGACACCTGACAAGCAATTTGGTCCACATCGGCTCTTTTTGAGAAAGTAGGGCGCACGATTATCCCCGTGTAGTACCCAACTTTCCGCACATCACCACCGACATCCGGGAGCTCTCTCACGAGCTGATAACAGTGTTCAGCACTGAGGGGCGGAGCTAAGAGCGTACTGAACCTGGTTGAGGTAGGGACTTATTGACTGGGTTGTGATAGACTCTGCGAGCCATGCCGTGAGGAGGACGGAGATCTGGGCAATTGGCAGCGGCGTGACAGGCGTCCGAGTCGTATTCGAGTCAGGTAGAACTTCTTGGTTTGGGAGGAACGGTGTCTCCTCGTCGATTTCGTGGCTGTCTTCAAAACTCATGAGAGGCATTGGCTACGTGACTGGGTGCTTGAGACAATGTCCGCAGGCTGGTATTATAGGTGCTGGAGCCGTGGCCAGTCTGCTGACTTGCCTGTGCTTTGACGACTGTCGTCGCCGCATTGGGGAGACAGGCGACTTGACAGGCGATTCCGAGTCACAGTATTACGTACTAGGTAGTTAGCCGTAACGAGGTTGCCTAGCAGTGGTAACACCTCTACTGTATGTATCCGAGTCTACTGTAATGCACGGGTGTAGGCTGAGATGCTCGAAGGGAAAAGTGTATGCACACCCGACGGTGCCAGGGGTAGTGTGGGATCCAAGTAAGGGTTCTCCTAACTTCCTGTTCCTACCCACTAGTAAGTAACCTTTCTTCAAATGCTTGTTCAAATGTCTGCGGATCCACGCTGGCTGCACACCAGTGATTGGAGTTCTACATGGTATGTTACAGAAGTTGGTGCATGTCTATGTATATGTTTGATAGCCTGGATAGTAGCTAAGGTACCTAACATATACAGATCATTCAATACAATATATAAAGCATCGACAATGCATTTGCTGACAGACATTTTGCTGACACATAGAATGCTGGCTGATGATGAATTTGTTCGCTTGGGGCCCCTATTGCGTTGGACTGGGGGTGGCAGAGAGCGTTTCAATTGGCTGCCCCTGTTGTACTAAGTGTCAACCTCAAAAGGTACTCCAAGAGCTCGGAAGTTGTGGTCAACGAGAAGAAGACAGGTGGTTGAAGGTTCCATGATGGTGATGGTTGGCAGCAGAATTTGCTGCAGGAACAACGCCACGGCTGTGATCATGTGATCCCCCCCGGGCCAAGAAGCTTGGTGACTTGTCTCAGTCTCATCAAGGGTCTCAATCATACTGTAGTTCCAGCCTCATCAAAGCAAATTATTCGCTGTTTACTTCTGGAACGCGATGAAGACTTCAGATTCTACACATGACCAACGAGCTGACGTGAGGCGTGCCAAACGTCCCAGGTGTTGAACTGATCCCGGATTCCCGGATCCAGTTTTGGATCCAGAGATTCCAGACGACAGACCTGGGGGGGTGTGCTCGACTCGGGTATCAGGTTCCCTGTCTTCCTACCCAAGATATCTCCCGATAACCGGAATTCTGCAACGTTATGTCATGTTTCTCGGTATGTGTTTATGGTATACGTGAGGGCGTTTTGGGCCGGTCCCTCCAGGTGTGCGTGATGAAGTGCGACTGGAGTGCGACCCTCTCGGTATGCATGAGATGCCCTCTTTTGAGGGCGTTCCTCTTGGCGTTATGGGCCTTTGAAGCTTCTTACCTTGTGTTTGTCTGACGCACAGGTCTCATGGTCCGGTACTCAACTTCACAAACTCTGATTAGTCTCTGATTTCCACAAAATTCATGATCAGCCACCTTGTCAGCCACGATGTCACGGTCGGGCCGGCAGGGCTTGCGGCAGGGACCAGTTGCCTGACCGCGGTCTGCGTTTTTACTTCAAAAAAATTTACTTTTTTCTTCATAAATACATCGTAGTTTACGCATAGAGACCTCATTCTTTCTCTCTCAAAGACTGTGGTTAGTACATTACTATACTCTCGTATGTTTACCTCACTGACCAAACACTTAGTCCCGCTTTCCCGCGCCTCTAACAGAATCGTCAGACAATCAGTGCCACGCGTAGTAGGGATGACTCGGACTCGGCTAGTCATCACAGTCAGTGACAAAATGTGCAATACATCAATTGATCCTCTATTTATCTGGTATCACTAAGCTACTCCTTACGATGCACCCATGTGTTCCTAGGAAGTTGCGAGGCAACTCCCAACCCAATACACGCCACACCAACAAGCACGATGTATGCAAAGTTTCCGCCCAGGACATTATGCGTGAGGGAGAACGCGAATAGCCAGTCCGCAACAGCTGGTCCAAGAGCGTACTGAACTGAGGTCGCCACCTGCGAAAGACCAAATGCTGCGCCCAGCGACCGTTTGTTGGTAATGGCAGATGACACGTACATGTACATTGTACCTGCGTGACCCCACGCGTGTCATGAGTAAGTATCTACATGAGGCATGGTAAAAACGTACCGTATGCCATATCGAAAATGCACAATAACGACAGCTGCAAAATTATGAGCAACCATACGACCAGATTTGAACCACCGCCAGCCACCGCAGCTAAGTTTTCGAAAGGGAAGATGGTATAGATCACGGCACACGAGACGATGCTTGAAACGAAGACGCGCCGTAAGCCAAAACGGCTGATGAAGCGCGAAAAGAAAGAGAATTGAAAGATGCCATCCATGACCCCGTACAAAGATAACCACGAGCCAATGGATGCCGGATTCAGGTTAAGCCCACCAAACTCGACCGGCGTCGACCACACGAGTGGAATGTACGCCCCCACCATAGAGTCGAGAAGCGCGAGCATCGCGTAATTGGCAACGGTGATGATGACTGGCCTCGTGAACACAGAACGTAGCGGCAATGGCTTTTCCGATTCATCTGGTGACATATCTAGATCCGGACTATCGTCCGCATCTCCTTGAGGGGTGTCAGGGTTGATTCTTGCAAGCTGGAGGCTCTCTGAGGACCTCGAATTCAGCGTCTGGAAGACGTCATTGTACAGCCCTTTTTAATGAGCAGGAAAGAACAAACCTCTTCCAAATACAATGCCATAATGACGAATGAAAAGGATGTAAACGTAGCGGCTACGAGACATGGCAGGAAGTATGGATAGTCCGCCCAGAAAGGGTGGGAGAATGTATGTGGCCAGCGATCTTGTGGCCGGGATAGGACACCACCGATCATGGGACTGAAGGAATCTGGGAAGTCAGCTCAAAATTGAGGAAAGGTAGGATAAAGCGACGAACCCGATCACGGTTCCAAGTGACCAAGCCACTGGTGGCATTGCAAACCCCCGGGCAACATTCGTCTCGTCCGTTAGTTCTGCTATCACACTTTTCACGGCGCCAATGTGACCCTTCATTGCGCCATGCAAGCACCGGCTGTGATCCTCGATCGGTCAGTGGACATCGCTCCTGAGGGTGTGCAGGGACAAGCACCTTAATATAACCGCCCAGAAGGAGCGGGATAAACCAAACAGGAGAATGGAAAGAGTTGTGCCCGCAAAGCAGCATAAAAGAACCGGTTTGCGTCCGACGTGGTCGGACAGGCGATTCCACTGGAACGAAGTGGCAACTTCGGCCGCATAATGAAGAGCTACCTATCACAAAGTTTCGTCCACATTCGCTCTTTTAGAGAAAGTATGACGCACTATTATCCCTGTGTAGTACCCAACCTTCCGCGCATCACCGCCGACATTTGGGAGCTCTCTCACTAACTGAACGCGGGGGTTCAGCACTGATAGGCAAGGCTAAGAGGGTATTGTACCTCGTTGAGGTAAGGACTTATGGAGCCGGTGAGGACGGACTCGGCGAGCCAGGCTGTGAGGAGGACGCAGATCTGGGCCTTTGGTAGTGGCGTCGGAGTTAAATTCAAGTCAGTTCGAACTTCTTGGTCTGAGAGGAAGGGTGCCTCCTCGTCGAGTTCATGGTCGTCCTCAAACCTCGTGAGAGACATCGATCACGGTACCGGTTGAGACGGGGAGTAATGGCGTCCAGAGGCAATAGCCGCTGGAACCACTTCGCTACGTGTTGGCGGACGTAAGGGGGGGGGACGGTGATTTCATCACCGTATTAGGTACAACCCGGAGGTATTACTGTACCATCTCAAGTCGTTACGTTGGAAGCGCCTGTATGATGTTCGCGCACCTTGCCATGACAACGCTAGCACGTATCCCTCGCGCCGACGGTCGGGTAAGTTACTGTATAAGACAGCCCGAGCCTGAGGCCCTGAGCCAGCACTGGCATCCACCGCTGTAACTGGTATCAACGGCTTGTGGCCCCCGGGCCGGTCCAGATGCATTGTCAAATGAGTTTTTGTTTATTTTTCCCACGTTTTGTAGGACGCGGGTCTTTTCAATTGTCGCAAAATCGGGGAACCGGTTACAATTATTAGAAGGACCCTTAAATGGTTATAAGGTGTTTATAAATTAATTATAAACTGATTATAAACACCTTATAACCATTTAAGTGCTATTTATAATGATTATATTGGCTTCCCGTTTTTGGGACACAAGTTGTTTCAGCATCTACGTTTTCCGCCGTACATGTGGTCACAAGCTCTTGAGCAAGTATGGTACACGGGTATATGAGGGCTCGCCACGTAGTGTGAATGAAGATGAAGTGTATGGTCTGCAGGAATTGGGTCTCGAGTAACCTAGGAACGACGACCATTCACTAAGCTGGTGATGGGGCTACAGGAAATAGGGATTTGTCTCGCGTCATCGTGTAGATTGGGTGCAGCTGCGCCGGGGGACTTGGGGCGTGCGACGGCCTACCACGACGTGTCTAAACTTAGGCTAGTAGCCCACTCCCTTGAGTGTGCTGAGAGAAAAGAGACGGTTAGGAATCCTTCGAAATTTAGCCGCTCTCATGATTTACTTATTTATTGATGCGGCAAATACCGCGTGAGGCATGAGGCATAAGCTAAAAAGCCAAGAAGTTCATTCAATTCGGGTTTGGGGGATGTATACCCTTCAGTATCTATACCACTAAGCTAGACCTTACGATGTGCCCATGTGTTCCTCGGAAGCTGCGTAGAGAAACCCAACCCAACGCACACCACACTAATGAGCACGACGTACGCAAAGTTTCCACCGAGGACGTTATGCGTCAGGGAGAACGCAAATAACCAGTCCGCAGCAGCCGGCCCAACAGCGCTCTGAATTGAGGTCGCCACCTGGGAAAGACCATTCGCCGCGCCCAGCGACCGTTTATTGGGAACAGCAGACGAAATGTATAAGTACACAGTAGCTGAGCAACCCCACATGCGTCATGAGCCGTGTGCGCTGAAGTGTACGGTGCAGGAACTTACGATATCCCAATTCGGAAACGCATAACGACGATAGCTGCAGGATGACGAGCAGCGATAAGGCCAGATTTGAACCACTACCAGCCGCAACGCGTAGGGCTAGGTTTTCGAAAGGAAAGATGGTGTAGATCGCGGCGCATGCAACAATGCCGGAAATGAAGATGCGCCGCGGGCCAAAGCGTGTGATGAGGTGCGAAAAGAAAACGAATTGAAAGATGCCATTCATGCCTCCGTACAAAGACAACCACATTCCAATGGATGCCGGACTAAGGTCGAGCCCACCAAATTCGACCGGTGTTGACCACACAAGCGGAATGTACGTCACAGCTACCATGTTGAGGAGTGCAAACATCGCGTGATTGACAATAGTAACGACGACTGGCTTAGTGAGCACAGAGCGCAGTGGAAGCGGCTTCTCTGGTTCCTTAGGTGACATGTCTAGACCCGAACTATCGCCCACTTCGCCTTGATGAGTATCGGAGTTGTCATTTGTATCCATACATAGATGTTTCTCTGAGGGCCTCGAATTCATGGTCTGGGGACGTCATTACGCATCCTCTTTAAAAGCAGCAACGAAAAAGGGAAAGAACAGACCTCTTCCAAATACAATGCCGTAATGATAAATGAAAAGCACGTAAAAGCAGCGGCCACGAGACACGGCAGGAAGTATGGGTAGTCCGCCCAGAAAGGGTGGGAGAATGTATCTGGCCAGCGACCTTGCGGCCGTGACAGGACACCACCAATTAGAGGACTAATGGAATCTGGCAAGTCAGCTAAAAATTGAGAGAAAGTAGGATACGACGAACCCAATCACAAATCCGAGTGACCAAGCCGCCGATGGCATTGAAAATCCTCGGGAGATGTTGGTCTCGTCCGTTAGTTCTGCTATCGTACTTTTTACGGCGCCAATGTGTCCCTTCACAGCACCGTGCAAGCACCGGCTGTGATCGCCAAGTCAGTCAGGTGGTATCGCTGCCGGGGGTGTAAAGAAACACCTTAAGACAAGCGCCCAGAAGGAATGGGACAAACCAAACAGGAGAATGGAAATCGTTGTACCCACAAGGCAGGCTAAAAGGACAGGCTTGCGTCCAACGTGGTCGGACAGTCGATTCCACTGGAATGAAGTGGCAGCCTCAGCAGCGTAATGAAGGGACACCTATCATACAGTTTGGTTCAAATCCGTTCCTTTAGAGAAAGTGAGACATACTATAATGCCCGTGTAGTATCCAACCTTCCGCGCATCACCACCGACATTCGGGAGCTCTCTCACGAGCTGAGAGCAGGGGTTCAGCGCCAATAGGTAGGTCTAACAGCGACCTGTACCTGATTGAGATAAGGACTTATGGAGTGGGATGTGATAGACTCTGCGAGCCAAGCTGTGAGGAGGATGGAGATCTGGGCCATTGGAAGCGGTGTCCGAGTCGGATTCAAGTCCGGTGGTACTTCTTGGTTTGGGAGGAGGGCTGTCTCCTCGTCGATTTCGTGACTGTCTTCAAAGCTTGTGAGAGACATCGGCGACCACGATGTGTTTCGGCGTCCAATGTATCGCTGCTTGGTACCACTCCGAGTCCGCCACTTATGGATTGTTTGCTTGAAGGCGTAAGGGAAGTAATGTCACGCCGTCCCTGGGAAAGAATTGTATTCGCAACCTTGATCATGATAAAAAGAGTTCCTGGAGAAATTTCGCTGTCTTGTTTGGGTGACGCATTGGGCACCGTCGGTATTCCAGCTGAAATCCGAGTCACGACATTGGCGTCTAAGGTGCATTAATTTCCTGTCAGTTAACGTTAACTTACTGTATCTGTACTTACAAAGCTTACGGCAAGCTTGAATCCAACGCGATCATGATAGGCTCTTCTAGACTTTGGCACCATAACGGATGCTTGAAAGTTGATTGTCGAAAGGAGTAAGTTATGCTCCGATCCTTCGCTGCCATTTCGAGCTTCAAGTTCGGCAGCATCGAGGAGGTCCCGAACACCTAATACGACAGCTTGGGCACAAGCGCACGCCCGATCGTGCCCATGGTGCCTGCGCCCGCTGTGCTATGATAGTAGCAGTCATCTCCTAGATGGAGCAGCTCCTGAGTGCTGCGCCGTTCCCTGACGGTGCTCTCCGAGGCTGTGCACAACATTGAGCAGTTCCTCTCCGGAAGGTCAGCCACATCACCGGCTCCTTTCCAGAATCTTTGTTTCGTCACAGAGGTTGAGCTGGTAATGCGGCCCGCGGGAAGGCTCCCAAGAATCCTGAGGTCTGTATTACGACTAATTACAGTCAGAAACGTTTACGGTCTCCTATTCAGTACAACACCGAGATATATTATCCCGAATACGATTAGAGAAGTGGTGCATTAGCGCATCAACGAGCCTCGCGTCTTTCTCAGCGACTCCGCGATGCCCATGAATGTCTCGGCGAGTCGCACCTTATGTATGTTAGCCGTGGTTGTTCGCACGCGCTGCGTGAGTGCTCACCGTATCAAGAGCTGAAGTGAAAGACGAAGGAATCCTTGCTGCTGCAGGGAACAAGGGGTCGGGAGGAGCCTTTCTCTGTATTTCGAGGGCAAGTTGCGCCATCCTGCGGAGGGTATAGTTGTAGCTTTGGCTAAAGGAAAGGCCTGTCAGCGGCCTACTCATATGTAGAATAAAACTTACCCATCAGGGCCAAAGGCAACAGCATGAAAAGAAAGCGGCTTTCTAATCGGCCCAGTTAGTGAACCGTTGGCATAGGAAGGACACAACCCACCCGTGCTGGATCGCGGAGCGACAAAGATCTTGGATATCCGTTTCTGGTAGGTGGCATTCCCCATCCGAGAGGAAAATCATAATGGGTGTTCTACAGATCGCAGGAATATTACCAGAAGGAGGAGACTGGAAGACAAAGTTGCGAACCTTTCCGTGCTCCAGTTACCTGCCATGACTTCTTGGCCAGCTTGGAGGGCCGCCGCAAAGTTCGTCCCCCATTCGGTCTGCTCGTTCAAGACAATGTCTAAAAGTTGGTCCGGGGAGCTCGTGAAATCGTTGACCACAACGTTTTTCGTCGTGGCGTTGAACAGAATAACGCTGTATGCATCACGCCGCGCCCCAATTGTCTGTTGATCCGTTGTAACAGCTGTGTGACGAGCGGACCAGAAGCTGTATAGGGCAGAATAAACTGCGCCGAGTCTGTTATCTGCCCTCTCCCGGATTCGGTCTGTTGCGGGTGCGTTGTCTAAGGGTCGGCGGTCAATATTCGACATAGAAGAAGATCTAACATGAAGACATCAGATCTATGTGTACCAGGAAGCTGAGACAACTTGACCTGTCAATGACGAATATCCTGTACGACATGGGAGCTTAAGTAGCACATTCACGCGGAAAACTGATAGGCTTACACATGAAAGGTTTGCTGCACCACAGCGGGATTCTTGCACGAAAACATATGTCCGTCATCAGATATGTAACTAACTCCGTCCATAGGATCGTCTGTACTCTTCGGCGGATGAAACATTGGTAGCGTGCAGTACGAGGGCTGCGGTTGCCCATGCGCCGTCTCACTGGCAGTCGCCAAGTGTTCAGACCCTATTTGAAAGACGGGTAAGTATTTAACGAGTGCCAATGAACAGGGTTTCCGGCATACCCGAGCACATGGCGTCGCTACGAAATACGATTAGCAACTCTGCAGAACGGACGTATCAGTCACACACCATTTACCAAAGTTGACCCGCTCGTCACGAGTGTAAGGATCTAGTAGTTGTAAGTGTTAGCACGAATCTCGGAGACCTTACAGGGAATGTAGACTCGTGACCTTTGAAACCTGGTGTTGAAGGCGACGAATTAGGTTAGAATAAACTGAGAAACGCGGCGTGTGACGAACCCGTCCTACGCCAGTAAAGGCTGTGAACGACGGCATCCTTAGGTTTGTCCGGATCAGGAAGTATTCTGTCGTCAATATGCTGTATCCCAACACTATCGCAAGGTCCGTTTTGGTCGGCGCGGCAGTAGTCAATATGGACGTGTCTGCCCATTGACGAACAAACGAGGTTGCACATCATTGGTGCACCCTCATCGCTAGAGGAAAATTTGCGACCTCCCAATTCAAGACTTGCGCCATCAGGGCCATCGACCGCCCAATGGGTCTCGGTCATGGACCCGTGACTTGTTTCGTGTTCCTGTTGGGTATGACCTTGGTAATAAGAAAAAGAAAAGGTGAGTTAATTTCCATGGCTTATGAGCCAGATCCTTACCCAGTGGTAAGGTACAAAAGTAGCCGCAGTTCTTACAGCTGAGCGGTGTTGGTCAACCGGATCACCACAGGGTATGCCGCGAAAAAACGAACCGCATTTCGCAGAAATGGAATGGTTGATTCTCTTTGCTGTGTATATGTCCACCCCCATGCGACAGCAAACCCGGTGGAATAGTCAGGACACATTGCATCCGTTTTGCAACTGCGGTGTAAGAGGTCAATGCAGATCCAGCGTCCTGTTGCACCAGAACGAACCTTGCGTATACTGATTGGCAAATTGTTTCAGATCGGAAGTGCATCGGGAAAAAATAGTCCGTACCTTGGTGTACTGGAATGTCTCGTGTCTGCCAGTAAAAGTAGCTTCGATAGACTGGGGCGACGTGTCAATCTGGCAAATCCCTGGGGCCGCACATGGCTCCGCACACGAATGTGCTTCTCTGATCAAACGAAATATGACGTCATTCACTCGTCTGAAGCGGGAAGTTAATAGAACATACTGACCCACATAAATGATGCGTGTCGGGAGTAAGCCCGTGGAGGTGCGGTTGATCACAAAGTCGTTTGCAGAGCTCACACGTCGCTGGGCAGAGCCTCAAA
>JAKELL010000345.1:0-49950 GCA_021524915.1 Lactarius akahatsu
ATACTTGTGGTCCCTTGACGAATCCTAGGAACAATAGGCATCACCGGTAGACATTGGTCATGATTGGCGCCTCTGAGTTTTGCCCCCAGTAAATGTGCCATTGCGTGAGGAATGACTCGTACTCATCTCGATTTCCATCAAATATGCTGGGGGGTTCTCCCACCAGTTTGTCCGTCCCATGTAGTGCCCCCAGTCCTGGTCCTGCTGCCGGCAGTGGCGGAGGTGGCGGTCCTCCTTCGAATGGATCTCCTCCTCCTCCTCTGAATTGCGGTTGTCTGCTTCTGGGTAGCGATCTTCCATTTCCAGGGGGTCCTTGGCCGAATCTGCCTCCTGGTCTCCCTAGTGGTGCTGGTCCGCTTGCTCCTGGCGGTGGGTCAGGTACATCTGGGCCTACTGCTCTGAAGATTGCCATGTCATCTGCGGTCATGCGATGCCCCGTCATTGGGTTGATGGGGCGTAGGTAGGATTCTGCTTCTTCAGTTATTCTTCTGGCTTCATCGAGCGCCAGGTCTTGTACCATTGTTGCAGTGGCCATTTCTACCGGAGGGTGGACTTCGATGTTTTCGGGTTCATTTATGCGAAGGGACTCAGCTGTTTGTATTATGTCCCCTACTTCTGATTCGTCTTCATTATTGGTTTCTTCGTCGTCTCCGCTGGTTTTGGATGGTGCGGGTGTTCTTGGTTCGGATGTACTGGGTTCCTCTTCTGGTTGCCCGTCTATGCGCCCCCACTCTTCTCGCGTGGGTAGGTTCCTTGCGTCGATGTCGCAGTTGTAATTTCTTCCTGTAGGGCATATTGCGTCGTAACGGTTGTCTATGGGGTTCCACGTAATCTCAACCCAGCACAGATGATCAAAATTAAACTCAATGGGGCGGTATCGGGTTGGCCCCGATGCGAAATCTACGAAATAGCCGGTCTCTCCTCGGTATTCTCTCCACCTGGCAGCTCCTAGGAATTGGGTTGGTACGTTGCGGTCTCCTCGTCATTCGAGGGAGTATGGTTGGAAGTCTCTCCACTGGTCTCGGGTTGTGAACGCCATGGTGAGTGGATCTTGGTCTTAATGTAACGCCACCACTGGCATTAGTCCGACTTGGACTGCGAAAGGGCATTCACGACTTAGTGAATATTCCTTCGAGGTCACGTGACCTGGTCGTGGGATGCATGGTGCTTATGGGCACGTGATCTTGACGTACACTAGGGCAAGTCGTGCCACTAGGTAACTCCGGTTATCGATGAAGACGACTTGCTCGGATTGAGACAAGCAAGGCACTCAGGAAAAGACGAGTGGAAGTGGTGAATTGAAGAAGACCAAGATGGCGTTTCTTGGTCCCCCTAAGCCACTATTTATACATCTGTGAGGATGCTTTAAAGCTCCTCTCCAATCTGAGATGACAAGTAGCGTAAGTAGCTTGAACCCTACTACAGCTATCCTAGGAATGAGTCATAGTACCTAGCATGTGATACTACGACTGCTGACTGATGCGATAAGTCCATGACACATTACTACTTACTAACGTGGTCATATCCGTAAGTAAGAGTCCATTTTTGCGATTGTGACACTCTTCCAAACGCACACAAGAACCTCTTGAAGTCGTTCACAGTGACCTTGTTGGCCCCCTGCAGTGCCATTCTATACAAGGAAACAAATACTTCGCCACCTTCATAGATGACTTCTCCAAAGCAGTAGTTGTCGTCTTCATGAAGACAAAGGACCAGTTCAAGGATGCCTTCCTACACTATAAGGCATGGGCTGAAAAACAACTAAACAAGCCCATAAAAACCTTGCACTCGGACCGTGGTGGTGAGTATGTGAACAATGACCTGAAGCGCATACTTTTGGAAGCAGGAGTTGAGCATACTCTCACAATGCCTCATTCTCCACAACAGAATGGGAGAGCTGAGCGTTTTAATCGCACGATTATGGAAAAAGGCACTAGCATGCTTCACCATGCAGGCCTTAGCCTTGGCTTTTGGGAGCAAGCAGTTCAAACTGCTGTGCAAATATACAACCGCACTCCCACTCGTTCTAACAAGTGGAGAACTCCACTGGAGCTCTGGGATGGTACAGTCCCGGATGTCTCTTACTTTAGAGTCTTTGGCTGCAAAGCCTACTATCATGTACCAGAACACAACCGGCGCAAACTAGGTCCTAAAGCAAAGGAAGCCGTGTTTGTGGGCTATGAGCCCCTATCTAAGGGCTACAAACTTTGGGATAGACATAGCCGGTGCTTCGTCTCTTCACGAGATGTTACATTTGACGAAAGCACCTTCCCATCCCTGAGTGACCTGGTCCGTCACTCCCAAACTCCTTCCCCTCCCGTGTCTGGTGAACTCGAAAGAGGTGCTGCCGGCGGAGAGATTTACTTTGTAGTGCCTGACCAGCCTACACCAGCTGTTGCCCTGAGGCACCTACCCCTGTCTTCTTCATTCCATCAACTCAGGTGCCCTCAGAATCACAACAGCCTAGCACACCCCCCAATGCCTCACCTGAACCAGCAGACCAGACGATCTATCACACTCCACCCTCCCAAGCTCCCCCTCCTACAAATACTGCCCCTACCTGTCCCCGCACTCGCTCTACAAGGCGTGCCGCTGTGGAACCTCCCATACCGGCTCCCAACTTCAATTGGGAAGTATCTCCTCCCAGATCTACTCCCAGATCTCCAAGGAATACACAGCCGGTCTCGCCTGTTTGACCAAGGTGGAGCACTAGAGTACAATTCACGAATCCTTGCTATGTCCAAGAAGACAATGATGAATTCGTGCAAGGGAGCAGCAGAATGGGAATAATGGACCTGCTAAACGTGGCAGAGGTTCCTGGTTATAGGGATCCTCAGACCTTCAAGCAGGCCATGGAGTCTGATGATGCTGCCGATTGGCTTGAAGCTTGCCAGTATGAACTGGAAGCTCTCAGTAAGCTAAACGTCTGGAGACTGGAACCCCTTCCTGCTGGAAGGAAGGTGGTTAAATGCAAATGGGTGTTTAAAAAGAAAGTGGATGGACGCTTTCATGCTAGGCTAGTGGCAAAAGGATTCACCCAACTAGAGGGGGTGGATTTTGATGAAACATTCTCCCCAGTTGCCTGCTTTGAGTCCTTGCGACTCCTTCTCGCATTGGCTACGCTTGAAGATTGGCATATCCACCAAATGGATGTCAAATCAGCATTCCTACATGGGGAACTGGAGGAAGAAATTTACATGGAGCAACCTACTGGTTTCGTCACAGCTGGCTCTGAGCACCTTGTGTGCCGACTGCAAAAGGCCATCTATGGCCTGAAGCAAGCTTCCCGCGCATGGAATATGCAATTCCATGGGGTCCTTTGTGATCTAGGCTTCACGCGGATGTACTCTGATGCAGGAGTATACGTGTTTCATCAACAAGAGGGGGGTGATACACTTTTCGTGATCTTATATGTAGATGACATCACTATACTCGGGAGCTCTCTATCAAAGATCAATGATCTGAAAGTCTCTCTATCAAACCGATATGAGATGACTGATCTTGGTGAAATCCAGTCCTATCTCGGTGTTAACATCATCAGAGATCGTGCTAACCACACCATGGAAATCAACCAATCAGATTACATCCGCGATGTGATTGAGCGTTTTGGAATGTTAGTTTCCAACCCAGTATATACTCCTCTTCCCTCTGGCGCTGAGGCACACTTGATCAAATTTGACGATCAGGCCTCTACTTCTGAGATTAAGAAGTATCAACAGATCATCGGGTCTCTGCTATATGCGCAGATTGGAAGCAGACCCGACATATCCTTCGCTGTTGCACGCCTTAGCCAATTCGCTTCCAACCCCTCACCACAGCATTTACGCCTAGCCAAGTATGTCCTGTCCTATCTAAACACAACTAAGGACTACGCGATACACTATGCTGGAGGGACCGATTCAGATGGAGCTGGCCTTCATGGCTACTGCGATGCTTCCTGGGGAGATCAGGAAGAAAAGCACTCCACATCTGGCTATGTCTTCCTTCTTGCCAAAGGCACCATTTCATGGTGTACCAGAAAGCAGAAGACCATAGCCCAGTCTACCACAGAAGCAGAGTACATGAGTCTCTCTGAGGCCTCTAACCAAGCTCAGTGGTACACTACCTTCCTGGAGGAACTAGGGTATGAGGTTACCTCCCCTATTCCCCTACACTGTGACAACAAGGGCGCCGTTGACTTGGCACTAAACCCTGTCACTGGAAGGCGGTCCAAACACATCCTGATCAAACACCATGTAGTCAGGGAGTACATAGAAAATAAGGTTATAAACCTGATTTGTACTCCTACAGGGGAAATGGTTGCAGATGGACTCACTAAGTCACTGCCCAGAGAACCCTTTGACAAAATGGTCACTGATCTAGGGATGGTGTAAGAAGGTGTTTCTACACAGTCAATGGTTGTCGATCCTTGGTTTATCAACAAGGATGTCACATTGTCCTGTAAAGCACAACATGTTCTCTGATCTAAGAGAACTAAGAAAAACCCTTCTTAGAGCCCTGAAGGAGTTGGACCTTCAGACTTCAAAAAGTAGTCCTCTATAGGACAATCATGGAGTGGGTGTAAGAACTGTTTCGGATTGAACATTATCTGCTCTGCAGAAGATAGTCCTTTATCAGGACTAAAGATTCAACCTCAATCCTGAACTTCTGCACAACTCTTGGCTCTTCACCATATGGACTGCCTCTATCATGGAGGGATGTTGAGACGCGACTTAGGTCACATGTCTCGTGGGATCTGATTGAGTCAGCCCACATGCTAAATATGGTATGGACTGATTTGGACTTTGGCCGGACTCTTACGGACTGCTTTTGTTTATCTTTATTATTAGAGTCGTCATGTGACTCTATTGTTCTTTATTCTTAAGATACCGGAATTATCTGCTTTAGGCAGTCTTTGTTCTCTGCCCTCCAATGGCATTTCTCCCTCTGGCGCACAGACCACATGTATTTTGTTTGAGTCACCAGTGCACACAGACCATTCTTATCTAAGCATCCTGTATATAAGGACTGCTGTTTTCACCTTTACACTTCAGAGTTCCCTTCACCTCTGAAGTGTAAGTTCCTTTACTCTTTACCTCTCTTATTACCTTTACTCATAGGATGTTCCTTTTATAGTAACTTGTCCTCATTAGGTATGCAGTTGTAACAGAGTTCCCTTCACCTCTGAAGTTAACTTGTCCTCATTAGCATCTCTGCTATTAACATCTTGCTTGTTAGTTCTGCGCTTCAACATGATGTTCTGCTCCCTCTAGGAGTTATTATGACCACCGTGATCAACTCCCTGGGGAGTTGGCACGATGCCCATGTTGCTCATCCGATTTCCACACCCTAAGGACTGAGGTGCCAGATGGGTATTTTCTTGTCACGGATACAGCATTTCCTCGTGGCATGGACACCATTGCAGGGAAGATTCGCACACCGCTCAAAACTAATGACCCTGTTCCCAATAATCCCATTGCACTCCAGCACCTTTTTCTTGTCAACTGGCATTTATTATCGTACTGTCAGACAGCAGAGTGGGGGATGCGCACCCTCCAGGGTTCATTCGGGTGACTGTGGGTTCCCCTTCTGATCACATCCAAAAGCCGTCGTTGTCAGCACATCAAAATATGTGCGCGCCTTACCAATGTCCGTGCCCGCTGTGTAGGAATCAGCAAGATTCGGAACGTCTATATTCCAACATGGAAGGCCTCAGAGGACGAGGGTTTGTGGTCGGATCTGGGGGACATATTGTTTGGGGATATCCGGAGGCATGATTGTGTTTCTCAGTTCCACCTAGAAGTAGTAGAGCAATCATGTGTTGGCGATTTCCCCCATCTCCTGTTGCCCTTCCCCTCTACCATTTGCCGAACCGAATATATACATTTACATTCCACTACACTAGTATTTTTACACCAGGGAGTATTACAGGCTACTGACTAGTAAGGCGAATTTGAGTGAACTAAAGTCATGGTTGTCAAGGGCTCTCGTGCACATCGGAGTTGTTCTCGGGAACAGGGGTGGACCATCGTTGCTGACGATGGCATTCCCGAGGACTATCAGAGTCTGAGTCTGAGTCCAGGTGTCAGCGATGGCGGGTATGCTTCATAAACCGGATGTCGTCCTTAAGCTCTCGGACTTTGGCCTTGAGTTTGTCGATCTTCTCCTTGAGGTTGGAAGTCTGATTCTCCAATCTATCAGCTCGACAAGTCTCCAAGTTAAGAGTATCTTGAAGCTGCTCATTTCGCAAACGGACCTCTCGAAGCTCCGTGAGAGTTGACTGGAACTGGAATAGGTTCAAGGAGGAGTTGTCACGTTCACGTTCACGGTTGGGACTGAAGTAGCTACTGATTGCAGCAATTGTGTCTGCAGCCTGTGATGTAGACACTTGCGCCTTGTGTGTCTTCATTTTGAGGGGGTTGGCGGTTTGATAGGCCTTAACAACGAAATTGGACTTAACTGCCTTTCCTTTTTTTGAACCCTTGAGTTCACCCTCTCCATTGGTGTAACGCCACCACAGAGGCGTTAAGTACGACGTGTACTTCAGCAAGTCAGCGGGATCAGCAAGAGCGAACCGGTTAGGGTTCAGTACGGTGATGAACAAGTATCACTTGGTCTCCCAGGGACACAAGGATAATAGCGGAAGCTCAGGCTCAAGCGCAAAGGTGAGCGAAACAGGGGACTCAAGTGCAAGGGCAAGTCAAACAGGGGTCGTGAGGCAAAGACGTTTGTGGTATTGCACAAGAAGTCAAGTCTACCGTACAAGCTAGGTAGTGTGAGACTTATATACTAGTACAGGATATTTGTCAAGGACAAACATATGGCGTAAGTATGAGTCAAGGGTACGAGAATAGGAACAAAGGGATGAGCTAGAGAGGGAACAAGGAGATCCCGCGGGACGATGCGTGCCTCAGAAGTGGTCAGCAGTTCAAACAAAGCGTAAAACTGGCCAGCTGTCACGATCCAGCAATCGTGCCATTGATTATCTCCAGATAATCAGCTTCTTAAAAAGAAGAATCTCAGGTTTGCTTCCGGAATTTCCAGATCTTTCTACCCTGTCTGCTCCCCCAGAATTCTCGGCTTGGCTTCCATGTCTCATGTTCCGTTTCACCTTCCGTCAGAAAGTTCTCTGCTGCGCCCCTAAGGAAAAACATAGAAAAATACTAGCAAAAAGAATATCTCAAACTTGTATTTAAGGAATCTGTAGTCTGCCTGTATTCTGTGTTCCAGTCTTGTATCTTGTCTTGCAATCCTAGTTCCATTCTCTTGTCCTTTGCTGAAGGGCTTGCAGTCTTACATTAAGTGCTCTGCCTGGCTATATAGGCAGTACTATCCTTGGTAGCTCAAGGCAGTTGGACCGGCATTCTGGTACGCTTGGTAAGCGTGACCAGCAGACAATTTACGACTAAGCGGTATCGACACCGAGGTCGAGAGCCCGCCTCTAGGATCGTAATACCAGCCTATCGCCGAGGCGCAAGGTGTGAGATGGAAGCCGAGAAGCGCGGTACGTCGGATCATACCGTAAAAGTACAGTGAATATGGAAGACGAAATCAGAAGGAAAAATGAGGAGTGAAGACACGATTGTAGTCATACAGCAAAGGAATTCGTAGCATTACCCCCCCTTCAGACTCGAAGTCGCCACGACTTCGACTAGTCGCTGGTGTAATACCAGTCATCCTCGACCGGCACCATGTCAGGAATAGGAGAGGGTGGGCGTGGGCAAGTATGACGACGTAGAAATAGGTGGGGTCCACGCTCACCGCACTCCTGACACTGCTCGTACTGTGGGCAGTGGATCTCCTCGTGTCGCGCGTTGTAACGCCACCACAGGGGCGTTAAGTACGACGTGTACTTCAGCAAGTCAACGGGATCGGCAAGAGCGAACCGGTCAAGGTTCAGTACGGTGGTGAACAAGTATCACTTGGTCTCCCAGGGACACAAGGATAATAGCGGAAGCGCAGGCTCAAGCGTAAAGGCGAGCGAAACGGGGGACTCAAGCGCAATGGCGAGTCAAACGGGGATCGTGAGGCCAAGACGTTGTGGTATTACACAAGAAGTCAAGTCTACCGTACAAGCTAGGTAGCGTGCGACTTATATACTAGTACAGGGTGTTTGTCAGAGACAAACACATGGCGCGACTATGAGTCGATGATACGAAAGTGTAAACAAAGGGATGAGTCAAAAGGAGAACAAGGAAATCCCGCGGGACGACGCGTGCCTCAGACATGGTCAGCGGTTCAAACTGAATGTAAAACTGGCCATCCTATCGCCGAGGCGCAAAGCGCGAGATAGAAGTCGGGAAGCGCGAGGCGTCGGATCGTAACGTAAAAGTACAGTAAACACGGAAGGCGAAATCAGAAGGTGAAACGAGCAAGAAGGCGCGGTCACAGTCATACAACAAAGGGAATCGTAACATTACCCCCCCCTCAGACTCGAAGTCGCCACGACTTCGACTAGTCGCTGGTGTAGTACCAGTCATCCTCAACGGGTATAGTATCGGGGATAGGTGAGGGTGGGCGTGGGCAAGTGTGACGACGTAAGAATAGATGAGGGCCGCGCTCACCACACTCTCGACATTGCTCGTACTGCGGGCAGTGGATCTCCTCATGCCGCGCATCGTACCGCAGGCACTTGCCACACCATCGGGGGCGGTCACCCGGGTCGACGTAGGCGGGCGACATGGGTGAAATACGACGGATAAGGCACACCTCGTACTGATGCGTGCGGCTACCGCACCACTGACACGGCTGCTTTGCCCTGCGTTGCGGGCATTGCGCGATCAAATGATCGGTTGCCTTGCAGTGGAAGCACTTACGAGGCCGCTTACTGCTCTCACCCTGGAGGCGCGGCATCTCGCAAGGCCCCCCGGCACGCGGCGGGATCGGAACAGGGTTTGGGGATCGACGAGAGCGCAGGTTCCTCACCTGAAGCTCGTCGTACTTCTCGGATATCTTCGGTACTGCTCGCGCGTACTGCAGTCGCTTGCGCACGCTCGCGAGGTCCATCTCCATGTGAAACCGGTCACGTACGAGGTCCGTCTCCATCTTCCTAATCTCTGACTCTCGCTTGGCGACCGCATCCTTACGCAGCAGGCATCCTCGAAGGCGTGCCACCTCTGCACGAAGACGGACGTCGCCCAACTCTGCCAAAGTCTCATCAACACATATGGCGCGTGGGTCATGGGGGTGGAACATAGCCAGTTGCTGATCCGTAACGTGTTGCGGCAACTGTCCTTCATAGACCCCTTGGACGTAGACCGACTGTACATAGCATGGGTGGTCCTTTCCCATGGTCCCGACGACTTCCTGGTAGTCCTTGCGGTAGTAGATAAACCGCGCAATGGACTTGGGGTAACCAGCCTCCCCGATCCTCATCGGGAAGTAGAGATGGCCGAGGTCGGGGGTGTTGTGAAGGAAAGGGAGTCCAGGGTCGGTTGGGTCTTCGTCATCAACCCCACCGTCATCCAGAGCGGCGTAGATGGGGTCTGGTTCAACGCGACGAGGCTGGTCCGGAGGTGATTGGATACTGTCGGGTCCGGGGGGAAATGGTGGGAGTGGTACGTTTGGGACTGGAGGGGGAGTGCGTGGTTCTGGGGTGGATACGGAGTATGGAGTGGGTGCTGCCTCCTGAGCGAGGCGTTCAAGAGTCGGGGCGATTAGATGCAAGATGGGGGGATCTGGGCTAGGTACTACAGAATACGGCGTGCAACCTTCTGGTTGCGAAGGGACACCTTGGTCCTGTGAAGGCACGGTTAAGTGGTCAAGTATGATCTGAGACGGGGGGCGGACGGGCACGGTCGAGATGACAGGAGTAGAAGTCATGGTGGGCAGGATGAGAGGGAATGGTACGAAGTGGGGATTCATGGGGCGTTCTTTTATATCTTTCGTCCAGCCCCTTCGGCGGTAGGGTTGTGCCGATAGAAGTCGGCGATAAGGTCAGGTGCGTGGCGCACGTTCTCGAGCGGTTCCCACGAGCTATCGCTTACGGGGAACCCCTTCCACTGTACTAGAAACTGAAGCTTGCGTCCTCGGCCATGGACCCTTGATCCGAGGATTTGCTCCACTTCGAATTCTTCTTCTCCGTCGATAAGGTCAGGTGGAGGTCGCGGGAAGTTCTCCCCGTGTAGTTCCGTCTCCTTATACGGAGTGAGGAGGTTGGCGTGAAACACAGGGTGGATCTTCCATGACTTCGGGAGTTCTAATTCGTATGATACTGCGGAGAGGGCCTTCTTGATGCGAAATGGCCCGTGGCGTTTTGGGGCCAGCTTGGCCGTAGGGTAAAATGTTTTAAGGTTCGTCCCCTCTAGCCATACCTGAGCGCCTTCTTGATACGGGATGAAACGGGTGCGCCCCCGCTTCATCATGAGTTCTTGGGCATGTTTGATGCAGTCTTGCGCATGCTGTCGGAAGTTTCCCATATCTTCTAATCGCTGGTCGACGGATGGCGAAGCTGTGGGCTTCTTGACCCAATTGGTGCGCGGCTCCCATCCCATGATAAGCGAGAAGGGAGAGTGTTTCGTTGTAGCGTTGGGCCATGCGTTGTGCACAAATTGTGCTACTGGGAGTGCCTCTGCCCAGTTATCTTGTTGCACATTGCTCCAATGGCGTAGATATTGTTCCAACCACTGATTGGTTCGCTCCGACTGCCCATCCGTTTGAGGGTGATACGCCGACGAGATGTTTTGTCTAATCCCAAGGGCTTTGCACAGTTGCGTCATGAATGCCGATGTGAATCGGGGGTCTCGATCGGTGATCAGTTTCCGGGGTGTCCCATCGCAGGTGTGTCGTGGAAAAAGGTGATTACCCCCCGCTTAAGATCGTTGTCCCCGACAACGACAAGTGCGTCGCCTTTCCACCACAGTCCTTCAAGCTTTTTGAGGTTGTGCGGCTCTACCCATCGTAGCACTTGTGATTCGTCGAGGTTTTGGGCGATTTGGGTCCAAATGTCCATGTCGTGCATTGACATTTCCGTTGCCCGTGCGAATCGATCCGCTGGGAGGACGATAACGTCGTTGTTGTCCTCATCGGTGGGTGTGTAATCTGATCTCCGGGATAGGGCGTCTGCGCGGCCATTTCTGACTCCTGGCACATGTTTCAGCACGAAATCGTATTCCGACAGTTCTAGGAATTCGCGTGCTACTCGTCGGCTGATTTTTCGTGGTTCCTTCCAGTATTGGAGGTTGGCGTGGTCAGTGTGGATGATGACTTTATGGGGGGATCCGACGAGGTACGTGCGCCAGGCGCGGAGTGATTTGACTATCGCAAGTAGTTCTCGGTCATAGATGTCGTAGTTCCGCTCCGCGGCGGACAGTGATTCGGAGTGGAATGCTACTGGGTGGAACTTTTGGTCATCTCCGAGTTGGTTGAGCACTGCGCCGATGGCGACATTAGATGCGTCCACTTCCATCTCGAATGGCTTCGTTAGATCGGGGGATAGGAGGACTGGCTCTTGGCAGATTTGTTCCTTGATACGCTCAAATGCGCATTGTTGGTCCGCGCCCCAATTCCATGGGGTGTCCTTTTTCGTGAGGTCGTGGAGAGGTCGTGCAAGGGCTGAGAACCCCTTGATGAATCGGCGGTAGAAATTACAGAAGCCGATGAAGGCGCGCATCTCTTTGAGGTTCTTCGGGGGTTGCCATTCGCGGATACCCCGTACTTTTACGGGGTCCATCCGTAGCTCCCCGTGCCCGATGATGAGTCCGAGGTATTCCGTTTCCCTCACTTCGAATTCGCATTTCTCAGGTTTAATGTAAAGGTCGTTCTCTTCGCAAATGGTCAGGACTTGGTGGACTCGTGTGCGGTGGCGGGCGAGGTCGTCAATGGTCGCGACAAGGATATCGTCCATGTACACAATGACCTCATTCGTCAATATTGGTCCTTGGAACGTAGAGTCCATCATAGCTTGGAATGTCGCAGGGGAATTCGTGAGACCGAAGTACATTACACGTGGTTCGAAAGCCCCCTTATTCGTCTTAAAGGCGGCCTTCCATTCGTCTCCTTCGTCAATCCGAATATTGTTGTATCCCCAACGGATGTCCAGTTTGGTGAAAAGTCGTGCGTCGCGAATTTTATCAATAAGTTCGGGGATGAGGGGTAGCGGGTAGTGGTTGCGAATAGTAATTTCGTTCAGCCGGCGGTAATCTTGTACTGGCCGGAGCTTTCCGTCCTTTTTCTTTATGAAGAAGAATGGCGAAACATACGGGGATTTTGATGGTCGGATGTACCCTCGTTCCAATTGTTCAGCCAGGAAGACGTCGAGGGCTTTGTCCTCTTCTTGGGTCAGCGGGTAGACTTTGCAGTCCATTGTCGTGGGGGCGCCTGGTACCAGATCTATGGCATGATCCCAGTGTCGTTTCGGCGGGAATCGATGGGATGCTTCCTCATCGAACACTTTACGATAACGCCGATACTCCGGTGGTACCATCTCTTCGAACGTACGCTCCCCTCGTTTCGCTGCTTCTTGTTGAGCCAATTCTGAAGCGGTTGTAGTTTTCCGTATTAACGCCACACATGGCTCTTGTTCCTCGTCCTCGATTTGTTCCCAAGCCTCCTCGTCGAGTTGATACGTCTCCAATGCCCGTATAGATGCTTCTACGGGTGTGGCTTCGTCCGACGACGCCAGGCTGGATATCACTACGGGTTGGAAGTCTTCGTTTAGTGTGGCTTCACCCCATTTTACTAGCGGTTCGAATGCCGAAAACCATGGGTATCCTAGTATGACTTCGTCCCTTCCTAAGTTCGTTACTAGGAAGCGAAGTGTCTTCGTGTCATTCCCCGTTCGGACGGTTAAATCCGTGTATTGTGTGATGGCTCCATCCTGGTTGTGCGTCCCATCCACATTCCAAATACGTATTGGTTGGGTGACGTCACGTGTTCCGATCTGTAATCGCTTCAGTAGCGATGCGCAGATAAAATTGTCTGTGGCTCCTGAGTCTAGGAGTACTTGTCGTTCGGCCGTTGCGTGTGCAGATTTGAACAAGACTGGAATTCGCATGGATCGATATCTGCTATGATACACGTTTACATTGAGTGCTCTAGCCCAGGCCGTCGGGTTCAAGCGTCGAGAAAATCCTCTTTTGCAAATAACTTCTCCACCATGAGGTCTCGTACCTCCTGTGGCTGGGCCCTCATCGCCGCTATCTGTGCCTCAGCCTGTTCTTCTGCCGAAAGCACGCGGTTAGACTGTACGGCAACCGTGGTGATGGCTGGGGTTTGTGTCGTGGAGGATGCGACGATAGGGACTGATTGGACGTTTGTGGAGGAATTCGCGATTCTGGCGTTCTTCTGCGGGCAGTTACGTGAAATATGCCCCGTGGCGCGACACCTGAAGCAGCGCCCTTCCTTTTGAAGTTGGACCCGGTCAGCGTCGGTAAGAGCCACCGAGGCTCGAGCTCGACTGACGTCCATTGAATTCGGGTCTCGATTCTTGTTGAGGGCCTGCACCCATTGGTCGCGGTTATGCCCTCCCTTCTTCTGTCGTGGAGTTCGGTTCTTGCCGAGTCGGTCCTTCAGTACTAGGTACTCGGCCTGCTGTAGACGGGCGGCTCTCTTCCAATCTTCCCACGTGATGGGGTGCTGGAAGCGAATGGCGTTAATGACTAGTTGATTCGGAAGTCCGTCCTGGAACAATTCCAGCGTTGTGGCTTCATCCGGACCATACCCGGCCTTGGCTACGAGGTTGTCAAACTGGGCGATGTAGGAGTCGATATCTTCTCCTTTCATAACTAGGCTCTGTAAGGCCTTTCGGGCCTTCGTTTGTTCTGCAGTGTCGGTGTATGCTTGTAAGAATCGGGTTTCTACCTCGTTCCAGAGGTTGTCTTGGGTTCGTAAGACCCCTGCCACAATCTGGCCTTCGAGCCATTTCATTTGTTCATCGACCCAGTCGTCGACGAGTGGTCCTCGGATATAGGAAAGGAAGGCCATGGCTCGTTGTCCGGGTATTGCGAGTAGGTCTGCGGTCGGGTTCATTCCACAATATAGCTTGAAGGCGCGTAAGAACGCCTTGCTCTTTTCTCGACTTCCGTCAAATTCAGGCGGGGGGTTTCCTCCCAGACGGCCGTTGCCGCCAGGGGCTGGCGCGAGTCCTCCGGCTGGTGCCGGTCCACTGCCGCCGCCCCCGCCGCCACCACCGCCACCACTACCGCCACCTCCGCCGCCGCCTCCACCGCCACTACTGGCGGGGATTCCTCCGGTGGGTGCTCCGCTTCCACTGGGTGTACCTCCCCCGCTCGTGAGGGTAGTACTGACGGATGCTTGTCCTGGCTGGGCCATAGTATATGATGGGAACGCTGTAGATGGAAGATGGGTTGTTGGGACTGAAACGCTCGGGGACGGGGTGTCGGAAGGGTCAACGTTAATACCCGTAGGTTCGGGAGGTCCTAGGGGTCCGGTGTTCAGGGTAAGGGGTACCGGTCCGATGGTATACCACCTTCCTTCTGTTAAAGAGTAGTCGATGAATGCCCAAAGGCGTCTGTCTTCAAGATAGTGGATTTGTCGATAGGTTCGTGTCGAGGGGTCGAAGATGAAATACCCTTCGACTCCGTTGTGTTCTGCCCAGACCGCAGATCCTTTAACTCGATCCGAGAGTTCGTCGGAGCTAAGGCGGTCAATATATTCGGGCCTAAACTTGGTTCGGCTGCGACTAGATGTCGCCACAGTGAGAGACTTGACTTAATGTAACGCCACCACAGGGGCGTTAAGTACGACGTGTACTTCAGCAAGTCAACGGGATCGGCAAGAGCGAACCGGTCAAGGTTCAGTACGGTGGTGAACAAGTATCACTTGGTCTCCCAGGGACACAAGGATAATAGCGGAAGCGCAGGCTCAAGCGTAAAGGCGAGTGAAACGGGGGACTCAAGCGCAATGGCGAGTCAAACGGGGATCGTGAGGCCAAGACGTTGTGGTATTACACAAGAAGTCAAGTCTACCGTACAAGCTAGGTAGCGTGCGACTTATATACTAGTACAGGGTGTTTGTCAGAGACAAACACATGGCGCGACTATGAGTCGATGATACGAAAGTGTAAACAAAGGGATGAGTCAAAAGGAGAACAAGGAAATCCCGCGGGACGACGCGTGCCTCAGACATGGTCAGCGGTTCAAACTGAATGTAAAACTGGCCATCCTATCGCCGAGGCGCAAAGCGCGAGATAGAAGTCGGGAAGCGCGAGGCGTCGGATCGTAACGTAAAAGTACAGTAAACACGGAAGGCGAAATCAGAAGGTGAAACGAGCAAGAAGGCGCGGTCACAGTCATACAACAAAGGGAATCGTAACACGCGTCGTACCGCAGACACTTCCCACACCAACGCGGGCGATTGTCCAGGTCGACATAGGCAGGCAACATAGGAGAGATGCGACGAATGAGACACACCTCGTACTGATGTGTGCGGCTGCCGCACCACTGACACGGCTGCTTCGCCCTCCTCTGAGGGCATTGCGCGATCAAGTGGTCGGTTGACTTGCACTGGAAGCACCTACGAGGCCGCTTACTGCCCTCTCCCTGGAGGCACGGCATCTCGCAAGGCCCCCCAGCACGCGGAGGGATGGGGACGGGGTCTGGAGAGTGACGAGGACGTAAGTACTTCATCTGAAGTTCGTCGTACTTTTCGGATATTTTCAGCACCGCTCGCGCGTACTGCAGTCGTTTGCACACGCTTGCGAGGTCCATCTCCATGTGGAACCGATCGCGTACAAGATCCGTCTCCATCCTCCTAATCTCCGATTCGCGCTTGGCAACTGCGTCGCGGCGCAGCAGGCATCCTCGAAGGCGTGCCACTTCCGCGTGAAGTCAGACATCATGTAGCTCCGTCAGGACTTCATCCACACACATGGCTCGCGGGTCGTGGGGATGGAACATGGCTAGCTGTTGGTCCGTGACATGCTGCGGCAGATGTCCTTCGTAGACTCCCTGGATGTAGATGGACTGTACGTAGCATGGGTGCCCCCTGCCCATGGTTCCGACGACTTCTTGACAGTTCTTGCAATAGTAAATGAAGTGCGCAATGGATTTTGGATAGCCAGCCTCCCCGATCTTCATTGGGAAGTAAAGATGGGCGATGTCGGGGTTGTTACGGAGGAAGGGGAGTCCCGGGTCAGTTGGGTCTTCATCATCAACCCTTCCATCATCCAAGGCGGCGTAGATAGGGTCTGGCTCGACGTGTCGGAGCTGATCTGCGGGTGACTGAATGCTGTCGAGTCCGGGAGGGAACAGTGGGAGTGGTGCATTTGGGACTGGAGGGGGAGTTTGTGGTTCTGAGAGCATAGGGATGGCAGGCTCGTGTATGGTTATGGGGGTAGATACAGAGTACGGGGTGACTGCTGCCTCTTGAGCGAGGCGTTCAAGAGTTGGGGTAATCAACGATAAGATGGGGGGGTCCGGGCTAGGTACTACAGAGTACGGCATGCAACCTTCTGGTTGCGAAGGGACACCTTGGTCCTGTGAGGGTACGGTCAGGTGGTCAAGTATGATCTGAGATGGGGGGCGAGCGGGCACGGTGGAGATGACAGGAGTGGAAGTCATGGTGAACAAGATGAGAAGAGGGGATGCAGAATGTGGGTTCATGAGGCGTCTCCTTATATCTTTCATCCAGCCCCTTCGGCGGTAGGGTTATGCCGGTAGAAGTCGGCGATAAGGTCAGGTGCGTGTCGAACATTCTCGAGCGGTTCCCATGAGCTGTCACTCACGGGGAATCCCTTCCACTGTACTAAGAACTGGAGTTTGCGCCCTCGGCCATGGAGCCTTGATCCGAGGATTTGCTCCACTTCGAATTCTTCTTCTCCGTCGATAAGGTCAGGTGGAGGTCGTGGGAAGTTCTCCCTGTGTAGTTCCGTCTCCTTATATGGGGTGAGGAGGTTGGCGTGGAACACGGGGTGGATCTTCCATGACTTCGGAAGTTCTAATTCGTACGATACCGTGGAGAGGGCCTTCTTGATGCGGAACAGCCCGTGGCGTTTTGGGGCTAGCTTGGCTGTGGGATAAAATGTTTTAAGGTTCGTCCCTTCTAGCCACACTTGAGCGCCTTCTTGATACGGGATGAAACGGGTATGCCCTCACTTCATCATGAGTTCTTGGGCGTGTTTGATACAGTCTTGTGCGTGTTGTCGGAAGTTGCCCATGTCTTCCAATCGTTGGTCAACTGATGGGGAGGTCGTGGGCTTCTTGACCCAATTAGTGTGCGGCTCCCACCCCATGATGAGCGAGAATGGGGAGTGTTTTGTCGTAGCGTTGGGCCATGCGTTATGTGCAAACTGTGCCACTGGGAGTGCCTCTGCCCAGTTGTCTTGTTGTATGTTGCTCCAGTGGCATAGGTACTGTTCTAACCACTGATTGGTCCGTTCCGATTGTCCATCAGTCTGGGGGTGGTACGCCGACGAGATGTTTTGTCTGATCCCCAAGGCTTTACACAGCTGTGTCATAAACGCTGACGTGAAGCGAGGGTCCCTGTCAGTGATCATCTTTTGGGGTATGCCATAGTGGGGGTAGACATGGCGGAGGTATAGCCGAGCTACACCTTCTGCAGTGATTGTTTCGTTACAGGGGATAAAGATGGCTGCCTTCGAGCAGTCATGGTCGGTGATGGTGAGGATTGAATCATAGCCTTGTGACGGTGGTAGCTTTGTGATGAAATCCATGGCTACCACTTCGAAGGGTTCCGTGTCTGGGTCTGTCGTAATGGGGTAGAGGTGTGTTTTCTGCCGGTGCGGGTTGATTTTGTTGGCTTGGCACGTGGCGCAACCCTTGACGTACTCTTCGACATCTTTGCGCATACTGGGCCACCAGTAATCCCGTCGCAACAGTTCGTAGGTGTTTGTGATTCCGGGGTGTCCCATCGCGGGTGTGTCATGGAAAAAGGTGATTACCCCCCGCTTAAGATCGTTGTCCCCGACAACGACAAGTGCGTCGCCTTTCCACCATAGTCCTCCAAGTTTTTTAAGGTTATGCGGTTCCACCCACCGCAGTACTTGCGACTCATCGAGGTTTTGGGCGATTTGGGTCCAAATGTCCATGTTGTGCATTGACATTTCCGTCGCCCATGCGAACTGATCCGCAGGGAGGACGATGACATCGTTGTTGTCCGTGTCATTGGGGGCGTAATCTGGTCTTCGGGATAGAGCATCTGCGCGGCCGTTTCTGACTCCTGGTACGTGTTTCAGTATGAAGTCGTATTCTGATAGTTCCAGGAATTTGCGCACTACCCGTCGGCTGATTTTTCGTGGTTCCTTCCAATATTGAAGGTTGGCATGATCGGTGTGAATAACAATTTTATGGGGAGAGCCGACGAGGTACGTGCGCCAGGCGCGGAGTGATTTGACTATAGTGAGCAGCTCTCGGTCATAGATGTCGTAATTCCGCTCAGCCGAGGATAATGATTCAGAGTGGAATGCTACTGGGTGGAGTTTCTGGTCGTCTCCGAGTTGGTTGAGTACGGCGCCGATGGCTACATTAGATGCGTCTACTTCCATCTCAAATGGCTTCGTTAGGTCGGGAGATAGAAGGACTGGTTCTTGGCATATCTGGTCCTTGATGCGCTCAAATGCGCATTGTTGGTTCACACCCCAGTTCCATGGAGTATCCTTTTTTGTGAGATCATGGAGAGGTTGTGCAAGGGCCGAGAATCCTTTGATGAATCGGCGGTAGAAGTTGCAGAAGCCAATGAAGGCGCGCATCTCCTTAAGGTTCTTTGAGGGTTGCCATTCGCGGATACCTCATACTTTTACGGGGTCCATCCGCAGTTTCCTGTGTCCAATAATGAGTCCGAGGTACTCCGTTTCCCTCACTTCAAATTCGCATTTCTCAGGCTTGATGTAGAGGTCGTTTTCTTCGCAGATGGTCAGGACTTGGTGGACTCGTGCCCGGTGACGGGTGAGGTCATCAATGGTCGTGATGAGGATGTCGTCCATATACACGATGACCTCGTTTGTCAGTATCGGTCCTTGGAACGTGGAGTCCATCATGGCTTGGAATGTCGCGGGGGAGTTCGTGAGTCCGAAGTACATTACGAGTGGTTCAAAGGCCCCTTTGTTCGTTTTAAAGGCGGCCTTCCATTCGTCTCCTTTGTCAATCCGAATGTTGTTATACCCCCAACAGATATCCAGCTTAGTAAAGAGCTGTGCATCGCGAATTTTATCGATGAGCTCAGGGATGAGGGGTAGTGGATAGTGATTGCGAATGGTGACTTCGTTCAACCAGTGGTAATCTTGTACTGGCCGGAGCTTCCCATCCTTTTTCTTTATGAAGAAGAATGGCAAGACATACGGGGACTTCGATGGTCGGATGTACCCTCGCTCTAATTGTTCAGCGAGGAAGACGTCAAGGGCTTTATCCTCCTCTTGGGTTAGCGGGTACACCTTGCAATCCATGGTCGTGGGGGCATTTGGTACCAGGTCGATGGCATGGTCCCAAGGCCGCTTCGGCGGGAATCGATGGGACGCTTCCTCATCGAATACTTTGCAGTATCGCCGATACTCTGGCGGTACCATTTCTTCAAATGTGCGCTCCCCCCGCTTTGCCGCTTCCTGTTGAGCTAATTCCGAAGCGGTCGTCGTTTTCCGTATTAGCGCCACACATGGTTCCTGTTCGTCGTCCTCGATTTGTTCCCAAGCCTCCTCATCAAGTTGATATGTTTCCAACGCCCATATAGATGCTTCTACAGGCATGGCTTCGTCTGATGACGCGAGGCTGGATATTACTATGGGTTGGAAGTCTTCGTTTAGTGTGGCTTCGCCCCATCTGACCAGTGGCTCGAATGCCGAGAACCATGGGTACCCTAGTATGACTTCGTCTCTTCCTAGGTTTGTTACCAGGAAGCGAAGTGTCTTCGTGTCATTTCCCATACGGACGGTTAAGTCTGTGTACTGTGTGATGGCTCCATCCTGGTTGTGCATCCCGTCCACGTTCCAAATACGTATTGGTTGGGTGACGTCGCGGGTTCCGATCTGCAGCCGCTTCAGTAGTGAGGCGCAGATAAAGTTGTCGGTTGCTCCCGAGTCAAGGAGTACTTGTCTTTCGGCCATCGCGTGTGCAGATTTGAATAAAACTGGAATTCGCATGGATCAATATCTGCTATGATACATGTTTACATTGAGTGCTCTAGCCCAGGCCGTCGGGTTCAAGCGTCGAGAAAATCCTCTTTCGCAAATAATTTTTCCACCATGAGGTCTCGCACCTCCTGTGGCTGTGCCTTCATTGCCGCTATTTGTGCTTCAGCTTGCTCTTCCGCCGAAAGTACACGGTTGGACTGTACGGCAACTGTGGTGATAGCTGGGGTCTGTACAGTTGAGGGGGCGGCGACAGGGGTTGACTGGGCAGTCGTGGAGGAATTGGCGATTCTAGCGTTCTTCTGCAGACAGTTACGTGAAATGTGCCCTGTGGCGCGACATCTGAAACAGCACCCTTCTTTTGAAGTTGGGTTCGGTCGGCGTCGGTGAGAGCCACGGAGGCTTGGGCTCGGCCGACATCCATAGAGTTCGGGTCACGGTTCTTATTGAGGGCCTGTACCCATTGGTCACGGTTATGCCCTCCTTTCTTCTGTCGTGGGGTTCGGTTCTTGCCGAGTCGGTCCTTCAGTACTAGGTACTCGGCTTGCTGTAGGCGGGCTGCTCTCTTCCAATCTTCCCATGTGATGGGGTGTTGGAAACGGATGGCGTTGATGACCAATTGGTTCGGAAGCCCATCTTGGAATAGCTCCAATGTCGTGGCTTCATCTGGTCCGTACCCGGCTTTCGTTACGAGGTTGTCAAACTGGGCAATATAGGAGTCGATGTCTTCTCCCTTCATGGTTAGACTTTGTAAAGCTTTGCAGGCCTTCGTCTGTTCCGCAGTGTCGGTATATGCCTGCAAGAACCGGGTCTCTACCTCGTTCCAGAGGTTGTTTTGGGTCCGTAGGACCCCTGCCGCTATTTGGTCCTCGAGCCACCTCATCTGCTCGTCGACCCAATCGTCGACGAGTGGTCCTCAAATGTAGGAGAGGAAAGCCATGGCTCGTTGTCCCGGTATCGCGAGCAGGTCCACCGTCGGGTTCATCCCACAATATAACTTGAAGGCACGTAAGAACGCCTTACTTTTTTCTCGGTTCCCATCGAATTTGGGTGGGGGGTTTCCTCCTAGGCGGCCATTGCCACCAGGGGCTGGTGCGAGTCCTCCGGCCGGTGCCGGTCCACCGCCACCACCACCACTGCCACCGCCACTGGTGGGGGTTCCTCCGGTAGGTGCTCCGCTTCCGCTTGGCACGCCTCCCCCACTTGTGAGGGTGGTACTTGCGGATGCTTGTCCTGGTTGGGCCATAGTATAAGACGGGAATGCTGTAGACGGGAGGTTGGTTGTTGGGATTGAAACACTTGGGGACGGGGTGTCGGAAGGGTCGATGTTAATACCCGTAGGTTCAGGAGGTCCTAGGGGTCCGGTGTTCAAGGTAAGGGGCACTGGTCCGATAGTGTACCACCTCCCTTCTGTTGGGGAATATTCAATGAATGCCCAGAGGCGTCTGTCTTCAAGGTAATGGATCTGTCGATATGTTTGTGTCGAGGGATCAAAGATAAAGTACCCTTCGACTCCGTTATGTTCTGCCCAGACCACGGATCCTTTAACTCTGTCTGATAGTTCGTCGGAGCTGAGACGGTCAATGTATTCGGGCCTAAACTTGGTTCGGCTACGACTAGATGTCACCACGGTGAGAGACTTGACTTAATGTAACGCCACCACAGAGGCGTTAAGTACGATGTGTACTTCAGCAAGTCAGCGGGATCGGCAAGAGCGAACCGGTTAGGGTTCAGTATGGTGATGAACAAGTATCACTTGGTCTCCCAGGGACACAAGGATAATAGTGGAAGCTCAGGCTCAAGCACAAAGGCGAGCGAAACAGGGGACTCAAGCGCAAGGGCGAGTCAAACAGGGGTCGTGAGGCAAAGACGTTTGTGGTATTGCACAAGAAGTCAAGTCTACCGTACAAGCTAGGTAGCGTGAGACTTATATACTAGTACAGGATGTTTGTCAAGGACAAACATATGGCGTAAGTATGAGTCAAGGGTACGAGAATAGGAACAAAGGGATGAGCTAGAGAGGGAACAAGGAGATCCCGCGGGACGACGCGTGCCTCAGAAGTGGTCAGCGGTTCAAACGAAGCATAAAACTGGTCAGCCTATCGCCGAGGCGCAAGGTGCGAGATGGAAGCCGAGAAGCGCAGTACATCGGATCATACCGTAAAAGTACAGTGAATATGGAAGACGAAATCAGAAGGAAAAATGAGGAGTGAAGACGCGATCGTAGTCATACAGCAAAGGAATTCGTAGCAATTGGAGTCTCCATCCGAGGCAAGGTGGATGATCTCATGTGCGTTTGCAACTCCTACTCTAGCCTTGCCTTTGGCTTCGTGTTCTTCCTCTGATGTGTCTCCATCCAAAAGAACAGCAGTCCCAGATTTGTTCTGGAGTTTCTCATGGACCTGGAGAGCAGCTTCAAGGAGTAGAGATCGATTGGCCTCACCAGTGGGCTTTTCCATAGCTGTATTGACAAGCTACAAGAAAACTGAGCCATGGCCATCTGGAATCGTCATGCATCACATGGCTTACCTTATCAAATTTTTGCTTCAACGAACGGATGTCTCGCTCATGCTGGTTGTTCTCTGTTGCAAACTCGTTATACTCCTTTTTGACAGCTTCCCAACCGCCACTCCTGATAGGCAAGTGTTTCCCCACAATCTTGAGCAGCTCCATGGTTGTGGTCTCACCAAAATTGGTGGCTCTGTGCTGGCGTCCACCTTTGACCCTTGTGGTTTGCCTTTCCTTTCCTTTTTCCGGGCTTTTCTTTGAACCACGCTTATTATTCTGTTCATCCTTTACCACTGTAGTAGTAGCTGCCAGTGGCCCAGGTCCTCTTTCATATAAGTCGTCATCGGAAACTGGATCTATTTGTGTGAGTTGCAGGATGAACTTGGGTCCTGTGCTGACAATGGCTCACTGTTGAGAGGCCTGGAAATCCGTGTAAGGTGGCACAGAGCTTTGCTGGGCAGTACGAGCCAGGAATTGGGAAGGGACCTGCTGATTTTGGACAACGCTGTTGTGAAAGGGTGGCTGTGACAAAATAAATTATATAGCTATCTTCCATGCTGTACAGTTGTAGGTGTTTACCTTTGGAATTGTTGGCTGAGATGGATACTGCCCAAAGCCTTGTCTTTGCTGGTAGATGGGTGCCGGCATGGTAGAATGTGGCATTGCTTGAGCCAAATATACATGAGAACTATATCCATCTTGCTTTGCTGGTGCATAGTTTTCTGACTGGTCCATTGTACAGGGAAATGTGTCGGAATCAACTGTGGGGAGTCTCTGGGAACTAAGATGGGAAATGTGCATGCAACACCTCTGCTGACTCGGATCAAGAACTTGGATATCCAGCTAGTTTGATGGTCCGCTCAGCCACAAGATTTATCAAGATCCATTCACTACAAAAGCAGACATATTTTGGTCCCTGCAACTCCAAATGAGGATTTGGAGAACGAGCCGAGGTTTGATGAGGGGGGGGGGGGCCTCATCAGATTTTTGAGTTTGGTGCAGGTGTCTCGTTGAATTATTGTGCTTGGTCATCACAAGCGAGATCAATTGGTACAAAATTTGGATTTGGAGATGATTTGGTGCACCAAATCGTTACGGGAAGTCATCCACTTAAGCCTACTTGTTTGTGCTCTTTGACTACTTATGTAAAATTCTAAATTGCTTGAACCCTCAAATGCTGCTTATTTTTAGAACCTACTTGGACTCTGGTATTGCTTATTTTAATGTTAAATTTGCTTGGAGCACCAGATGCTGCTTATTTTTAGAACATACTTGGACTCTCATACTGCTTATTTTAATTTTAGAATTGCTTGGACCATCAACTGCTGCTTATTTCTAGGACTTACTTGGGCTACCAACTGCTGCTTATTTTTAGAACCTGCTTGGAACTCTTGTCAGAATTACTTGGAGCACCAATAGCTGCTTATTTTTAGAATCTACTTAGACTCTCATACTGCTTATTTTAATTTTAGAATTGCTTAGACCATCAACTGCTGCTTATTTTTAGAACCTACTTGGACTCTTGTATTTTGCTTATTTTAATTTCAGAATTGCTTGGAGCACCAACAGCTGCTTATTTTAGAATCTACTTAGACTCTCATACTGCTTATTTTAATTTTAGAATTGCTTGGACTCACAATCACTGCTTAATTTACTACAACCTACTTGGATTATTGGAGCCTTAGACTGCTTATTTCAATATCCAATACAGCTTGGAATCTTGTACCATTGGGGCCTTAGAGTGCTTTGTTGATAAGTGACCCTTGTGCATTTAGCGGCTCAAAAGGACATGCAGATAATGGACTGCTTTAGATTAGATATTATGATCTGTACAATCTCAGACTTCTTGTATCTTCTTATCTATGACATCACCTATGTACATGACATCATGGACTTGCCTGGACTGTCCTTGTACTATGTCTTTGTACTTTCCTTTGTCTTATCTTTATTGTGATGTCACTATGATATCATAGTCTAGACTCTTCTTGTTCTATACGCCTTGTTCTCCAGAACAGTACACTCCTTTGTCCCTTTGTAGAACAATGTGCTCCTTGTATTTACTGTGACTCTGTGTTACTAGTGTCACCCCCTGTAGCAGTATAAGTAGAGTACATTGTACACTCTGGCACATCACCAGTTCTCATCTGTTGTGTGCCAGGTATGTCTCCCTCTGTATAAAATCACCAGTTCTCATCTGTTGTGTGCCAGACTCCACATCTGCTTCACTTGCTAGATCTACTCTGTTGCTGCTTCCAGCCACCCTTTATATCTCACCACAGTCTCCTTTGTCACTGTGAGTATGATCCCTTCATGTGCGCTGTTCATCATGCTTAAAAATAATGCTTATATTTGTGCTTATCCTAAGTCAAGAATAAGCAGACAATAAGCTAAAATTAAGTCAGGTTCAGAGCGAGGCTTGACTTAATCTAAGCATGGTCAGGCTTAGCAACCAATGGCTTAATGTTGCTTAAAATGGTTATTAAGTTATATTAAGCACTATTAAGGGCCATTAAGAAAAATCAACATTTTCCTGATATGCCTGGTGGAGGGTCCAGGATATCTGGGCCTACTGCTCAAAATATAGTGGTGTCATCTGCTGTCATGCGGTGTCCTGTAGTGGGGTTGATAGGATGTAAGTATGCTTCAGCTTCTTCAGTGATCCTTTGGGCTTCTTTGGTGGCTATGTCCTCTTGAGTAATTGTTGTAGTGGCCATTTCTGTGGGTGCGTGAACCTGGATGTTTTCTGGTTCGTTTATATGAAGTGACTCAGCTGTCTGAACTACTTCTTCGATCTCCAATTCTTCATTTGTGTGGCTTTCCACGTCTTCGTCTTCTCTGCTAGTTTTGAAGGGTGCTGGCTCAGAGGTGCTGGGCTCTTCTTCTGGTTGTCTGTCAATGCGACCCCACTCCACTTGTATTGGTAGGTCTCTGCTATCAATGTCGCAGTTGTAATTTCTTCCTGTGGGGTGTACTGCATTGTAGCAATTGTCTATGGGGTTCCAAGTGATTTTGACCCAACACAGGTGATTGAAATTGAACTCAACAGGGTGATATTGGGTCGGCCCCAATGCGAAGTCTACAAAGTAGCCTGTCTCTCCTCAGTATTCTCTCCACCTGGCAGCTCCTAGGAATTGTACTGGTATGTTGCAATCTCCCCTGCATTCTAGGGAATAGGTGTGCACTATGTCCTTGACCACCTTCTCCCCAGACCTGTCCAGCCAACTCTCATCATCCAGAACATGCCATCGTCACCCCTGTCACTTCCCCAGCCCCTTCACGACAGAAGCAGTGGTCCACCTACCCCGCTATCATCCCTCGTTCCTTCGCCAACCTCTACAAGAGTTGGTACAAGAGATCCTTTGCCAGCCAACATGTCAACGGCTGAGCAGCCCAGTACGGATGCAGCTCAGGTTCAAGAGGACTGGGTCTTCGACCAGTACTTATCAGAGGAACATTGCCCTCTACACCAACACCTTGTTTACGGGAACCACCTCACAACCATGCACAATGAAACCCCTCCGTTATGCACCACGGATGGGGAACCCATTCTCATGCCGAAGGCTTCTCGACCCAAGGTCCGCATCTATCATGTGGAAGAACACAGCCCAGTTTCCCGACGCGAAGTGGAGACTCCTCCACCCCTCGGGTTCCAACACAACAGGGGAGTGCACTATATCCCTTTCCAGATCTGCGATGCTCAAGACCGGCTGCACCCAGCTCAGTATACACAGCTCATCCTTATGGCGGACCCTTTTGTTCTCACCTACAGGAGAGGCAGCGACCAGCAGTACAGGAAACCAGTACACGCCGCCCCCAACTATGAATACCCTCATGACAACGACTACTGCGACAACGACCTGATCTTTCTGGATCAGCACAGTATCATGAGGGAGTCAGTCGACCGTGCCTTGATGGACATCAAGGACCTTACATTAATGGCGGAGATCCACCACTACTGCTGCGCCCAAGTGGGGGTCGAGGCCAAGGAGGTGGAATTAGCCAGGGTCACGGAGGAACTCGACCGGATCGCCCAAGTATGACGAGAGTGTGTACTCCGTCTTCAATGCGCCAATGTGCTCACCTGCATCGAGGTGGAACAGGATTCATACCACCCAGGATTGGAGGCAGGGCAGCAAGTTGTGGCACAGAGGGAGGCAGCCCAGCGGGGTCGAGCTGGGGCTTCGACCATAAAAAGGGGGTGATGTTATGTTTCAGACTCGTTGGCACCTTGGGCCAGGAAGTGGACACTGATGTGTCAGTTATGACTCCCATGTCAGCAGTAATGTGTCATGGACTTGTTGATCAGTCAGCTGGGTAAGCTCCGGCATGTGATTGTGTATGATAGCCAATCAGATTGTGGGACAGTGACTCATACTAGGATAGCTGTATTAGGGTTTGTGATACTTACACTATTGGCTAGTAACAGTTGAAGCAGCACTTTAAAGCCTGCACGTACTTGTATAAGTAGAGTAGTGCGAAGACCAAGAACCACATCTTGGTCTTCTTCAATACCACCATCTTCTACTCGTCTATACTAAGAGGCTCTCCCCCTCTTAAGTGAGTTGTCTGGCATATCCCCTTAGACCAGGTTTTACACTCCTAGTGGTGGGCTCTCAACCTCGGTGTTGATACCACTTAGTCGTAGGGAAACTTCCAGGTCATGCTGAGGTCAGTGCATCGGTGTGGCTGGAAACAATGAGTAGGCTCTACTGTCAGCGACAGTTGCAGCAGTAAGACAAACAGAGGCTCTTCTGCAAATCAATGCAGATGCAGCAGTAAGAACAGAAGACAGACTCTCTTCCTCAGCAAGGCAGATGAACAGAGGGTAAGACCACTTGCACACTGCAAGGGAATGGAACTAGGATTGGACACTACAGGAGACAAGACTAGAACGAAGAATACAGGAGGTCCTACCAACTCTTTAAATACGAGTACAGGATATTCCTTTTGCTAGTATTTTTCTATGTTTTTCCTTAGAAGCGCAGCAGCGAACATTCAGACAGAAAGAGAAGCAGAATGTGAAACACAGAAGCATAATCAAGAAGGCAGACAGAATAGAAAGATCTGAAACACCAGAAGCAAACCTGAGACTTCTTTCAGGAAGCTGATTATCAGAGATAATCAATGGCACGATTGTTGGATCGTGACACCAGGGATCCCCGTGACTTATCCCAAATTCCCCTTCATGGGTAGTGGAATATCCAGACAGCACAGCCGCTTATCAAATCCATCTCTATTGCAACGAATGAGTGGCTAGGCCCTACACTACTTTCTTCATCCTCAACCACAACTCTTGGGAACAAGTCCGCTACATTCAAGAGGTTCCCCCGGGTATACTGCAACTCGAAGACCTCCACACCTATTTTGGACTAGATGGACGTATCCTCCCTCATCCCGCATTCTATCCTCAGGTCGCTGTTAACCAGAACTTCTTCCTCCAAAGGATCGCCACCCGAAGTGAAGCCTAAGTCAGGCAGACGTCTGTGGTAGACGTTACAATAGTGGCTTTGATAAACTTGGGTGACTTAGCAGAAATGGATATATGTCTGTAGCAGGAATGCAATTGTTATCAGCACTGGGGCGAAGTCCACCAGGCATGCGTGCTCTCTTGCGACCTGCCAGACAAAGGCCAGATGCACTACTAGGGAAAGTGACAAAGTTAAGCAGGCAAGGAGAAGGAAGGCAGATATGACAATAGAGATTTCAAGAAGACCAAGCTGAGGAGCTTGGTCTTCGTATGAGCCAGTAGATATACAATTGACAAGAAGCTTTGAAGCTCCTCCTGAATGTAAGATACCCAGTAGCGGTAATAGCTTGAACCCTACTATGACTGTCCTAGGTATGAGTCAAGTCTGGTACATGTGATTACTCCTCTGACACTGACTGATACGAAAGTCCCTGACTAATACTAAGGTAGTCAGAACCCTGCGAGTCCTTGTTCATACTACTGAGTCTGATCATGACACAGAGTGAGATGACAAGGACTTAGCATTGTTTAACTCGCTTATATGTGCTTTTGCAAGTATCAAACTCCGCTTGTACTCCACTATTGCTTCGTCAGCAAAGATATCATCCTTGTTGACCCACTGATTTTCCGAGTTGGGATAGCCCTTCCATTTCATGAGGTACTGTAGCTTCTTACTTCTGCCGAAGTGCCATGAGTCTAGAACTCATTCGATTTCATATTTCTCTTCGCCATCTACTAGGTCTGGTGGGGAGCGTTGAAAGTTTTCCCCATGTAGAAGCATCTCACGATAGGGTGTGAGTAAATCAATGTGGAACATGGGGTGGATGCTCCACTGTGTGAGAAGTTTGAGTTGATAATTCACCGGTGATAGTACGCATGTAATTTTGAAGGGGCCATGCTGTCATGCCATGAGTTTTGCCGTTGGTTGATTGGTTCTGAGGTGACATCCTTCTAGCCACACCTGATCTCCTATCTGGTATCTGGGCGTATCTTGGTGTTTGATCCATAGAGATTGGGCCTTTGGATGAGGTTCTGTGTCACAGTCTGATCGTGCCATGGGCAAAAACCCGGGTTTACATTTCTAGATTTCTATTTTGGTTATTCTCTTGAAGGTTCTTGTTCTGACTTCTTGCATTTCATAATTTGCTTCTGGAAATGTTCTGCTTCTCGTTTTCTGACTCTCGTTTCTGGAATAACTTGATTCTGCTTCTGTATTTCACATTCTGCTTCTCTTTCTGTCTGAATGTTCTCTGCTGCACTTCCTAGTAAAAATATAGACAAATACCAGAAAAACAAATATCCTGTACTTGTATTTAAAGAGCCTGTAGTACCCCCTGTATTCTTCGTTCTAGTCTTGTTCTATACAAGCTATTGCCACCCTCTGCTTATTCTCCCTTGTTCTCAAGAGGAGAGACTGTCTACTGTCTTACTGCTGCATCTGCATTAACTTGCAGAAGAGCCTGCTTACTGCTGCATCTGTCGCTGACAGAAGAGCCTACTGTTTTACTGCCACACCAGTGTGCTGACCTCAGTGCAACCCAGAAGTTCTCTGACTGACTGACTGACTGCTGCATTGGTGCACTGACCTCAGCGTGACCCGACAGACACTTATGACTAAGTGGTATCAATACTGATCGAGAGCCCACCACTAGGATTGTAACATTCTGGGCTTCCTTCCATGATTCTCAGAATTGTTGGAGTTGATGAACAGCACACATGAAGGGATGATACTCACAGTGGACTGAAGACTGTGGTGAGATATCAAGGGTGGCTGGAAGCAGCAACAGAGTGTAATCAAGCAAGTGAAGCAGATGGTAGTCTGGCACACAACAGATGAGAACTGGTGTTTATACAAGAGGATAAGATATACCTGGCACACAACAGATGAGAACTGGTGTGGTGCCAGAGCGTACAGGGTACTCTACTTATACTCTTACAGAGGGTGACGCTGGTAACAGCAAGTCACAGTAAATACAAGACGCATTGTTCTGTACACGGACAAAGGAGTGGATATAAAGAGAACAAGGTGTAGAGAACAAGAAAGGTCCAGACTGTGATATCATAGTGACATCACAATAAAGATAAGAACAAAGGAAAGTACATAGACATAGTACAAGGGTAGTCCAGAGTGGTCCATGATGTCATGTACATGTGTGATGTCATAGATAAGAGAATACAAGAAGTCCGAGATTGTAAAGATCAAAATAATCTAATCTACAAGTCCTGTATATCTAATCTAAAGCAGTCTGTTATCTGCATGTCCATTGAGCCGCTAAGGCACACAGGTCACTTATCAACATCTCCCCGTGATCAGCAATCTAGGACTAGCACAAGCCCATGTCAATATTGTGTTGCTGGAGCAGGACATGCACAAGCGACTTGGTAAAGCCGTCTGCAACCATTTCCACAGTAGGGGTTCTAATGAGGGTGATGGTCCCCTTTTTGATGTACTCCCTTATGACATGATGCCTAATGGCAATGTGCTTTGATCACCTCCCAGTGACAGGGTTCAAGGCCAAATCAATGGCACCCTTGTTGTCACCATGTAGTGGGATGGGGTTGTCGACCTCGTACCCAAGTTCCGCAAGGAAGCTCTGATACCAAGCAGCTTGGTTGGCCGCATCAGTCATGGCCATGTATTCTGCCTCTGTAGTGTTTTGGGCCACTGTCTTTTGCTTTCATGAAGACCAGCTTATTGCACCATTGGCTAAAAGGAACACATAACCCAAAGTGGAGTGTCTGTCATCAACCTGGTCACCCAGGGAAGAATCAGAGTAGCCATGAAGGCCATCTCCACTGGTGCCATTGTAGACTATCCACATGTCTACAGTGCCTACTAAGTAAGCCAGAACATATTGCGCAAGCCGCAGATGTTGGGGTGAGGGATTCGCTGCATACTGTGCCAGACATGACACAGCAAAGGACATGTCTGGTCTAGTACCAATCTGAACATACAGCAGACTACCAATGAGTGACTGGTAGTGTGTAATGTTAGAGGTAGTAGCCTGACCCATATATTTATGAAGGTGCTTGTCAGCACCAGCAGGCAAGGGTGTGGAGTGTGGAGTGGCATTAGACATGCCAAAGTGTTCAAGGACATCCTTGACATAGCCAGACTGATCTATTTCGATGCATCTGAGGGAGCAGTCGTGCACAATGCGCATACCAAGATAGGACTCTATCTCCCCAAGATCTGTCATCTCATAGTGTTCAGAAAGATCTGACTTCAAACACTTGATCCTTTCCAAAGTAGCACCCAATATAGTGATGTCGTCAACGTAAACAATAATGAAGAGTGGATCATCCCCCTCTCGTTGAGGCAACACATATATGCCGGCATTGGCAAATGTCCGCTTAAAGCCGAGTGCAAGTAACACTCCATGGAATTGCAAGTTCCATGCACGGGAGGCTTGTTTGAGACCATATATCACCTTGACTAGGTGACACACCTTCGTCTCTGCACCAGCGGTGATGAACCCTTGTGGTTGCTCCATGTAAATCTCCTTGTCAAGCATGCCATTGAGGAACACAGACTTGACATCCATCTGATGGATGTGCCAGTCCTCCAGTGCAGCCAATGCCAGAAGTAATCTCAGTGACTCAAATCATGCGACGGGAGAGAAGGTTTCATCAAAATCAATGCCAGGGATTTGCGTAAACCCCTTAGCCACCAAGCAAGCTCTGTAGCGGCCATCTGCCTTGAGCTTGAAGACCCATTTGGATTTTACTGCCTTACGATTAGGTGGGAGATCTACTAACTCCCATGTGCCATTATGGGTGAGTGCATCCATTTCATATTGGCACACCTTAGTCCACTCATCTGCATCCACAGACCGCATGGCCTCTGCATAAGATGCAGGGTCTCTTCCTATGTAGGCTGCAGCCAACAGCTCTGCATATCCCAACTGTCTACCACGCATGGCCACATTATCCATTGAGAAATAGCAGGGATTGGGCACAGGTGCATGAGTAGAGCATCTAGGCACATTGTCCATCTTGCGCAACAGCTGACTTCACTGTGCACAGTCCTCAAAACCTCCAGGCATAATGGTGTCTGGTGAGGGAGGAGGGACATGGTGCATAATATGCGTTGCACTTTGATGCGGTGGTGGTGAAGTGGGAGTGGGCTGCTCACGCTTAGGTGTGACAGGAAGAGTGGGTGGTGCAGGTGGTGGTGGCATGTGGGGGCGCTCTTGTTTGGGGTCTAGAATGTCTTCAACATCCTCCTCCTCACTTGTGTCTGAGTGTGCAGGGGAGGGTGCTTGCTGTGGTGGTAATGCTGACGTGCTAGGTACAGCAATTACTGGTGGAGGTAGTGGTTGTGAGGCCACTTGAGAAGGTTGTGGGTGTGGCTCAACACCCTGCAGGGACAGGAAGCTGCTCTCGTCGAATGTCACATCCCTGGACAAATGGACAGAGCGGGTTTGGCAGTCTCAAAGCTTATAGCCCTTGGATTTGGGCTCAAACCCAATAAGCGTGACTTCAATAGCCTTCGCATCCAATTTGTGACACTTATCAGTGGGTACATGCATGTACCCCTTGCATCCAAAGACACATAAATGAGAGACATCTGGTACTTTGCCAGAGTACCAGAGCTCATAAGGTGTGTGCCACTTAAGCGTATGGGTGGGAGAGCGGTTATAGATGTGTACTGCAGTGCTCATAGCATGCTCCCAGAAGCCTTTAGACATGCCTGCTGTATGTAGCATGGCCATTGCCTTGTCCATGATGGTGCAGTTAAACCACTTGGCTTTTCCATTTGACTGTGGTGAACCTGGCATCATAAGGTGATGCTCTATCCCTCTCTGCTTGAGAATGTCCTGTACTTGGCTTGCCATGTACTCGCCTCCACAGTCAGAGTGGAGTGCACGCAGTTTATAGGACATCTGGGTTTCACCCCAGGCCAAATACATCTGCAGCACCTTTACAAACTGATCCTTCAACTTAATAAAGTACACCACTGCATGTTTGGAGTGGTCATCTATGAAGGTGGCGGTGTACATGGAGCCTTGTAGGGACTGAGTTTGCATTGGACAGGCGAGGTTGCTGTCTACAATCTCAAAGATACGGGTTGTCCTCTTGGTGGAGGATGCAGAGAAGGGTTGGTGAGTGGATTTTCCTAACTCGCACCCATGACACATAGCAGTGTGCGTAGTAGAGCTGTCAATGTCCATGCCAGTAGTGGCAGAGGGACCATACGACTTAAGAGCAGCAGGGGAGAGGTGTCCCATGTGCTGATGCCAGATATCAAGAGTGGTGGCAGCACTTTTGACGTGAGCATTTAGGCCAATGCTTGAAGCATCCAACCAGTACAGGTTGTCCTCCAAGTAGCCAACAGCTACACATTTTTTACTGACAGATATTTTAAATGAGCCACTGTCAAAGGCCACTTCCACACCCTTTTGTGCTAAGGCACGCGTCGACAAGAAGCATGTTTTCACCTGTGGAAGGTGTAGCACATTGCCGAGGGTGATAGGAGTGCCCTGGCTCATAGTGAAGACAACAGAGCCTACACCAACTTGCTTGATTGTGGACTTATCACCCAGGCGCACAGCACCTTTACACAGGGTGTAGTCCTTGAAGTCAGACCAATGTGGTGTGATGTGGTGTGTTGCACCACTGTCCATCATCCAATGCACACGCGAGGCAGCATACAAGGCAACACCAACTGCATTGTCCGCCCAGTTAATGGCAGGCTCATCATCGACCTCCTTAATGGAGGTGGTGGTAGGTACTAGTACATGAGTGTTGGCAGCCTTGTTGCCGGTGTCCTTAAGCTTCCCCGCAGCTTCATCCTTCTTCCTCTGCCTGCAGTCAGGCTTGATATGCCCCTTTTTGTTGCAGTAGTGGCATGTAAGCTGAGAGTGATCCTTCTTCTTATGTTGGCCACCACTGGGCTTAATGGGGGCAGCCTTATTTAGTGAGGAGCCAGAGGGGCCAGAGCGATGCACTTCCTCCGAAATGATGCATGCAATTATTTCAGCGTGCTTGAGCTTGGAGGGGGTGCCACTGGCGAGGATGGTAGAGGCCAGAACCTCATAGGAGGCTGGCAAGGCATGGAGAAGTATGAGACAGAATTGGGTGTCAGTGACACCCATCTGTGCGTTGGAAAGGCTGACCTGCAGCTCATTGAGCTTGGCCAACTGAGAGGCCATGGGTGCGGAGTCGTCGAGGTGGGCTTGGGTTAATTGGATCCACAAATTAAAGATGGTGGTGCTGCCACTAGCACCAGCATAGACATCCTTCAGCTTCTCCCACTTAGATTTGAACATGGGGTACACTAGTGGGTCAGACACTAGGGAGTAGACGTCAGGCTTAAGGTAAAGGTGGAGGTACACCTTTGCCTGACACTGGACAGAGTCCCACTTGTCAGAGGTGACTCCAGAGGGGGGAACTTGGAGGTGGAACACATCCTCTGCTTCGTTCAGCATGAGGATGGCCTCCAGAGTACTGGACCACTCATTCCAGTTTGACCCATCGAAGCATGTGAGGTTAATGCCTGAAGGCATGCTGAAGGAGTTGCCATACATGTTTGCAATATGCAAGGAGGGTGTAGACCCAGAAGCAGGTGGAAGTGATCCACCTGCTGTGGTGCCTGCAGCTGCACTGGTGGCACCAGTGGGTGAGGCAGCATGAGAAGAGTGTGTAGAAGACATGGGGATGATTTATCTATCACTGAGGAGCAGTCAGCGATAGTGCTTCAAAAACAGTTGCAAGATGTGATAGGGGGTAACCACTCCTGTCTGTGAATCTGTAAGGCCAGAACGCTAACATGTCCTGCCTCCTGATGGTATGCCAGTGATACAAGGGCTAGGCCCAGGATGGAGAATCCCTTTGCCATACTGGAAGCTAGCTGCCAGCCAGGATGTGTCTAGGACACAGCTTCACCAGTTTGTGTCAGGGGGAAATGAAGGGAATGCTTTCAGAGCCCAAGGCTGTCTACCTCAGCCTCCTCGGCCTATTGGTTGCCTCATCGCCACAAGTGGCTTTACTGAATCCTTTCCCATTGCTGCTACAAGGCAGGTATCTGACTGCAGAACACCATAGTGGTGAACACCCCCCAGAGTCTGAACCAGGTTTTACACTCCCATGGTGAGGAGATCCTGCACCCAGTGTGGAGCACCAGAGACAGCTGGCACTAAGCTCCACAATACACAGCCCAGTGGGCCATGCACACCTGGATATGTATTAAGGGGCTTCCAGATCCAGTCTCCATGCGCATAGCACAGGGGCTACAAAAACAGTAGGGGTGAAAGTAGGACTACTGGGCAGTACATGTAACAGGAGGTTCCTCAGCAGTGACCACTGGCGCCCCAGTGTCAACTGCCTTGGGCAAGGCTGGTGAGGCCCCAGACAGACCTTGACCTGGTGTGTGATCCTAGGAACACAGTGACCAGCGAAGTGGAGTGGCTTGGTGTTACGAACCCCAACCACCGAAGGTGCGGCCCGCACACATGACGGCCTGGAGAGACTGCTAGCACCTGCAGAGACTCCTAGGAGCCCGGCAAGCGGCGAGGCTGCACCCTTAGATGCTAGGGAACAGTTATGGAAGAACCTGGGCCTATGACATCACTGATCACGTGACTTGGGCCTGGAACAACCTAGACCGATGATGACAGATGGCGCAATACCTCATGTGACCTTCTAGTAGGTTCCATGGCTGCGCACGGACCACCGAACCCTCGGTAGAGCAGACTTAGCTGGGTACGAACCTTATGTACCTGCATGTATATATACCAGTAGCGTTTCGTACTCAAGTCCCCAGACTTGAGTTACTTAGCAATACCAGCTAGTACCTTGGGAACCTTGCTCTGCGCTTCTAAGTCTATCTGCTTATCTTGTGCACCACCGTTCTCGCTGCGCCTCTTCGAGTGTTAGCCTTTGACCAATCCAAGTCTCCTTAGTCATCGCCTGCAACTACGACCCCTTGACCTTGCTCTTTCATTATGCCGTCTGCTGGTAAACCCAGAGTTGCACGTCGCCCCGCTGGTGGCATGACACTTGGGCATCAGGGCCCATAACCTGATGAACAGCGCACATGAAGGGATGATACTCACAGTGGACTGAAGACTGTGGTGAGATATCAAGGGTGGCTGGAAGCAGCAACAGAGTGTAATCAAGCAAGTGAAGCAGATGGTAGTCTGGCACACAACAGATGAGAACTGGTGTTTATACAAGAGGATAAGATATACCTGGCACACAACAGATGAGAACTGGTGTGGTGCCAGAGCGTACAGGGTACTCTACTTATACTCTTACAGAGGGTGACGCTGGTAACAGCAAGTCACAGTAAATACAAGACGCATTGTTCTGTACATGGACAAAGGAGTGGATATAAAGAGAACAAGGTGTAGAGAACAAGAAAGGTCCAGACTGTGATATCATAGTGACATCACAATAAAGATAAGAACAAAGGAAAGTACATAGACATAGTACAAGGGTAGTCCAGAGTGGTCCATGATGTCATGTACATGTGTGATGTCATAGATAGGAGAATACAAGAAGTCCGAGATTGTAAAGATCAAAATAATCTAATCTACAAGTCCTGTATATCTAATCTAAAGCAGTCTGTTATCTGCATGTCCATTGAGCTGCTAAGGCACACAGGTCACTTATCAACAGGAGTCATGTGAGTACCTGAGGGATTGGGGATGGCTTATTGATCCAATCAGCGTGCAGGTCATAGCCCATCATGAGTGAGAAAGGGGACTTCCTTGTCGCTTTGTGTGGCCAATTATTGTGAGTGAATTCTGCCATGGGTAGGAATTGTGCCCAGTTATCTTGACACTTGTTGGTCCAGAATCAGAGATACTGCTCTAGCCATTGATTGGTGTGTTCTGATTGTCTGTCCGTTTGGGGGTGGTAGGCAGTGGAGATGTTCTGGTAGATGCCAAGGATTCAGCATAACTCACATGTGAATTTGAATGCAAAGCATGGGTCGTGGTCACTGATGATTTTTGCTGGTAGTCCAAATCTCCAAAAGATGTGGGTGATGTACAGGGCAGCAGTTTCCTCAGCAGATATTTCCTAGTTACAGGGGATGAAGATGGATGCTTTGGTGCAGTCATGGTCCATTACAGTGAGGATGGAGTCGAACCCCTGAGACACTGGTAGTTTAGTAATGAAGTTGAGGGCTATGACTTCAAATGGCTTAGCATCTGTTATTGGTGTGATGGGGACCAGTGGTGCCTTTGTAGGTCGGTTGTTGACTTTGTGATGCTGGCATTCCACACATCCTTGGACATATTTGGTTATGTGTTTTGACATTTGTGGCCACCAATAATTTTGTTCGATGATCCTCAATGTTTGACTTATTCCGGGGTGTCCGTATACTGGGGGGTTGTGGTGGTTGGCTATGATGGTACGAATTGCATCTTGACCTCCTGTGATTACTCATGCTCCTTGACAATACCAGGTTCCATCAATTTTCTTGAGTTTGTGTGGGTCTACCCAAGGGCACAGGGTGTCTTTGTCCTGGTTGTGGGCTTCTGGTGTTTGTGTTGTAAAGCTTCGTACAAATACGGCTTCGGGTAGTACCACAACTCCTTCATTGTCCTTTTCACCCCGATTGTAGTCAGGTCTTCATGATAGTCCATTGGCTCATCCATTGTTGGTGCCTTTGATGTGGTGAATCTCAAAGTCATATTCCATGAGTTCAAGGACTTCTCGAGCTATGCAATGACTTATCTTCTGAGGTGACTTCCAGTGTGTGAGGTTGAGATGGTCAGAGAAGATCTTGACTTTATGTGGTGAGCTGGCTAGGAATGGCCTCCAGTGTCATAGTGCTTTGACAATGGCTAAGAGCTCTAAGTCATAAATGTTGTAGTTGTGCTCAGCTTCGTTTAGGGTAGTGGAGAAGTATCCGATGAAGTGTTGTTTTCCATCCTTTTTCTTCTGTAGGAGTACTGCACCTACTGCATATCCTGATGCATCTACTTTGAGTTCGAATTGATCCATCAGGGTGGGGTGTGCTAGTACAGGTTCACTGGTGACCAGGTGTTTGAGGGTTTGAAAGGCTGTTTCTTCATTTTTGCCCCATGTCCAGTCGGCGTCTTTATGTGTAAGTTTGTTGAGGGCTCATGCATATGTGGCAAAACCACAAATGAAGAGGCAATAAAAATTGCAGAAGCCCAAAAAGGAGCATACGTCGCACACCTTCGTGGGGGTGGGCCAGTTGTGTATACCTGCAATTTTTATGGGGTTCATGCAAGTTACCCCCTTTTCAAGGATTACCCCCAGGTAATCCATTCGTGGTTGGTGGAATTGACACTTCTCGAGTTTGAAGTAGAGGTCATGGTCGAGTGCGATTTGTAGGACTGTGCTGATGGCGTCGATGTGTGCTTGTAGGCCTGCTTCCTCGCTTGTGGCTATGCCAATATCATCCATGTAGACTCATATAATTGTTCCATGTGCTTCGTACTAGGGGATAATGTTGCTGAATATGTTGTTCATCATGTTTTGAAAGGTTGCTGGAGAGTTGGTGAGTCTGAAGTACATGACAAGGGGTTCGAAGAGTCCATATTTTGTCTTGAAGGCTGCTTTAGGTTCATTGCCTTCTTTGACTTGTATGTTGTTGTACCCCCATTGCACATTGAGTTTGGTGTAGATGTGGCCATTTCCCAGGTCATTGATGAGTTCCGACATAAGCAGCAGCGGGTATTGGTTACGTACAGTGCAAGCATTGATTTTCCAACAGTCTTGGACAGGGCGCAATTTCCCATCCTTCTTTTTAATGAAAAAGAATGATGAGGTGTATGGTGATTTCGAGGGTCGTATGTAGCCCATTTTGAGTTGTTCGTCCAACCATTTGCAGAGTTGTTTGTCTTCGTCTTGCAACATGGGGTAGACTTTGCAGTTGATGCTTGTCAGTGTTCCTGGTTTGAAATCGATGGCATGGTCCCATGGTCGTGAGGGTGGGAATTGATAGGATGCTTCCTCACTGAAGATTTTGGCAAATCATTGGTATGGCTCTGGAAGAATTGCTGCGATGGTATTTTGGTTAGCAGTGATGGCTAGTTCAGTGGCCATGGTACATATCTGACATTCTTCATCTAGTTCCTGTACAATGTTTTCTGCTTCGTCTTGAGTGATTGCACTGGCGATGGTGGTTTGCAGCTTGATTGGATTGATCAATTTGAGTATGATGGGGAGTGCATCCTCGTGGATTGTAGCATGGGCCCAGCTGATGATGGGTTTGTAGGTTGCGAGCCAGGGGTATCCAAGAACCAAGTCCTCGTTGCCGATGTCCGTAACCAGGAACCTCGTGATTTTGTCAATTCTGTTGGTTTGGATGTTTAGATCAACAAAGTGAGTGATGGACCCAGCTTTGTTCTCAGTGTTATCTATGTTCCATATTTTCTTGGGTCACTCTAGGGCTTGCAGCCTGAGGCCCATGTGTTTTGCGAATGTTGGTCTTATGAAGTTATCGGTGGCACCTGAGTCAATGAGTCCTTTAATGTCAGCCATGGAGTAACTGGTGCGAATCAAGACTGGAATTTGAAGTGAACGATAGCGAGTCATGATTACAGAGTTACAATTAACTGCCCTCACCCAGGCTGATGGGTTTAGGCATCCTGAAAACCCTCTTGGGTCCATAAGTCCTTGAATATGAGGTCTTTAACCTCGTCACTAGCCCCTTGTATGGTGTCCATCCAACTCTTTGCTTGCTCTTCAGGCATGACTTCACTGCGTCATGCATTTACGGGTTCTTGGCTGTAATAGTCAGTATCTGCACTTCAGCTGGTGCTCACGTGTGGTTGATAGCATTGCCATGCTTTCCTAGGTTGCATACAGTCTCGTGAGAAGTGGCTGGGGTTGTTACAGTTGTAACAGATAACTTCCCTTATGTCATGACATGGTCCTCCCCCTCAGTTTTGTCCAGGTCCACCTTTTGGTGGGAAGGGAGGACGTTGGTAACTCCCTCTGTTGGGATCCCCTACTTCTGCGAGTCATGCGTGGGTTCAGTCTGCTGATGTGTCCATCGCATTTGGGTCGTGGTGTGGTGGTGGGAATCATGGTGGCACCCACTGCAGAGCATAGCTGTTGCGATCAGAGCCCAAACTACATCAAGGTAGTCGCAATCGGTTGCGTCACAGAGCCCAGGCACAATTCCGGGTTGTCGTGGTGGAAGATGGTTATGTAAGACCCTGTCAAGGACAGGCGAATTCAATAGTAAGACCTTGCAACTAGCAAGCAAATGGAACTAGTGGATTGGGAGAACAGAGCACAATACTAGGATGAGGGGATACAGGCTACCCTACAGGCTCCTTTATACTGTACATTTTATGTTATTTTTCTGTATGGTGTATGTTTTTTTCTAGAGAAAGCGCAGTCACTTGCACCATCTGAGTCACATGACTCGCAGTAAGTCACATGCTCCGCAGTGCTACTTTCCAGAAACAAGACACAAGATCCTGAAACATCAGAAGACGAGACATAGAAGAAACATAAGAAGCATATGTAGAGAACCTGAGAACTTTCCGCTACTTCTATTCCAGAACCGATGGCACAATCGGATGATCGCGACAATAGCCACGTGATTGGTTGGGTTGAGATTGTGGCGTATTCCGTGGGGTGGTTGTGTTGAGGCCTAACCTTGCACATAGGTGGATGTATTGCTTCTGCTGACGCAGGGCAGCCTCCTTCCATTTGTTGAAGCTTTGCGGGTTGTTGAGCTCATATTGATGAACAGTACACATGTAGGACATACTCACAGTGACAAAGGAGACTGTGGTGAGATATGTGGGTGGTACTTGAAGCAGCAACAGAGATAATCTAGCAAGTGAAGCAGATGGAAGTCTGGCACACAACAGATGAGAACTGGTGTTATTACAGAGGAGGGGACATACCTGGCACACAACAGATGAGAACTGGTGTGGTGCCAGAGTGTACAGGGTACACTACTTATACTGCTACAGGGAGTGACACTAGTACAACAGAGGTAACACAGAGTCACACAATACAAGGAGCATTGTTCTACAGAGGGACACAAGGGAGTGTACAGAAGGAGAACAAGAGCGCAAAGAACAAGAGAAGCCTAGACTATGATATCATAGTGACATCACAATAAGGATAGAACAAAGGAATGAGTACAAGGACGAAGTACAATAGGAGTCCAGAGGAGTCTATGATGTCATTGTACAGTGATGTCATAGATAAGAAAGTCTGAGATTGTAAAGATCATAATAATCTAATCTACATAAGTCCAATATATCGTATCTAAAGCAGTCTGTTATCTGCATGTCCATTGAGCCGCTAAGTGTGCACAGGTCACTCTCAGTAAAAAAGGAAGTCACTGAAAAGTCAGCTAAAAGTCAGCTAAAAGTCATTGACTTTCACTTGACCGACATCCTATTTTTTCGACTTTGAAAGTCACCCAAAAGTCACTCAAAAGTCAGCTAAAAGTCATTGTTGACTGACATCCTATTTTAGTGACTTTCAAAGTCACTTAAAAGTCACTCAAAAGTCAGCTAAAAGTCATTGACTTTCATTTGACTGATGTCCTATTTTATTGACTTTGAAAGTCAGGCAAAAGTCACAAAAAAGTCAATGAGAAGTCAATGTAAGCCATTGACTTTGTTGTTGACTGAGGTCCTATTTTTTTGACTTCGAATTGACTACAGAAGTCAAGTGCCAGTCATCAAAAAGTCAATGAAAAGTTAATTGACTTTTCATTGACTTCCAACTGACTATAGAAGTCAAGAATTAGTCAGGTCACGGTCACACCAGATTTGTCACAAATAATAATAATATTAATAATATTAGCATTTATTAAATACAGATTTATTAAATACAGGGAGGGCTAGTACTTGTTGTGGGTGTAGCCACTGAGCTCAGGGGCAGCTGTGGTTAGGGCGGCGACGGCTGGGGCGGTGGCGTGGTTGGGGTTGCATGGTTGGGGTGGCGCCGTCGGGGTGGCGCAGCGGGGTCGGGGGTAATGCGGTCGAGGTGGCGGCGTTGAGGCGAGAAGGACGCGGTTGGGGTGGCGAGGTGGGGAAGGCGCGGTGACGTGGCGACGAGGTTAGGACGGTGGGTGGGGTGGTCTGCGATGGAATAAGAAAAATAAAGAAAAAGAAAAAAAGAAAAGGAAAATATCTTAAGCTCAGTCCGGCGACGGCTGGGGCAACGATGATGGGCCTGGCGGCTTGCGGGGTGGCCTGCGTCGAGGTGGGACAGGTGGGTGAGAGGTGCCAGCGTCGATGGTGGGGGCGTGTCGAGATGGTGCATTGTTGAGAGGGGCGGCGCGCTGATGGCGACGTCGTAGCGAGGTCGAGGTGGTGGTGGTAGCTGGGTTGGTACGGACGGGAGATGTCGCGGCGAAGTCGAGGTGGCGGGGTCAGGGTCGACGGGGGCGTATGGGGTGGTGCAGGTGCTAAGGTTGCGGCGAAGTCGTTATGCCCGTGGGAGCGGGAGATCCTGCCCAATCAATCGAAAACGAGTAAGACAAAGCAAGCGTGAAAAACAAAGAAAACTTACCTCAAGCCCAGTGCGGCGGGGTTGGGACAGCGGTGATGGCTGGCGGCTCGCGGGCTGGCCAGCGTCGAGGTGGGACTGGTGGGGGATGCCGGCGTCGACGTGGCGGTGGGAGCCTTTTTGTCGTTACGCTCACTGGAGCGGGAGGTCCTGCCCAGTCGGAATGAGTAAGAAAAAGTGAAAAAAACAAAAAACAAAAACTCAACTTAAGGGTCGCGTGACGGCGACAACGGGATGGCACGCGTGAGCGGTAGGTTGAGGGGTGGCAACGGCAGTGAGGCGGGTCGGGTACTCGCATGTCGCGAGGTGTGAAGGGAAGGAGGCCTTTGCGAAGAGGCTGCCCCTATCCTGCGGCCTGCACCAGTTAGAGATGAACGGGAAAAAAGAAATAAGAAAAACGTAGCTCGTATGTTTGCGTCTTCGAAATTTGCATGAAGGGGAAGGAGGAGAGTGGATGAATGGGAAGGGAGGGTGGAGAAATGGAAGGGAGGAAAGGGAAAGGAGGGGTGGAAAGGGAAGGGAGGGAAAAGGAAAGTGGGGTATCGTATTCGCATTGAACATCGAACACGCGCAGCCAAGTGGTGCCACAAATTAAACTTCCGCCCGGAAGTTGCCCAGATAAACATTTTTTGTCTAAGTCGTGCAAGACCTGCCAGTGTTTTTCTATCTTTTGAAATAAAATTCGGAAAATTATGAAACTATTTGCAGGGGTATATCTTCTCAAAAGCCAAGGGGTCATCTGCCAAATTTAAGCATTCTAACCAGCCATTCCTGATTTATTCAACAAGCTCTGAAATCCTTCAGCTTGAGGGTCAGCTTGGGTCAAATAAATCAGGAACTACTGATTGGATTGCTTAGAGTTGGCAGAGGACCCCTGGGCTTCTGAGAAGATCTATCTCTGCAAATATTTTCATAACTTTCTGAATTTTATTTCAAAAGATAGAAAATGCCAGTGCTGGTGTAATGTTACAATTTCTCCTTCTGGTTGCCCATGTTCACTTCTCATTGTGTTTTGGTTGTACTTTTATGTTATGATCTGGTTTGATACACTTCTCAGCTTCTACCTCACACCCTGCACATTACTGTTATGACACCCCATTTTGCAACTTCCTGTACCCACTGACCACTTCTAGTTCACTAGGGCCAGTACCCTAGGATCATGCCATGTGTTTGTACCTTACAAACACCCTGTACCAGTATATAATGGTGCATTTCGGCATGCTCGACCTGGCCGACTCGAACCCACACCAAGCCAACACCACCACAATCCTATGTGGCCATGCAAGACTTTATTTCCGTTTCCATTTCGTCTCAAATGACTCATGATCCATAGGGGTCCCCCCCCCCTTTTTTGGCTACATTCTCCATCTTTCCACCTTCATTCTCCCAACTCCTGTTTCATGCCTTTAATGGCCTGTGCATCTTTGTTATTCTTTACTTTACTTTATTCCTATTTTCTCTAAAGATGTAGCTACATTGTATAAATATGTGCTCGTATGTACTCGAAATATTATCCTGCTGTGTTTCCATCTATCCTATTGTGTGCCTCCAAGTCCCTCTCCAAAGCGAACCTCTAAAGTTCACCTTTGTTCATTGCTTGTGCCCTATCATCTTCGACTTCGCGCTTTTCTCATTGCCAACTGAACCAGCCCTTTCAGACCCCTATTACCAGACCGGCTCAACCTAGCCGGATCACTCCTGTTGCCCCATCTTTACACCAAGGTTATGGGCCCTGACGCTGCAGTATAAACCTGAATTACCAAGAATACATCAGTGCGTACCTTTCCCTATCCGTAACCCCACTTATCACATTTGTCATCATGAGCGAAGACTACAAATTTACGATCGTCAAATTGGCCAATGATGGATCCAACTGGGTCACCTTCCAAGACCGCATGGTCTGGGCATTCAATAACCAAAGATGGTCCAAACACCTCACCAGTTCAACAGTCCCTTCAACTTGGATGCCAGTTGGCACCGTTTCCCCTTAAGAATGCTGGGACATGGAAGAAGCCGCCGCCAAGAACTTGATCATGGCATCAGTGCCTGATTATGTATTCAACCGAATCATCTGTAAAAGTGGGGGGTGTCAAAAGCTGTCAAGGACCAGTCCAGACTGGTCCTTGACAGCTTTGACAGGTACCAGTTTTGCAGATGATCAAGACTGAAACAAATACAAAGATATTTGGGACACTGTCAAAGCAATTTTCCAGAAGAGATCAAAGATGATCGCCGTCGACCTGGGATGTAAACTCTCAGGCACCAGACTAGGTGAAGAGGATGCTTGTGCCTATCTCACCCATCTACTAGATATGCAAGAACAGCTCACATCTATGGGGGCTACCAAGACCGACAGTGAATTTGCATCAATTTTACTCGGCTCACTTCCCCCATCTTACAAATCCCTAGTCAACTCCATCAACTCGGCAGCTGACCAAGCAGATGAAGAAGTAACTCCAGATCGGGTAATCTGATTGGTAACTGACCAATACAATCAGCGTGTAATCCAGAAAGGCAAGATCAATGGCCCGGAAGAGGCTTTCTTGGCAAATGGACAAAAACGCGACAAATGCAATGTGGAATGCCATAACTGCCACAGACTCGGGCACTTCAAGTCCGATTGCTGGGCCAAGGGAGGCAATAAAGAAGGCCAATGCCCACCTCGAAGAGACAACAACTTTACCAACTACAACAATTCAAGCGACAACCATAACGATCGCAACAACTGCAATAATCACAGCAACAATAACAACAACCGGAACAGGAACAGGAATAACAGCAATAATTACAACCGTTCCGATAATGCAAACTTGGCCAGCAATGACATAGAAGCTTGGGCCGCAATCGAGGAGATCGACGATGACTCCACCTTTCCACAGGCCTCCGTGTATAGTGCAGGGCCACTCCTTCATCATTCCCCCCTCGAGATCAAACTCTATGACTCTGGGGCATCAAGGCACATGTCCCCATTCCACCATCACTTCATCAATTATTGCTCTATCCCTCCTCGTGCTATCACAGCTGCTAACAAATGTATCTTCTATGCGATAGGTACAGGGGATCTGCAGATCGACATCCCCAATGGGAACGTCACTACCCCCGTTCTTCTCCGAGACACCCTCCATGTGCCTGAGATGGCGCTCACTATCGTCTCTATTGGCCATATCACCAGCACTGGGTACTCTGTATCTTTTGAGCAGCAATCTTGCAAGATCAAGAACAAATCTGGTAACACTATAGGTGACATTCCAGCTAGCTCTAATGGCTTGTACAAAGTTGAACACTCTTATCTGGCAGCTAGCATCGACTCTTCTCTCGAGCAAGTCAACATTCATACTCTCCATCGTCGCCTCGGTCACATCTTGGCCAACTCTATTCGCTCCCTCATTCGCAACAACGCCATCGAAGGCATGCAACTCATCGATGACAGCTCCCCTATCATCTGCAACTCTTGTCAATATGCTAAGCTCACTCAGAAAGTCATCCAATCTGAGCGCGAGGCCCCTCCAGCTAGGCACTTCGGAGATGAAATACACTCCGACCTCTGGGGACCCTCGCCAACCTCCAGTATCGGGGGCCATCACTACTATGTAACTTTCACAGACAACCATACTCACTTTACTTGGGTCGACATTCTTCACACTAAAGATCAAACCTTAGACTCCTATCGGGCTTTCGCAGCTTGGGCTTGCACTCAGCATGGCACCAAAATCAAAGCTCTCAGATTGGACCGCAGCGGTGAGTATACCAGTTGCGAGTTCACTCACTTCCTTCAGGATGAAGGTACCGAGTGCTGCCTAACCACACACGACACCCCACAGCACAATGGAGTAGCAGAGTCTCTCAACCACAGGCTCCTAGAACGCGTGCGGGCTATTCTTCATCACGCTGGCTTGCCCAAGACACTCTGGGCTGAAGCTTTACAATTTGCGGTTTGGCTCAAAAACCGCACATCCACTCGGGCTCTAGGCAACAATACCACACCTTATGAAATGCTCTACAGCAACAAACCCAACATCTCTGGTGTCCCTGAATGGGGGCAAACTGTCTGGGTCCACTCTGGGACTGGCTCTAAGCTTGACACACGCAGAATCGAAGCACACTGGGTCGGATATGACATGGATAGCACCCATGCACACTGCATCTACTGGCCCAGCCAGAACTCCATCTCCATCAAATGGAACATCAAGTTCACATCCTTCCTTATCACTGTTGACATTGGCCAACCTCGTATCATTCCTGCGTTGCAACCATCTCCGGCACAAGCACCACCCGTTGGACCTTCAGCACCACTGGCATTTCGCATGCCTCAAGCGCTTCCTCCTCCAACCTCTTCAGCACCCATTCAACAGGTACTGCTCACACCTCAGCCACCTCCTGAAGAAGAAGACGAAGAAGATCGTCAAATCACACCTCAAGTCCCGGGAGGGATGCCTTCATCCCAAACATCATCAGCACTTCCCCCACTCACACCATCTCCCGCACCAAAAACCACTGCCTGAAAAAGGCAAAGCAAAAGCCAAAGAACCCCAAGAACCAATGCGCAGGTTGACGTGCATCCCCAGACCAACATTCAAAGTCACCAGCCTATTCACAAAAGGAACCCAAGAACAACAACCAAGCACAGAAGCTTGCAAATGGTTCCATCCAGACTGGCCTGGGGATGATTCTTCAAGTACACATGCAGCTGACTCTCATATTCCAGAATATGCCTTCCTCGCGGAGAGCGAGGAGCTCTTAGAAGCTGCCATTAATGATTCACAAGACGATCCAAAGACACTCGCTCAAGTGTGATCTTGCTCAGACTGGCCAAAATGGCAGGAAGTGATGGATCATGAAATAGCAACCCTCGAGGAAGCCGGGACTTGGTCAACAGTCCCGAGACCCGCTAGCAAGAACATCGTTGGCAGCAAATGGGTTTTCTGCATCAAACAGAAAGCTGACAGCACCATCAAGAAGTACAAGGTGCACCTCGTAGCATGTGGATTCACTCAGAAATTCAGCATCGATTATTTTGATACTTTCTCCCCAGTCACGAGGCTCTCCAGCTTCCGCATCATTCTTGCCATCGCCGCCTGTAACGACTGGGACATTGACACCTTTGACTTCAACAGTGCCTACCTCAATGGAGAACTTAGTGATGACGAAGATATCTACATGCAAGCACCCCCCAGATATGACAATCAGGGGGAGTCGGTCAAGCACCTCTGCAAGTCACTTTACAGACTCAAGCAAGCTGGCCGCAAGTGGTACGACACCTTGTGCCACACTCTTATGGACCTCGGTTTTGGCATTCACAACGCTGACCCCAGAGTCTTCTCCATCCACGACAAAAATCACCTCACTATCCTCGCAGTACATGTTGACAATTGTATGATTACAGGGAGCTCCGCAGAGCTTATCCGCCATTACAAGTGGGAGCTGAACTCTTGCTATTTGCTCACTGACCTTGGCCCCATCCATTGGCTCCTCAGTATCAAGATTACCGCAATCGCAAGTCACATACCATCTCCCTCACACAAACTTCTTACATTGACACTATCCTCTCCATTTCTCCCTCAGTGATGCGAAACCCATTGCTACTCCAATGATCCCCAGAGTGTCTTACAGCAAAATGGATGCACCCTCTGACGCCAATGAAGTGGCGCACATGAAAGAAAGTTCCCTACTGCGAGGCTGTCAGTAGCCTCATGTACGCAGCCATCACCACTCGTCCTGACATCACTTTCGCCACTTCCACCCTGTCCCGATTCCTCAACAACCTGGGCAAGACTCATTGGGAAGGCGTCAAGCGTGTCTTCTGCTACCTTGCCAGCACTAAACATCACGCACTCACCTTTGGAAACGAGCAACACGACTTGCTAGGATTTACTGACGCAGATGGCGCATCCCAGGATCACCGGCATGCAATATCCAGCTTCACCTTCCTCATCAACAGTGGAGCAGTCTCATGGGCCTTGTGGAAGCAAGAGATTATCACCCTATCCACTGCCAGAGGCCGAATACGTCGCCGCCACTCATGCAGTGAAGGAATGTATCTGGCTTAGGAGGTTGACTGAGCCCCTCTTCAGCATTTCTCATTCCCCCACCACTCTCCACTGTGACAACCAGGCCGCACTTCACTTAGCCACTGAAGACAACTACCACGCTCGTACAAACACATTGACATCCGCTACCACTTCATCCAACAAATGATTACCGATGGGCACATCGACATCAAGTACTGCCCCACCGAAGATATGACCGCGGACATCCTCACCAAGCCACTTCCGAAGCACAAGGGTCGCATTGCACTCACAGAACCTCAGGCTTTGTCGAGCGTTGCAGGGGGAGTGGTGCATTTCGGCACAACTCGACCCAGCCGACTCGAACCCACACCAAACCAACACCGCCGCGATCCTATGTGGCCATGCAAGACTTATGTCCGTTTCCATTTCGTCTCAAACGAACTCTGATCCATAGGGGTTCCCCCCCCTTTTTTGGCTACATTCTCCATCTTCCACCTTCATTCTCCGACTCCTGTTTCATGCCTTTAATGGCCTGTGCGTCTTTGTTATTCTTTACTTTACTTATTCCTATTTCTCTAAGATGTAGCTACATTGTATAAATATGTGCTTGTATGTACTCAAAATATTATCTGCTGTGTTTCATCTATCCTATCGTGTGCCTCTAAGTCCTCTCCAAAGCGAACCTCTAAAGTTCACCTTTGTTCATTGCTTGTGCCCTATCATCTTCAACTTCGCACTTTTCTCATTGCCAACTGAACCAGCCCTTTTGGACCCCTATTACCGGACCGGCTCAACCTAGCTGGATCACCCCTGTTGCCCCATCTTTACACCATATAAGTCATGCCCTACCTTGCTTGTATAGTAGACTTGACTTCTTGTGTAAGACCACATCATCTTAGCCTTGTGAACCACTTTCAACTTGCCACTGCACTTGAGTCCACATCTTAGCTCACATCTATGCTTAAGCCCTCATCATCTGCTATTATCCTTGAGTCCCGGGAGACCAAGTGATACTTGTTCATCACCAAACTGAGTCATAACCGACTCACACCTTTCCAATCCCATTGACTTAACTGAAGTACACATTGTACTTAATGCCCCTGTGGTGGCGTTACATGTAACCAAGGGTGTGTGGGATTTTTTAGTGCCCATATGGACCTAGGGAGGAGGGTGGGTCCAAAGGGGCCTTAGCAGATTTTCATGGACCAGCACTAATAGGGTGTTAAGGCAGCATCAGCCTTCTCTGGACATGCTTTCCTGCACTGCTCTGGTTAGTGCATAGTATGGGTTTGTAAACCCATGTGGGTATGTGGGTACCCACTATGCTGGGTACAGGTATGGGTTGGTCTTGTGATACCCATGACATACCTGTACCCACTGTGTGGGTGTTGTGGGTTTTGTCAAGTACACTATGACATTTATTTACTATACCACATTGCCCCCCATGGCTTCAAACACAACAGGGGGGACAACTTTAT